>JAOPUL010004099.1:7975054-7987714 GCA_027564515.1 Octopus rubescens
CCATCCCTCCAACTCGTTTCTGGCATCTTCCACACACAAAATCTCTTGCTAAGCTTGGGGTCACTCTCTTCATCTTTAATATCTATAATGAAAGTATCAACATTAAAGTAAGTTAATCAGGATACAAAGTTCAAAAAGAAATCAAAAATGATATTCTTGATAATCATTATGAAGAATAGACAGTGTTTGAGAAGACTAAGAAAGTAGCAAGAAGTTAATAGAATCTGT
Organism: Octopus rubescens; assembly: GCA_027564515.1. Lineage (NCBI taxonomy): Eukaryota > Metazoa > Mollusca > Cephalopoda > Octopoda > Octopodidae > Octopus > Octopus rubescens. Next base: position 7,975,283 of record JAOPUL010004099.1, read on the forward strand.
ATTATAATTCTCCTTGTTTGATCATCCACATGTTACACTTTAGTTTGTTAGAGAGTGAGAGAGGGGGAGGTGGAGTGAGTGACAGAGAGGAAGTGTGAGAGTGAAACAGATGGAGGGGGGAGTGAATGAGATAACAGATAGTCACTTCCACAAATCATGCTGTCATATGGTTAGTGGAAGTGAGAGGTGAAGAGAAGACATGAAGAGGGGGTTTTTTTGGTTAAAAAGTTTGTTGAAGGAGAGAGAGAGAGAGAGAGAGAGAAAGAGAGAGAGACAGAGAGGGGGGAGAGAGAGAGAGACAGAAAGAGAGAGTTTAGCAGAAAGAAATTTTAAAATTATATAATATATTATTGTGACTGGTAGTGGAATAACTTAGCAAAATAGCTGTGGTTGTTAATTTTGTTTTAATTTGTAATGGAATTAAAACTAATCATGTAAATAAAAACATTGTGTATATTCTCTATATTGTTTTGTGTACATTAATTATATATAATATAATTATAAAATATTGCATAATAAGGAATATGCAATTATATATTGATATTGCAGTTTCAATAGAATTAAATACTAATGAATGATATGTGTATTAAGTATTGTATAGATTGTTATTGTACATTTTTTTCTATCATTTATTGCACAGGCGGCAATAAGATTTATATGCAATAAAAATGCAAATCATCCTTTCTTTCTTAAATAGCTTCTCTTAATGTTTTCCGTTCCGTGGAATTTCCGTGGGTCCCACTAGTTATTTAATATGTTATCTTCTCCACTTCCTCAATACCCTCTCTGATCTACTCCCTGGACCCATCCACCACTTTTTCCTTCTAAGATATTCCTCGCCATTCTTATCTCTCTCTCTCTCTCTCTCTCTCATGTTCTATTTCCCTTATACCTTCCATCATACTTGTGAAGGCAAGAGTGGCTTAGTGGTTAGGGTATTTGGCTCATGATTGTAAGGTCATGAGTTTGATTTCTGGTGGCACATTGTGTCCTTGAGCAAGAAACTTTATTTCACATTTCTCCAGTCCACTCAGGTGACAAAAATGAGTTGTACCTGTAATTCAATGGGGTCCAGCCTTGTCACATTCCTGTGTCACACTGAGTCTCCTTGAGAACTATGTTAAGGGTACGTGTGTCTGTGGAGCGCTCAGCCACTTGCACATTAATTTCACGAACAGGCTGTTCCGTTGATCGGATCAGCTGGAACACTTGTTGTCATAACTGACGGAGTGCCAATTAGTTATTTGCCCTCATTATGTGAAGTAGCCCTAGAACCCCTGCACAACCCCACTTATCACCCTTCCACTCTGTCTCTTCCCTTTCTCACTAACTCCTGACACTCATCTCTTTTCCTCTTCCTGCACCTCATACTCCATCCCCCCAATACTGTCTACTTTCTTATTCTCTCTCTCTCTCTCTCTCTCTCTCTCTATCTATCTCTTTCCACTACCACCTTCTTACAGCTTAAATTAGTTCCTCTCATTACCTCACCTAGAATCATTTGCATCCTCTTTCTTCTATTCTCCCTTCATTATAGAGTCCACTTTAGGTTCTTAATCTTCCAAATTTCAAGGCAACCTCACTAGTGCAGGTGCCATGAGAAAAGCACCAAGTACACTCTGTAATGTGTGTCTGGCATTAGGAAGGGCAGACAGCTATAGAAACAATGCCAAAGCAGACAATGGAGCACATTGTTATCTGGTAACTTGGAGTCTGTCGAACCATTCAACCCATACCAATATGGAAGATACACATTAAATGATGATGATAATGATGATGATGATGATGATGATGACGATGATGATGATGATGATGATGATGATGATGTTATGGGCAGAAGGTGAAGATTAGTGATAAAAATCTTGTAACATATTGTGAAGTTGATGGTAAACAGTGTTAGCCACAAAAAGACTTTGATTTAAGGAAATTAAGACTGACATAAAAATATGGTTATGATAAAACAGAAGGAACAAATGGAGAGAGAGAGAGAGAGAGAGTACAATTTGCTAAGTTATAATACTTGCTATCATCAAAAGTTGAACAACCAATAATGATAACAATGATGGTATTGGTGGCAATGTATGGGATGGTGGTAATGGTAGGGAGGTTAGTGAAAATAATAATAATGATGATGATGCTGATGATGATGACAATAAAGAAATTTTCAGCCAATTCTTAATTATGGCCCAAAAGAAATGTTTGAATCCTTTATAAATCTCACATTGAGAGCATTATCTCTAAATGAAGCATCATTGGAGTGTCTCTGACACACAGGGGACCAGCATCAGATGTGTGATAAATAAATTGTTGACACAATTGTTATTAGTACCAGATGTGTGGCTAGCATGCAGTGACTACTAAAAAATGAATTAATTTCTTAAGGGGTAATTTGTTTTTTGTCTTTTGGTTTTTTTTTTTGCAAGGAAAGGCTTGATTCAACAGAAACCTGATTAGATCTCATACAGAATATTTAATATCTAAAACAGAATGGGTTTTTTTATTTACATATATGCTAATTTTAAAAATAGTTTGGTTATATAGCATTTGGATACTATATTCAAATATGTCTTCAACAATTTTCCTTCACCAGTCATCTTCATCATAGACAATCTACTTTTCTATACTCACATGGCTTAGACGGAATTCATTAAGGCAAATTTTCTATGGCCACATGCTCTTCCTGCCCCCAAACCTCATCTGTTTCCAAGCAAGATAATATCTCCCCATGGCCAGACATGTTTTTCACAGAAGACTGGAAATGAACAACATCATTGTATGATGGTACACTCACTTATAACCATCACCTGATGCCAAGAAAAAGACTGTACATACATGTATATACAGCAGGCTTCTTCTAGTTTTTGTCAACCAAATCCATTCACAACACTTTGGTTGGCTCAAGGCAATAGTAGAAAACACTTACACAAGGGGCTGCACAGTGGGACTGAACGCAAGACCACTTGGTTGGGAAGCAAGCTTTTTAACCACACAGTTTTGTTGAATAATGCTCGAGGTCTGGTTGAGCAAGGAACTGCAACAAGGTGTAGGGTGGCCAGTTTCCCAGAGAAACTGATTCAGAGAAAGTTATCCTTGAAATGTTGGGCAGAGGTGATGAATGCATAAATCACTTCCATCATGTATTGATCATTGTACCTTGTTCCAGTTTTCCTCTGATCAGATTGAAGCACCTGCTCTGTCACTTCTTGTGAAAAGGATGTGATGCATTGGTCAGAAGGTACATCTGCTGCCAACGCCATCTGCACAGAGAACTTAATATGTTATGGCTGATGATGTGCAGCCACATGTTGTGGTTGATGAATGTGTAGAGAATCTTGGACAGTGAGTGGTTTATAGCTGCTGCCATTTGTAGCTTCTTTCTTTGATGGAGTTACAGTCCTGGGTCAAGCAAAGACCAAGACTAGTCTCCTTGCATCTGGAATGTTGCCAGGTTAAATAATGCAGTCTGCGGAACTTCCATCTTTGAATTCAGAGCAATGACATTCTTGAGGAAACTCTAGATATCAACAAAAATCAACTGAATGATCTTCTGTGAAGGAATTCCAACATTGAAACTATGGACAACTTCTAGAAATACCTGGTATGTCAATGCCATCAGAAGGAATTGCCAATTCAGGATAAAATTCCAAGAGTGCCGAAGTGTTGTCACAGAATGGTGAACCCCAGGATAAAATTCCAAGAGTGCAGAAGTGTTGTCACAGAATGGTGAACCCATTCTGCATATGCTTGTTCAGTGTCCAAGCATTGCTCATTTGTGTAATTAATGTTGGACAACAGTAATTGTATGTAGGACTGATCCAGCTATTGTCTGAGTCCATCATAGGGATTACCCAGCTCCTCACTTTGACTAGAAAAGCAGGGAGTTCTATTCTATCTGGTAGCTATGGTGTAGGAGATTGTATGGCAGCAAGACTGACAGGACAACAGGTGAGTGAGAGTAGTGAGAATGGTCTGTGTATATAGGTTTACTTTTCGCATGTGCCAGTAGACTGGAGAAAACAGCTAAGAGAAGGTAACTCTATTGACAGCTGTGTGGTACTCTGTTTGCATAGGCTCAAGTGCAGGGGGTGCACTCCCTAAAACTTTTTGGGAGCAATGAAAACACTTTAAAACTTCCTGGTTTGTAGCTGGGTTTACACCCCCTAAGAAAAATTCATTCTTGCACGTATGCCTGTTTAAATCCAAGAGACTGAAGAGAGTCAGATTGAATATCATGCTGTAATTAATTATGTTCAGAGCTCTCTTCCAGCTGGGGACAATAATAATAAATAAAAAAAAAGGTAAACTCAAAATATTCAAAGATGATTGGTGTCTCGCTCCTTACTAAATATGAACTGAAGGGACAACAGTGAGATAAGAAGAGTCTATGAAAGAACACAGTATCCATCTACCAAATTCATTGACAAGTCATTAGTTAGCCTGGGCCTATAACAGATGCCACCCAATGGGATTGAACCTGAAAAGAAACACATGGTTTTAAAGTGAACTCCTTACCACATGACCATGCTTGCACAATTATGTGTATATATTCAAAGAATGTGATGATGTGATGTGTTTAATATAGCACAATAGTGTGCTTGATGCCATATTATAGAAATAAGACTTGTTTTAATATTAGTTTGCAGTGTGTTCTAAGGTTAATAGCTTCATGATCAACTAAAGTCTATAAAACCAGTGGTTAAATATAGTTTCTGTAGCATTAAAAGACTGAGAGATACATCTACTTCAGAGAGGACTTTAGTCTGCAGCAGATAACTTTTTCAACAAAGGCTTAGTTGAAATCCATTACTGATTGGGTAATCTAAGGCCTATAAAACTGTTTTGAAACACAATACATTCCCGCAATGGGACAGATGCTCATGACACACAAAGTGCTACAACATTCATACTGTAAAGAGTATGGGTTAATATTTCACAAATGAGCTTTGAAAAAGAAAAAAAGAATCAAAACAAAACAAAGAAACAATTTTTTTTATTGCTTTTTGTATTAATATTGTTTTACTTTATTTATTTTAAATTGTTTATCTTTGTTTACTTCTGACAACGCAATGGAATTGTAATGCATCTCTAGCAAAAAGAGAAACACATACACACTCACATATATATATATATATATATATATATATATATATACACACATATATGTGCAGGCATGGTTATGTGGTTAAGAAGTTCACTTGTTGATCACATTGTTTTGCATTCAGTCCCACTGCACCTCATATAAGCTGGAATGACTTCCCTATGGTTAATAAGATTGAATAACATAGATAAAACAGAAATGTATTGACCCACAATATATTGGGTCAAATGACTACAATTGAAGATGCTTCCCTATAGGAATTCAAGAGAGGGTACATCAGAGTGGGTACATTAGAGTGGGTACATTAGAGTGGGTACATTAGAGAGGGTACATTAGAGTGATTTCTCATTGTCTTCTGTATGTTGCCATAACAAATATGAGCTCAACACTGCATTGAAACAACACTCTGCAATCGTACATTATCATCATCGCTGCCGCTGCCACCATTGCTTCTACCACTACCATTTACTGTATCTCCCCATGGTAATAAATTATGGTTAGGTAATAGAGAGTCAAGTATTTTTACTATAGAAACCACCCAGTGCTTGTAAAAGGGTACACATTGTCAACTATTTGTCAGCATCACATCAGCCAGTGGCAACACTAGTTTTACATTTATTTTGCTACATAATTACAAATTATATGTGCATTCTAGCATCATAATTTAAACAAATAAAGAATCTGCAGTTATATGACATATGCTGTTGCAACATGAACATTATTATTAATGAGATCACAGAAGGTGATCAACAACAGATTAAAAACCTTCTAGCATTTAGTCATATCACTCTATGTTTTGTGTTCAAACCTTGTTAAGATCAACTTTGCCTTTCATCTCTCAAAATTCTAGTATTGAAGTTGTTTAAATTGACTGCATCCCCTACACCCACATCAAGCATACCAATGCTACATAAATTAGTTCATTGTTATTCTAAAGAGGGATGAATACTGTAATTAAAGCAGGTGTTGTCAGGTGGTTTATATGTTCTGTAAGAAGAGATTTAGCATGCTGAGTATATGAAATACAATGATTATGAGGACCATGTAGACTAGTGATTACATCGATAAAAGTTCACTTCTTAATAGAGTTATATTGTATTATATCCCACAAAGGGCACTTAAATATGGTTGCTTGAATGTGCATGACAAACAAAAAGAAGTTTGAGTGTGAATTTACAACTGAGTGGTTAGGAGTAGAAAAAGCATCCAACTGTAAAAATATTTGATCCAATCAACACCATTCCATCCAAGTAAGCATAAAGACAAATGGGTGTGACAAAATATATATGAGGTCTTGGATTCAGTCTAACTGCACAGCACCTAGAGCAAGTGTCTTCTACTATAGCCTCGGGCCAACCAATGTCTTATCAATGAAATTGGTAGACAGAAACTGAAAGAAGATAATTGTATATGTATATATCATCATCATCATTATCATCATCATCACTTAATGTCCGTCTTCCATTCTGGCATGGGTTGGATGGTTTGATGGAGCTGGCAAGCCAGAGGACTGCATTAAGCTCTACTGTCTGTTTTGGCAAGGCTTTTACAGCTGGATGCCCTTCCTAACATCAACTACTTTGAAGAGTGGACTATATATTATATGGTGTGTGTGTGTGTGTTTGCATCGCTGTGATGTTATGAGCAAAAATGGCAGATGAGATGGGGAAAGGAGGTGATGAGGTATATGTAGGGGTCCTCCCTTTTCTAGCCAGAAGAAGGTGATACCAATGTGCTGACAAAGGGAGAGACAAGTGAGGGAGAAATCATGGGCTTCACATGAAGTAGACTCTTCCTTGTGCATTCTTTCTGCAGTGTAACCTGCTGCCTCTTTCTCCAGTGGTAAACATGAGTTATTTTCTTCTGTTTGTTTAATCCCCATTACAGTCACCTTGTCTTCACATTACACGAGAGATGTAAATGAGTGTCACTGTCATACAAGCAGTGTTATTTCCTATATTCTGTGAAAAACATGTCTGGCCATAGGGAAACATTACCTTGCTTAAAAACGTGTGAGAAACAAGTGACAGGAGAGCCTGTCGTAGAAAGTATGTCTCAATGAATTCCATCTATGCAAACATGAAAAAGTGAACATAAAAGCGATGAAGATGAAGATGATGATGATGATGATGATGAAAGGAGCATTTGAATAAGACTGGATAAATTACAGTGACCAGATTCCTTTTTGTTACAAAATTTAACAGTTTCAGAGGGATGAAGCATGAAATACATTTGTTGCCCTAAATATCCAGCACTGAATTAATGATGTTTAGGGAGGGTCGGGGTGATGATTATCTGACAAATTTCAAGGTCCAGAATGCTTGAGTCCTGATCCAGCTAAGCTGTGCTCAAAAGCATTCTTGCTGTAGCCAGCCTATATCTTTGTGTAATAGGGACCATCACAGTAAGGTATGATTTGAGGAAGATTCGGCTGCTATTTTTTCAGATCAAGCAACCATATAATGATTACCTCTATTGACTTCTGAGTATTTGAGTGTGTATTCCAATACACACTGAAATGCCTGGGGTGGGTGACGGCTTTATAACTACTGAAATTTAGGATTTACCTTAACAAGTAATTATTTCTGATTTAGGCACAAGGCCAGCAAATGTAATGTAATGGGTTTGATGCTACAATAGAACCTGGTACTCTACTAGTACTTTATTTTATCAACCCTGGAGGGATGAAAGGCAAAGTTCACATCAACAGGATTTAAACTCAGAGTATAAAAGAAGTGGAAGAATACCACAATGCATTTCTTCAGATGCTCTAACGATTTTGCCAAAAGTAATTACAAGCAAAATGAGTAATATTAGTGAATTATTGAAAATCATTTAACATTTTGACTACATATAGTGTGGAAGAATTGGAATATGTTCTTCATAGGATTTTACTATCATTAATCTATATTCCTCTGAGATTAACTCCTTGGACTTTGTCTATTTTATCATCCACAGTTTAAAAGATAAGTAACAGCTACATAATGAGTTGCAATCACTTGACTAGAGCCCCTTCCTCTTGAAATGTATGGTCTTCTACTTACATAACAAATCAATATGGTAATATAATTTAATAAAACCCTTTTGATACCAACACATCTGAGAACACCCTGGTCCTATGGATACAAACTTCCTGTTTTAAAGTATTCTACATTAAAACCTTCCCTCAAAATTTCATGTTAATTTATGTTCCAAACACCAATTTAATAATGACAAAGTTATTTCACTAAATTCTTCATTATTTTCAAAATTGACTAAAATAAAAGCAAATGCATTTCACCAGAAATATGGTAATAAAAGGGTTTTTAATAATGACAAAGATATTTTATATAAGTCTTCATTATTTTTACAATTAATTAAAACAAAGGCAGTGTATTTCAACAGAAATATGGTAACATAAGAGTTAAAGCACAAAGATTGTTTAATGTCATGTAAACTAAAAAGACGTATATGACTATTACTGGCACTGGAAGTGACCCAAATTCTAAACTGAGCTAAAACCATGTGGTTAGGCAGATAAGGTGCTGAGTCTGCAGATCTTGGGTTCAAGCTGTGTTGCTGCTACATTAGCTGATTTAATTTACCTTACTTCAAACATTGATATTAATCTCACTTTTAATAAAGTGGTTAGTGCTAGGAAGAGGTAGCCAAACATAAAACATATGACTTTAATCCCCACCCTCCAAAAAACAAAAAGACCAAGATAAAGCTGTTCTTTAAATTGCAAGTCAAAAAACCCAGTCATTTATACTGTCAAAATGAGATGAAGATAAGGAAACGAGAAGTGCTGATTTGTTCCAGTGACATGGAAATCAAATTTTCAGCATGGACTACATACAACACTAAATTCTCAGTTTGTCTTAAAAACATTATAAAAATAAATTTTCTCTATGCTATTTATTCGACATTCCTTCTTGTTAAATTGAATTTTTTTACAGCCACCATTTCTATGCAATAATAAAAACAAATATGTCATAAAATATGATAAAAGAAATTTTAACATTTTGGTCCGTATATATATATACGACGAGCTTCTTTCAGTTTCCATCTACCAAATCGACTCACAAGGCTTTGGTCGGCCCGAGGCTATAGTAGAAGACATTTGCCCAAGATGCCACGCAGTGGGATTGGATCCGGAACCATGTAGTTGGGAAGCAAGCTTCTTACCACACAGCCACGCCGCGCCTATATATATATATATATATATGTATATATATATATACTTATATAAAACAGTGAATGTCTGTGTGTCTGTGTGTAAGTGCATAATTAGGTAGCTTCTACAATTTTCAACCGATTATCGTCAAATTGGGGAGAGTTTTCGAGAAAAAAATTTATATACAAACAATCTCCGGCGCATAAGTAACCCACGTGTCAAATTTGACGGAAATCGGTTGAAATTGGTAGAAACTAACAGGTTAGACACTTACACACAGACATCCACTGTTTTATATATATATATATATATATATATATATATAGATTACTGAAACTGTAAAGCGTAGTTTTATTGTATTAATGTTAATGTAGCATTCATTGTGTCAAATATATAAGAACTAGATTTTAATATATATTATTTATTCATTCGAAACGATATTACGTCATCATGTTAACCTGGCGGGATTTCACAATAGTAAACTACTGAATTAACTACGGTAAAATATCAAGACTAATACATTTCCCTGCCAATGGCCTTTCCACTAAGTTTGTATTTAATGAATAAGCAATACAGTGAATAATACTTAATGAATAAGCAATACAGTGTACCGTTTAAAATGACAAAAATTTAGATAAGTTTTCTTTTGTATTTTGGACAGAAATAAGGGAAGGGGTTTGGCAGGATTATTAATGCCACGGATTTGCGGTATTTGTTCTGTTTCTTCACGTTTCAAGTTCAAATCCCGCTAAGGTCAACTTTACCTGTCATCACTCCAGGAGTAGATAAAATAAAGTACCTGCCAACTATTGGGAGTTTATATATTCGACCATTGCCTCCTTAATTCTTTAGCCTTGTGCCAACGCCAGAAACAATTTTAGGGTGGTGGATTGGCAGTGAGTTGCGTTGTCTTGTGAGATTTCTTCTTGGTCTTTACGTTCCTAGTTCTATAGAGGAACTCAACTTTGCTTTTCATCCTTTCGGGTATATAATTCAATAGCTTATATTATTTCGAATCACTAATCTCGTACTTATAAATATATAGTTCCAACATTTAAACAGAAACGCAACAAAAGAACAAAGGGAAAATTCACACACGGACGAGACGTTGCTCATTACTCGTCAGATATCGTTCAAAAGATCCTTACATTTTCACGCCTTTAACGATAATATTGTATCACTTTTGGTAGCATCAGCGGCAAGAAGCTGCTGGGAATAGTGGGCGAACGTTTGGGACAGTGACGAAAACAAACACGGCACAAATGTGAATAAACAAACGAAATCAAATAAATATACAATATACAGGCAAAATAAGGCCGTGCGGCCCTAAGACGCGACGAATATATGGGTAACGCAAAGGAAAGGAAAATATCCTACAGGACTGGAAACGAAAAGAGGAACAGATGGAAAAACAGAACGAAAGGTGAATAAACAAACCATGTTGAAAGTAGAGAAAGGAGCGGGAGAAACATGACTGACCCGAATCAGCGGTCAGGCGAAAAGGGAAGTGAAGCAGAAAGACAGAAAGCAACAGGGAGGTAAGTTGGTGAGAGAGGAGAGAGAGGAGAGGGGGGGGGTAAACAGGAGAGAAAAAGTGAGAAAAAAAATACAGAAATAGAATAGATATCGCACGAAAAAATATTCAGTTGAATAGGTAAAAATAAGAATTATGCGTAGCATTACATTAGATAATAAGTTCCAAAATTTAAACAGAAACAAAACAAACAGAAAATTCACACACAGACGAGACGTTCCTCATTCCTCGTCAGTTATCGTGCAAAGAAATCCTTACAGTTTCACGCCTTTAACGATAATATTGTATCACTTTTGGTGGCGTCAGCGGCGAGAAGCTGCTGGGAATAGTGGGCGAACGTTTGGGACAGTGACAAAAACAAACACGGCAGAAATGTGAATATACAAACGAAATCGAATAAATGTACATATAAAATAAGGCCGTGCGATATATATATCATAGTCATAAAGTTATTATTGCAATGTTAAAGTAGCGGAGGAGCTGAACTGGCAAAGTGCTGTACAACATCTAGTTACAAGGTGCATTTCCAGAAGTTTTGAGACTTTTTCAAGAGCGACATTTATTAATTTCAAAAAAGTACGAAACTCTAATATCTTTCAAAGTAGAATCCTCTGACTTAAACGCACCTGTTGTAGCGCTCTAGCCACTTCGTGAAGGGCCTCAGGGAAGTCCTCCAAAGTGAAGGTGTTCAGGACCCTTGTCCCAGCCCCTTTCATCTTCTCTTTCAGTTTGGGAAACAACCAAAAACCACAGGGAGTAAGGTCTGGGCTGCAAGGAGGGTGAGGTACAGTTTTGATGCTCATCTCTGGCATGTAGTTGGTTACCAGGACGGAATCGTGAGCAGGTGCATTGTCTTGGGGCAGGTGCTCTGGTATTTTGCGACGAAATCTCTTCCCCAACTCCCTCAGAACCTCCTCGAAGTACTCGTTGTTGACAGTCTGCCCAAGGGAACCCAGTAGGCGTAGATGATGCACTTGCTGTCGAAAAAGGGGATCATCATGAGCTTCCCAGTGGACTTGCTTTGGCTGGCCCCTTGTGCCAGCGAAAAACAGATGCTTGGCTCGTACAAGTTTATCCAGAAGCAATCTAGAGCATTTCATAAGTTTCTGTAGTATATCGCCCAGTTTAACGCAAAACTATATTGCATAGCAATCTTCCAAGTTGTATTCACGTCCCGACTTCATTTTGAAAACAAGTAGTATTTAGTAGGATGTGTTCAAAGTACTGTTATAGCCGTTTTCTTCAACCTGAAATAGCAACAATTAGCAGGTCAGTTTGTTAGATATATATTAATGAGATATCAAAATTACAATAATCTAGGATAGTTATAACTGCCGTTCATAAAAGAGTCTCAAAACCTCTGGAATGTACCTCATATTTTTATGCGTAATTAGATCAAATCCTGTGAGGTTCGCTTTGATTTACGAACATTCGAAATTGATAAAATAATGGACTTTCATGCATTGACATCAGTCCAGTTGGTTGTGTCTTCTTTTACATATAGTGTAGCCCTGGCTATGTGGTAAAGAAACTCGCTCTGCAACTACGTGGTTTCGGGTGCAGTGCCACAGCGTGACACTTTGCGCAAGTGTGTTCTACTATAGACTCAAACGACCAGTGCCTTATGAATAAATCTGGTAGACG
>JAOPUL010004099.1:8041402-8052661 GCA_027564515.1 Octopus rubescens
CCACGCAGTGGGATTGAACCCAGAACCATGTGGTTGGGAAGCAAGCTTCTTACCACACAGCCACGCCGCGCCATTATCATCATCATCATTTAGCGTCTGTTTTCCATGCTGGCATGGGTTAGATGGTTTGACTGGAGACTGGCATGCTGGGGAGCTACATCAGACACTAGTCCGTTTTGGCATGGTCTCTATGGCTGGATGCCCTTCCTAACACCAACCACTCCAGAGAGTGTACCAGATGCTTTTAACATGTTACCAGCATGGGTGCCTTTAGTGTGTCACCACCACAGGTGCCTTTAGTGCATCACCGGCACTGGTGTTTTTAACGTGTCACCGGAATAAAATCACATGTATGTCTGTTTTTAAAATAGTGTGTCCCTGTGTGGTGTCCAAGTTTTTCCTTCAAAATGGGTTTGTGGCAATAAAGCATCGCATGAAAACTTCATATCACAGCCATGAAAGAGTGGATGTAGAATGATGATGATGATACCTTTAATCATATGTTATTGAGTCATTTGTTTAATGTCACTTTTTCCAATATGGCTTTGGATGGAAATTAATTTTGAGGCAGAATTTATGGTCGAATGCCCTTCCTATTACCAACCTTCACTTGTTTTCAGTTAAGGGATTTTTCTTTTTATTCCACTGGTCATTGAAGGTTCAGAGTAATGGCTCAACATCTGCTTTGTTTTCTCAAATGGTGACAAGCAAAATGTAAACAAATATATATCTGAATTTATAAAGAGGTTTCCCTTTCTTTTCATTTATTTTTATAAGAATAATTTCTTACAGTCTCAAACATGAATCAAATCGGTAAGGTTTATTAAGATACTGAACCTACAGATTAGTGTTGATATTTGGTGAAATGTGCATCTTATGCATATTCGGCGATTATGTTGATTATTCTGTGTCTTTTTGAGAGGAATGTATTTTTATCCGTATTATTTCTCTATCTTTTTAATTAATAAAATAATAACATTTTAATAATATATCCCCCCCCCCCATATTATCCGTTATGCTCCATATACTTAGTAACTTCCCGAATTTTGAATAATCAATCAGCCAGTCGATTGGTCAACTGGATTTTCACTTCTTTCTATACCCATGCTAACTGTCACTTTTCTTTGATATCGTTCGAGTTAAGTCACTTCTTCATAATTTATGTCTTTTAAGGTGAGTGCAAACTCCTTTTAACAATTATATTTTTCATTAAAAAGTTTTTGTCCTTAACCAAATTATGGATTTCTGTTATTATAAGTCTAATTATTGGCAAAACGAAACAATTTATCAGTATAATAAAAATATAATTCTTGATAACCTGTCTTCCATCTTCCCTATACCTAAATATTTGAAATCTATTATGTATCATAAGGACATAATACAATCGTTATTCGTCTGAATATTTTTTTTAATATTCCTCCATTAATTTGTGTGTGTGCGTGTGTGTATGTATGTATGTATGTATGTATGTATATACCTTCACACACATATATCCATGTATACACACTTGCATATATATATATATGATAGGCTTTCTGTCAATCAAATTAATTTACAAGGTATTGATTGGCCGAGGGCAATAGTAGAAGGCACTTACCCAAGATGATGTCACACAGTGGGACATATACTTTTTGTAGATTAAGCAAAATGAATATAATAAAAAATATTTCCAGCAATCTAAACTGAGTTCTCATGATTATTTTACTCTCTTTAACATATTATTTTCTTTTGTAGAGCCTTGTAGCAGTTCACCTTGTAAACATAATGGATCATGTGTTGGAAATAAATCAAATGGTACCTTCAAATGCCTATGTCCAACACCCTTCAGTGGTACTCTCTGTGAAACCTGGATCAATCCTTATGTTTGGCCTGCTGACTCTGGTTACTGCCATGAAACTTATGAAGCGTATTACTTTGATCGTAATAAAAACCAATGCATTATGTTTAATTACACAGGTATGTCATACTTTTAGACATATACAAACCAACTAATAGATGATTTTCTTTACTCAATGTAGGTTTTTTTTCAAGTTGAAGCGTAACCCTTTTGATACTAACCAACCCAAGACTGCCTTTGGTTCTATGATACAAACTTTCTGTTATAAAGTGATTTAAATTAACATCTTCCATCAAAATTCCTATATAATTTATGTTCCAAACACCAGTTTAATAACAGTAAAGTTATTTGACTAAATTCTTCATTATTTTCAAAATTACTTGAAACGAAGGCAAAGTATTTCAACAGAAATATGGTAACAAAAGTTTATAGAAATACTGCGGACAGCTTCTTATAATGTGACAGAAGAACCAATGATTTTATCGATTCCTTATAGATTTTGGGTAAATCAACCATTTATAGAGGAAAGTAGTAATGAATTATTACAAGGTAGTAATTGCTAGCAACAAAATATTACATGCTAGCAATTGCTAGTTTGCAATAGTTTCTCCTAGCTTGTATTCATTTGTAGTCATGTAGCTCCTCATCTACACCAAGAAACCTCTTCTATTCTGTCCCTTTCTAATACTTTAATTCCTTATCTCCTAGCTTAAAGCTGCTTCTCTTTGGATTTGTTGTCTTGCAAGCTGCTGGGGCCACAAAAGAAAAAGGGTGAAGCAATACATTCTGTAAAGTTGTTGGTGTTAAGAGTGGCATTCAGGCGGCATAGAAACCATACCAAAGTAAACATTGGGATATGATAAAGTCGTTGGACCTGTTGCTGCATCCTGTTAAACAGTCCACCCCATGGCAACATGCAACATGGATGGTATATGATGATGATGATGATGATATTCATGACAACTATTGTAGACTGTTCAGAGTAATAAATAATTTGACCTCTGCCCTAACAAGCAGTATTGGAAGAATGGGAGTGTCAGGAAAAGGTGTGTACATTGAAGTTACCAAGGAAGATCATCAACATCCTTTAACGTCTGTTTTCCATGCTGGCATGGGTTGGACAGTTTGATCAGAGCTGGAAAGCTGGAGAGCTGCACCAGGTTCCAGTTTGATTTTGCTTGGTTTCTACAACTGGATTCACCTAAAATAATGTATTCATATTTTAATTGAATCTGCTTTAGGATTTAACAAATCCTTTCATTTTATTTTATTTTGCTGACTTGGCTATGCACCTTATCACAAACCACTTTTTTTCTTGTCTGAATATATTCAACACACTGGACTTCCACATGAATGGTATATAAAGATGTTGTGTATATGTGCATGTATACATGCACATTTGTGTATATGTACAAGTTAGTGTATGTGAGAATTCACATTAGTGGGAGCGCGTGTATGTGTGTGTGTACGTCTACAATTTTAATTTTAATCTTAATTCATACTTTCTTATCTCACCTTTTAAACACCCAACTTGCATCCAATTTATATTTTTTCACTTTTTATATATATTCCTTTATACATATATACCTTTTTATACATATATATTTTTTCTGGGCATACGTTCTCTCCTCCCTCGCTATTTTGTGTAAGGTCTTTTGGATCATATCGTATATTTATATATCTACTTTTTACTGTCAATTTTTGAACTCCAACTCTAACAAAACCAGTAATAAGTATTTAGACTGTTGTGTTTTGAAAATCAGGCATCCAATCAAATTTAAATGTTTAAAATGTTCATTCGCTGAAATGTATTATACTTCATGTACCATCATAACTTTGATTCAGTATGAATCACAACTGTCCGACGACTGGGAACATGAAACTCTGAGTAACAGTTCCTGATGATATTTTTGCAGTTTTAATAAAAGTGTGTATATATATCATCATCATCATTTAACGTCTGTTTTCCATGCTAGCATGGGTGGAACAGTACCACAGGAGCCGGCCAAGCCGGAGCCTGCACCAGAGTCCTGTGGTTTTGTTTTGGCTGGATTTTACAGCTGGATGCCCTTCCTAACACCAACCACTTTACAGTGTGGACTGGGTATTTTTAAGTGTCACCTGCACTGCCAGCCCCCACCCCCGGTACCTACAAGATATAAAGGAGGGAAAGGGAAAGAAAGAAAGCCCTTTAGGAGGGGAGGGAGCTTTTGGGAAGGTTATAATGATAGATACAGGTGTCTTGCTGTAGAGGGAGCACTGGTTACCTGGTCAGAGAGATCGAGATCAGAAAGGCATGGTGTCCCTGACAAATGGTGGGTATTCTAAGTCAGAATACAGATGGATTGGTTAAGTGGAAGAGGTAAAGTGAGGGAGAGGGATGTAGGTGATGGCAGGTGCCAGGTGAGAACCTTGGGGCTCAGGTGTCTTGGATATAAGTGGTAGGATACTGTGAGGAGTGGGTATGGAGTGTGAGTAGGTGATGAGGGGGTGATTAGAGAGGGTGTGATTAAGAGTCAAAGACTGTGGGGTTGGGAAGGAGGTTAAGGGCTATGGGATAGCAATGACAGAGGGACAGGGGTGTGGGGCCAGGATTGGGAGTGAGAGCAGAGCAGTGTATGGAGCTGGGAGTGAGAGCAGGGCAGTGTATGGAGCTATATGGGAGGAGGCGGGGTGGAATGGCTACAGGATAGCAATGACAGAGGGACAGGGTGTGGAGCATGAAGGTGTACAGGGGAGGAAGATATATATGATAATATCAACCTTATCCTTGTAAATGTTTAACGAGCATTCTACTTAAAAGTATTGAGGAATCCTTCAGTTTAATGTGAAAGTGTTTTTATATGTAACTTGACATAAAAGTAAACATTATATATATATATAAATAATGTCTAGGTGTGTTTTTGTGTTTTATCCTGTCATGTGATGGTTGTAAATGAGCATTATCGGTCATACAAGCAAGGTTGTTTGTTTTCAGTCTTCTGTGAAAAAACATGTCTGATGTTGAGAAACTATTACCTTGCTTATATAAACAGGTGAGGCTTGGCAGCAGGAAGGGCATCTGGCTGTAGAAAATCTGCCTCAATGAATTCCATTTGACCCCCATGCAAGCATGGAATAAATAAACATTAAAACAGTGATGACGATGTATGTTATGGAAGTTAAGTGTGTGTAAATGTGATTGTCCATTTAGGCAAATGACTTTGACAGACTTCTTCTTCAGAGAACAACCTTAAAAAAAAAAAAGTATTAAAAAATGTGTTAATATTGAATGAAATTTTAAATAACTTCATTAAAAATACACAAATAAAACTAAACCTACTGTCTGAATATATTCCATTTGTTTGTAGTTGTATATGAGTAGAGATATTTTGAGAAGAATGCTTGGAATAATTCTTTAATTGGTGTCGTTTTCTAAACACTTCAGAAATAGTTTTTGAGTTGGCATTCTATGACACTTAGTAACCGACCAATTACACGGTATAATTTGACCTTTTTTTTATCACAATTTCATTTGTATCTTATTTATTTTTTGTCCTGATATGAGTTCTAAAATGAAATGTTCAAAGAAGACAGGTTGTTGCTTATTCTTGTTCTTTCAGTATTTGGTGTAGTTTAGCATAAGAGGGGAAAGTTCTTTACAAGAAGAAGAAAATTGTAGAAATTATATTTCTATATGTCTCTGTGTCTTTGAAGTGAGTCTGGTGAAAATATATATGAAAATACTAGAATTACTTTGACATTTAAGATGGTGTTAAAGCTTACTAGATTAATGCAACAGTGTGTGTGTGTGTATTAGGGAAGGGGTTTAAAAGAAAATAGGTGTGCATTAACAGTTTGTTGTAATAAAGAGCTATTTTACCAGTAATATGAATACAGAAGGTTTTATGGTACAGTTTATCAGTTTCGTGAAATTTGGTTGGTTTTCTACAATTATTATATCATCATCATCATCATCATCCTTTAACGTCCGTTTTTCCATGCAAGCATGGG
Source organism: Octopus rubescens (assembly GCA_027564515.1). Lineage (NCBI taxonomy): Eukaryota > Metazoa > Mollusca > Cephalopoda > Octopoda > Octopodidae > Octopus > Octopus rubescens. The sequence goes on from JAOPUL010004099.1 coordinate 8,047,233, forward strand.
TTGGACGGCAATATATATATCTGAACTTATATGTGAGAAATAGAAGAAGGGTTGAAAATGCATTTGAAGTTTTTGTAGACTAAAACAAGTTTTATTTCTTTATATTGATGATTAATATTTTTATTACATATATGTATATATATATATATAAAGTTAAGGATACTAGTGTTATGTTTTCACATAAAAAGGTTTTATTAATAAACAATAATAGTGCATTTTTCACCAAAAAAGGTTTAATAAAAGTAGGAACATCAAATCTTTTATTTGAAATGCAAGATTTATGATTTAACAGGTTTTTCACAAAATACATTTTGCTAAAAGGAAAGGAAAATTATATTTTCTGACTGGTTTGTGTTGTTTTTCAGTTTATCAAAGTGTAAAGTTCACTTTCAATGGAATTTTTAGCTCTTGTGGAAAACATACATGGTTAATTTTGCATGCATGTGTGTGTGTGTGTGTGTGTGTGTGCGCGCACACACATGCACAGATACATACTCATTATTATCATCATCAGTTTGATGCCCACATCGATGCTTGCATGGGTCAAGTGGAATTTGCTGCAGCAGATTTTTTATGGCCAGATGCTCTTCCTGTTGCCAACCCTTACTTGTGTCCAAACAAGGTAATATTTCCTCTTGGCCAGACGTTTTTTTTACAGAAGACTGGAAACAAACAACATCACTTGTGTGGTGGGGGTCATTCACTTACAACCATTATATGATGTCAAGACAAGGGCGCACACACACACATACACACGCAATGGGCTTCTTTCAGTTTCTATCTTGTTCGTTTCCAGTCTTCTGTGAAACATATCTGGTCATGGGCAAACTATTATCTTGCTTCGATTGTGAACATATGATTTTTACGTGTTTTTAAATTGCTTTCCAGGTTGTGGTGGCAATGTAAACAATTTCAGATCATTGGAAGAATGTCAGAAAAATACCCTGTTTGGCGCTTGCTGCACTTACCAATATTCTATAAAAAGAGAAGACATAATAAATGGAAGGCAATCTGCTCAGAAAAGCTGTCAGGTCTGTTGACTAAATTCTACTGATTGAATTGTTTTTATTCCATGCATTGAAGGTACAAGCATGGCTTTATGGTTAACAAGTTCACTTCTGAATATGGCAAGTGTCTTTTACTGTAGTCCTGGGTTGATCAAAGCTTTGCACATGGATTTGATAGTTGGAAACTGAAAGAAGCCTGTTGTATGTGTATGTGTGTATGTATCTGTGTGTATGTGTAAGTTCATATTCCCCCTCATTTTTGTATGTGTTTGCTAGTTGTAACAGTGTTGTTTGTTTCCAGTTTCTCATGTAATTATGTCGGGCTGTTTGTTATTCAATGGACTGGGAGGTTATTAACTCATTTGGAAACGAGTAAGAGTTGACATTAACAATGGCATTCAGCTGTAGAAAATTCTGATTCAACATAGTCTTGTCTAACCCATGCAAGCATGGAAAAATATCAGGTTGTCCAGAAAGTTCTTGGCATTTTTTAAGCACAATAAAAGATAAGAAATTTTAAACATACTCCCATCTTTATTCATTAAAGTAATTTCCATTGTTTTCTATCACCTTAGTCTACCTAACAGGTAATTTAAATATTCCATCGGCATAAAACTCAGTTGCTTTTGAGAAAAAGAAGTCATCTAAGTAAGTTTTGGCGCCATCTAAATCATTTAATGATTTTCCTTTTAGAGAGTTCTACAGAGACAAAAACAAATGATAGTCAGATGGCACAATGTCAGGGGAGTATGGTGGATGGGGCAAGAGATCCCAGCCAAGTTCATGCAACTTTGTGTGTGTAACCAAAGACACGTGTGTGTAACCAAAGACACATGTGTGTGTAACCAAAGGCACATGTGGTCGGGCATTGTCCTGGCAGAACACAGCCCCTTTCCTGTTGGAGAGCACTAGCCTCAATTCCTTGATCTTTTGATTCAAATTTTCTAGCTGATGGCAGTACACATCAGAATTGATGGTCCGATTTTGTGGAAGTAGCTCATAGTAAATAATGCCTTTTGAAATCCCACCAGACACAAAGCATGACTTTTTTTGGAATGACTATTCTGCTTTGAAAGCTGTTTTCGAGGACTCTCTTGCAAACTCCAGGATTTTTTTCTCACTATATTATCGTAAACAATCCATTTTTCATCTCCAATTACCAGTCGTTTCAGGAAAGGCTTATTTTCATTGCGTTTCAGAAGCATATCAGTTTTGTTCTGACAGTTTGTGAGGCACCCAGACGTCATAGCAAGAAACATACTCAATCTTCACTAAGTGTTCATGAACGGTACTTTTGGAAACCCCCAACTTCTCTAGTTGTAATATTCGAGTTTTCTTCAATGGTTACCTTTAAAATATCGCCATCTGAGGTTGAGGTTTTTCCTCAGCGACTATCATCTTCCAAGCTGAACGCACCACATCTATATTTTGCAAACCATCTTCAAACTGTTGATTCACCTACAGTATCTTCACCATAAACTCCACAAATGATTTTACACGTTTCCGCAGCATTTTCACCTTTTCTGAAGAAGAAAAAAGCATTACGTGGCGAATATGCAACTTTTGGTCATCCATTTCAAATGGCAATTAGGGCTGAAAGGAGTAAAATATATGCTGAGTTTTAATGTGGAACTTAACTGATAGGCTTCAATATTGCAAGCAATTCTAAGGCGGCGAGCTGGCAGAGTCGTTATCGCACCGGGAGAAATGCATAGTGGCATTTCTTCCAACTTTACGTTCTGAGTTCAAATGCCGTCGGGGTTGACTTTGCCTTTCATCCTTCCGGGGTCGATAAAGTGAGTACCAGTTACGAACTGGGGTCGATGAAATTGACTATCCCCATCCCCGAAAATTTCAGGCCTTGTACCCAGTATAGAAAGGATTATTATTATTATTAATAATAATATGGCGATGAAATGGCAGAATCGTTATCACACCGGGCAACATTCTTAGCGGCATTTCGTCTTTACATTCTGAGTTCAAATTCCACCGAGGCCAACTTTGCCTTTCATCCTTTTGGGGTTGATAAATTAAGTACCAGTTGAGCACTGGGAGTCGATGTAATCAACTAAACCCTTCCCCCGAAATGGCTAGCCTTGTGCCAAAATTTGAAACCATTATTATTATTTTCCGAATTTATGTTCTGAGTTCAAATGCCGCCGGGGTCGACTTTGCCTTTCATCCTTCCGTGGTTGATAAAGTGAGTACCAGTTACGCACTGGGGTCGATGAAATTGACTATCCCCATCCCCGAGAATTTCAGGCCTTGTACCCAGTATAGAAAGGATTATTATTATTATTTTCCGACTTTACATTCTGAGTTCAAATGCCGCTGGTGTCGACTTTGCCTTTCATCCTTTCGGGGTCGATGAAATAAGTACCAGTTGAGTACTGGGGTCGATTGAATTAACTGTCCCCATCCCCGAAAATTTCAGGCCTTTGTGCCCAGTATAGAAAGGATTATTTTTATCATCGCTCTAAGTGTAAACCTATGAGTCGGAGAAAAGGAATTGGAGAGGGCACTTACCCTGGGTGTTTAGGGAGATCTTAAATGGTGAGGTTCCTTGATTATCTCTAGAGGTCCACCTGTTTCAAGAGGCCCACATCAGTGTCATCGTTTTTTTTCCTTCTTTTTATTGTTGTATACTATATATACTTTCCTTTTTTTTTTTATATCATTTCATTATATGTATTCTTGAGCAAGACACTTTATTTCATGTTGCTCCAATTCATTCAGCTGTAGAAATGAGTTGCGCCATCACTGGTGCCAAGCTGTATCCACCTTTGCCTTTCCCTTGGGACAACATCGGTGGCATGGAGAGAGGGGAGACTGGTATGCATGGGTGACTGCAGGTCTTCCACAAACCCTTTTGTTCATTGTTTTCTTGTGAGAATTATTCCTGGGTGTGTAGAAAGTGGCAAGAGGGGGTTTATTTTTCCCCTTAGTGGTTCAGCAATGGAGATCGATAGAATAAGTACCAGGCTTTAAAAAAAATAAGTCCTGGGGTCGATTCATTGCCCGGACTTGTGCCTCGGAGGGGAATTTTCTAGGAGCAATCCCATGGTCATTCGTGACCGAAGAGGGTATTTTTTTTTTTTATATGTAAACCCCAAACTTTATGTCTGTCTTTGTATTGTCCCTTTCATCCTTTGCCCTGGTGGCAAATAAAAGAAATCATTATTATTATTATTTTTATTATTATTATTGATGCATGAAGAAATCTCAATAAAATAATTGAGACTTGATCAAATGGATGAAGAATTAAGAGAAATACATTAGTTTTGCTTTTCAAATTTTTTTGTTACATAACTAAATATATAAAGAAATATATAGGAAGAATTGATGGGGAATGAAGGGGGAGGTTTTTATCAGGTATATCTGAAGAAGATTTTTACTGAGAAAGATAGGAATTATAAATTTAAAATTTCATTGAGAAATTATATAGATTGCCACAGGCTTCACATCTCTTTCCTCCTTGGTTATTTACTGCTTCCATGCTTCAGAACAATAGACAAATATTTCACCGTTCCTACATGCATATTTAATGGGAGGCATCAAGCCGTATTATTTTGTTTATAATTAATTAATTAATGCAAAAAAAAAACAATACAAAAGAAAATAAATATAATTTAAGAAGAAATCAATTGAAAATTAACAAAACGATTTTCTCATAAAATTCTTTATTATCAAAAAAACCGAAAGAAATCATTATTATTATTATTATTATTATATTTATTATCATTCTTCTTCTTCTTCTCCTCCTCCCCTCCTCATCATCATTAATATTATTAAGGCGGCAAACTGGCAGAACCATTAGTACGCTGGGTAAAATTCTTAGTGGCATTTTGTCTGTCTTTATGTTCTGAGTTCAAATTCCACCAAAGTTGACTTTGATTGTTATCCTTTCGGGGTTCAATAAAGTAAGTGCCAGTTGAGCACTGGGGCCTATGTAATCAACTTACCCCCCTCTCCTGAAATTACTGGCCTTGTGCCAAAATTTGAAACCATTATTATTATTGTTATTAGGAAGGCGGCGAGCTGGCAGAATCGTTAGCACGCGGGGAAAAATGCATAGCGGCATTTTTTCCGACTTTACGTTCTGAGTTCAAATACTGCCGGGGTTGACTTTGCCTTTCATCCTTCTGGGGTCGATAAAGTGAGTACCAGTTACAAACTGGGGGCGATAAAATCAACTACTCCCATCCCCCAAAATTTCAGGCCTTCGTGCCTAGTATAGAAAGGATCATTATTAAGGCAGTGAACTGGCAGAATCATTAGCACGCTGGGAAAAATGCCTAGCAGCATTTCTTCCGACTTTACGTTCTGAGTTCAAATTCCGCTGGGGTTGACTTTGCCTTTCATTCTTTCGGGGTCGATAAAATAAGTACCAGTTGAGTACTGGGGTCGATTGAATCGACTATC
>JAOPUL010004099.1:8096347-8106402 GCA_027564515.1 Octopus rubescens
TCTGTTCCTAACACCAACTTAAAAATGACTTAAGCTATTTTACTAGATTCTTCGCTATTTTCAAAATTAATTGAAATTAAGACAGTGTTTCAAAAGAAATATGGTAACGAAAGGGTTAAATATCCTCAAATAAAATGAGTCATTAGCCAATATTATAACTAAATTTCTTCCTTTTAAACCTCAACGACGTTGCCATCACATCCAACAACACCCACTCTTATACAGATGATATAACCTTTTATTCTTGCTCAACCATACATCATCCACATGCGACTCAGACATCACATACCAAACTTGCACTGGTTCTATAAACAGAGACCTGAAAACGTCACCTAGTGGAGCTCTACCAAACTTGTTACTTTTAACAGTAGAACTTAGACACTACTCATAACAAAGAAAATCACCACTGCCAAAAAAAAACACACACTCACTAAACATGAGCGACACTCAGTTATGACTTTCATAGTTTCCCCAAATACTGGGCCTCACTGGCACTGAGGATCTCTCCTGTTGAAAGCATATCCTTAACAGAACTAGGACGACATTTTTGAAGACTGGCCCTTCTCTTCAGTGCTGAAAAATATTTCAGGCCCCAACAATTGCCGACTTTATAAAAAGCTGATCTTGATTAGTGCAGCTGTTCCACGCAGATATTACTAGACTATAACCCAGAAGACCCATGCAACAGCATTTGGCCCACAAACAGACAGTCTTCTCCATATATTCTATTGCTGCTGATTGATCTCATACCTCATTTACTCACACATTCTCAACACAATTGTCTCTTCACCTCCCATAACACTCGTCTTCTCACCTCCCATAATGCTCGAGTCCAGCACCATTTCAGGCCCCACACTAACCACCACCATGTCAATTCCTTTGGGATTTACTCCTTGCTTATGTCATTCCTGTAGTGTTGACTAGCAATAGTTTAAAATAAAAATTAACAGCATCAAGTTCACTTGTTTTCAGTGGGGGTGGGGCCTTGTAGAAGTCATGAATGCTCTTCCTCCAGACTCAATAAGTAAAAAATTTTTGTTTTAAATCTCCACTATTAGATTTATAGTAAAAATGCCCAAATTTCTTCCAGTTTCTCATTGTCCATCCTTTACATTTTGCTCAGTAATTAATCTTTGCAGTAATAATATGGAATACTTGAATTGGAGTAAACAAAAGTAAATAGTCAATAGATTCTGAATCTCAAGGATGAGTTTTTGGGTCCAGTTTCTTTTGCACAATTTGGGAGAGAAATGTTTTAAGTTGCCCCTGCCCCCTTCACCTTCTGAAAATCAATGCCTTTCATACCACTGTTTGAACACTCAGAAATTGAAATATCCTGTTTTCCTAGATAAACAGCAAGCATTTATCAACTGAAATCATGTTTTATAATGGGGTAACTATTTATGTTGATATTTTGACATAACCTGCTTTTACCAATTCATTTTTTATCTCAGGTGCTATTGTGTGGGTAAGTAATGAAAAGGTTAATATAAATATATTATCCAAATTTCAGCACCTTTGCTCCCTTCATTATAATTTTGAATAAATTACAGAAATACATTACTAATAAGCAAGCATATAAAAGTTGAAGTTTTACTAAAAATGTTTTACAGAATTAAAATTGCTTTGGCTCTTTATGTCTTGACAGTAATGTATATATATATATAGACATTGTGTGAGACACATATTGATGGCTTCAAATGAGGTTGTTTAAAGATAGTGGATAAGAGAAGTGATATTACTAAGGGTGATGAATACATCAAATGAGTTTACATGCAATAATAAAAATGGTTTCAAATTTTGGCACAAGGCCAGCAGTTTTAGGAGTAGGGGGCAAGTTAGTTTCATCAGCTCCAGTACTTGACTGGTACCTCACCTTATCGACTCCCTGAAAGGATGAAAGGCAAAGTCAACCTTAATAGAATTCGAACTTAGAATGAAAAGAGTTGGAAAAACTGGTGTCCAGTGCAATTATGATAATAATGGTTTCAAATTTTGGCACAAGGCAAGCAGTTTTGGGGGAATTACATTGACACCAGTGTTTAACTGGTACTTATTTTATTGAACCCAAAAGGATGAAAAGCAAAGTCGACTTCAACAGAATTTGAACTCAGAACATGAAGATGGATGAAACACCGTTAAACATTTTGTCCATCTTGCTAATGATTCTGCCAGCTTGCTGCCTTAATAATAATAATAATAATAATAATAATCTCTCAAACTATATCTAAAGGAAGGCTGTATTACTGATTGTCCTGGCCCACATGCACACTGTTTCTTCTCTTTGCTTTTTCTATTACTACTACAATGGCTTTTGGCCCTATAAACTAGCACACTGCATAACCTTAAACTCACTAGGTTCACTATTTTCCTCTTGCCCTCATTCCTATAATACCATATTAGTTTATATATAAAACAGAATATTTCTTAACACCAAACATTTTGCATGATAATTTCTTCCCTGTATCTCTATGAAATTTTCTTTCCATCTGTTTTTATTGGATCATTGACCTACAGAATTTTTAAATTTAACATTTGCCATATCAGTCTTGAAGTGCCCCTCTATCTGTGTCTAATTTATGAAAAACAAGGTTAGATATGTGAATAGTATTCTACAGTGAGGCATACTTTATTTTTTATAAAGAATTAGCAATTTAAATTTTGAAGAAGAATCGGACTTTTGACGCTCGCTTCCCGTACAAATATAGTGGGACGCCACATCCCATACAGCCGCTGTATAGCAGTGGGGCATCGCTTCCCATACAACCACTTCCATATGACATTTGAGTGCGAGTCGTATTTCGCCTCGTATAACTCGCTTCCCAAAAACAGACCAGAGACATCTGAGAATTGTATTTTGCCTCGTACAACTCACTTCCTGTACAAACATGAGAGACAATTGAGAATCGTATTTTGCCTCGTACAACTCATTTCCTGTACAAACATAAGAGACAATTGAGAATCGTATTTTGCCTCGTACAACTCACTTCCTGTACAAACATAAGAGACAATTGAGAATCGTATTTTGCCTCGTACAACTCACTTCCCGATTCCAGTCAAATTTCATGTTAATTTATGTTCCAAACACCAGCTAAATAATGGCAGTTATTTTAATAAATTCTTCATTATTTTAAAAATTAATTAAAACAAAGACAGTGAGTGTATTTTATCCAAATCAATATTATAATTGAATGGAAGAAAGATATTTGTGTTCACTTAATGTTAGTTCATTCTTCACTACAAAGGCATTCCTGAGATCCAGTTTGAGGATGACCTTTGGGGTCTCAGAAGGCAAGTTGCTGAAAACTGTAGTGGCATGAGCCTCACAACCTAGCTTTGTACCCACTCCTAGATGAGTAGGGGAAAATTCGGCAGAGAGGAAGTTTGAGACCGAGGACAGACACACTTTCACTGTGAGGTGTCGCAGAGTGCATCCAACTGCTATGGGGTGGAGGTCACCATTGGGCTTAGTTAGACCAAATAGCTTTACCGCAAAGAACGAGATGAATGTAGGGAAGGACATGTTGATGAACAGTGTTAGGTTCTTCAAGAGTTCAAGACCGGCATCACCGGCCGACAGGGAGATACCATCCTTGAGATGCTGAGGTCACAAATCATCAATCCCAGTGCCAGAACCCGCAGGAAAAGATGCACTCGCTCTTCTGAAGTTGTTGGAGGTGAAAACTGGTTGTAAGAAACCTGGTGGGTTGGGCCAGTGTAGGTAGTCATCTGGAGGGGCCGGAGGATGTTTCTCCTTCAATCGATTGAGGGAATCTGTTGTTCACTGGGCATGGGGGGTGACAGAGAGGAAAGGAGGTGAATAGCCCCTTTAATATCAGATTTGTTGAATTTGGTATTAACAGCCTTCCTCAAGTTTGCTGATTGAACATTGTTTCGGGGCTGTTCTGATCACCGACCTAAGATGAACAGTGATTGGGGTGGACTGGAACAACTTGAACTGCCATTTTAGGGAAGATGTGAGGGATCAAGTACTCGCGTTCATCACCTGGAGAAAGACAGAGGGAATAAGAACAGTTTCTCCCAATATGAGGTGTTGTTCGACAGACACACATTTTTCAACAATCTGGAGAGAGCATGGTCGAAACGGGTCTGAGCTCTCTTAGGGATCCGGTTGATGAGCTTCAACTTGGACAAGCCCTGGAGGGCGGCGGAAAATTCCTCAATGGGGGATCTGGACGTCAGAACAAAGTTCAGCTCTACTAAATATGTCGGAGCTGAAGTAGCATTGGTTACATGTCCAGTTTGAAAAACTTTTGGCTTGAACCTTGGTAATGCCAATGCAGCTCCTGTGATAACTTAGACTATACAAGTGGCATTTTATGGTCTTTAAATAGCGATTTGTATGAGTGCAGAGAACACTCTTAGAGGTGAATTGACAGTATCAGTGGAGCCAGCATTAGAATTAGAATTCAAAAGGGGAGGGGATGGCAGTGGGGGAAGGTTAGCTATGGACGTAGATGAGGGAGCTGGGTGAACTGCATTAATGATGGCAGTGGGGTTCAAATTTGACATCTTGGGAAAGTCATTGCCTAGATCGATCTGCATGGCATAAAATGTGTCCTGATGCATCAAAACAATTTGAGTTAAAGAAACAGAACAATAAAAGAATTATATCTTGCAATCAACAGACACATTTGCCCAATCCCAGGCAAAATCAAAATCATTATTGTCCCCATTGTGATTTCATAGCCAAATCCATACCTGGACTCAAATTGCATTCATGCATCCAATGAAAATAGATGCAGATTCTTTGATTTTTAAAGTTGTTTTTTCTTTTTCTCACTTTTAAAAAAATCCTCTCCTTCAAACACACACACACACACACATACATCGATGGGAGTGACCATTATTTGGTTGGAAGTTAGTGAGTTTTAGCCTTCCATTACCTATGCTCATCAAGACTCAGTTTGCTAGAAATTCAACACCCTTAATACTAAAAATCATTTCAGGTATTTATCAACATTGATCCTTAAAGGTCAATATCAACCACTTTACCAACCCATTGTTTAAACTAATGTTTCTCTGATATTTATTCTGTATTTTTCAGGTTTTGTTTGGAAACCAACTTCTTTTCAAAATGTCCCCTGGGTCATGCTCCTGTTAAATGTTCAGCAGATTTGTGCTTTGATACAATTTGTCCTGGTAAGATTTATTTATTTTTTATATTGTTATTCTTAATTCAATATTTTATTATATATATTTTTTGTAAACAAAATTCTTTTCTTTAGAGCATTTTAATCTCCCATTTTCATATGGCTTTATCTGGGTTATATTCATATATTTTCGATATAGAGTTACTATATATATATATATATATATATATATATATACACACACACACCATATGTATGGTATTAAAGTCATATGATATTAATATATCCATGTACAGTGGAAGCTACTTATTGTGGTCATTTTGGGATAGAACCTTTTACAGAACAGTGACTGACTGATAACATTAAGCAAAGGATATAACAATATCCTTAGCATGAATGGGATCTGATAACCTTTTGATAACATTATCAGGGATTATATGCAACTTCTACTGTATTTATATATATTCACACTCAAACACACACATGATGGGCTTCTATATAATTTCTGTCTACCAATTTCATTGGCAACCTTCTTAACCATGCTGGCATGGCTACTCAAAGATGAAATAATAAAATTGTCAATTGAAAACTATTATTTAAAATCTACCTTAGCAATTCTGTGTTCACATAAGTGTGTTTGTTTAACAAATGGAGCATGTAAAAGAAATTTTCAATCTTGGATGAGTTTTAAATAAGAATTAAATTTGTATTAATAAATATGTTTTGTGGTTTGGAAATCATAATTGTTTTAACATCCATTTTTCCATGCTTGCATGGGTCAGACAAAATTTATTGAGGCAGATTTTGTACAGCCGGATGCCCTTCCTGTCACCAACCCTTACTGGTTTCCAATCAAGGTAATATTTCTCCATGGCCAGACATGTTTTCCACAGAAGACTGGAAACAAACAACATCTGTATGACAGTCACACTTATTTATAAACATCATGTGACATCAAGACAAAGGTATACACAAACATGTGCACATATATATGTATACATAACGGGTTTCTTTCAGTTTCCTTTCACAAGGTTTTGGTTGGCCTAGGGCTATAGCAGAAGATACTTGCCCAAAGTACCAGTGGGATTGAACTAAAAACCATATGCTTGGGAAGCAAACTTCTTGACCCCACAGCCATGTTTGCATCAATATAAAACAGATATAAAACAGATATAAAACAGATAATATCTGGGGTTTTTCTAAATCATTTCAATTTTTCTTGTTTCTAGGTATATCTGGTGCCATATGCCGAGTGAATTATTGTGGAACCTGTTCTGTTGAATGGTATGATGTTCGCTCTGGTGATGTTGTAGAATGCCAAGGTATTTTCAAATTATGAATGGCTTTAGCTTGATGAAATTGTGAAAATAAGAGATTTAAAAAAATAATTTTAGAAAGTTTAAAATATATGATTTACATTTGGTGAAAGATAAAATTGGTTTTAGATTTATATGATTTTGGATCAGGACACAACATTGTGTCATGCATGGTTAAATAGATCTTTAATCATTGCAGAAACAACAAAACAATGTCCCCCATCATCATCATTATCATCAACATCCTTGTCATTATCATCATCACTACTACCACCACCACCACCATCATCATCATCTTTTTAATGTTCACTTTTCTGTGCTTGCATGGGTCAGGTGCAATTCGTCAAAGTAGATTTCTATGGCCAGATGCCCTTCTTGTCGCTAAATCTCACTTCTAAGTAATATTTGCCCATCATTGGACACGTTTCCATGGAAGATTGACCAAAAAAAAAACATCTCTGCTTATATAACGCTGACTCATTTATAATTACCACTCAATATCAAAACAAGGATGCGCACGCACGCACGCACACACGCGCGCACGTGCGTGAAGAATAGAAGTACTAATGTTAGATATTTCTTCTTTGGTTACAGCTGTTTCAACATGTGGATAATAAATCATTTAATAAGTTGGAAAACATGAACAAGAGCAATGATTATGAAACATCAATTGTATAATATTGATTATATAATGAAAGACTTATAGTCATGTCATTATGATCTTAATGAATAACTTAATAAGGGAACAAATTGGATAAATTCACCTTATAGAGATACAAATGATTTGGATGTAATGAGGCAGTTTAGAGTATGTTCCAGCTCTTTTCCTGTCCAGCCTAATTTTGTATGTTCCCAGTATACCTTAATTAATTAGAGCTATGATGAAAGATATCTCTAGTGATATTTGTACCATATATTTTAATATTAGGGATAACATCAACCAATGTGAATATTTTTTTTAGATGATTGGGTGTAATTGGGGGACTTTGGCTACTATTTTTGCAGAGTAAGCAACCTTATTGTGGTTTCTTCACTGAGAGTATGGTGGTGGCCACATATGGAGGTGAGTGAAGTGGACTCAATTGCAAATTGATGTTCTTTTAGTGTTAATTTACATTTAATGTTGACTTTTATAGCAATCTGTTTGGTGTATTTTTCAAGGTTGTAAAGATGAATACAATCGACATAGGCCAGATAAAACAGTTTGGATCAACTCTGAGTGTAATAATTGTACATGTAAGGTAAGCAAAGTTTATTTACTTACTGTTCAGAATCATCCTCATTTAATGTTCACTTCTCCTTGCTTGCATTGGTTCTTTCTGGCCACACACTTTTCTTAGAATATTGCAAATGAATGAGAGAGAGACAGACAGACAGACAGACACACACACACACACACACACACAAAATAAACTTTCAATTTCCATCTACCATATCCACTCACAAGGCTTTAGCTGGCCCAGGCCGATAATAAAAGACACTTGCCCAATGTGCCTTGCATTGGGATGGAACTTGCAAGCATGTAGTTGGAAAGTAAAGATCTTAGCCACTCTGCCATGCCTCACCTGCTGTTTTGTTGTTCTTTAAACCTTTCATTACCATATATCTGTTGAAATACACTCGTTTTCTTTCAAATAATTTTGAAAATAATTAAGAATTTATTAAAATAATTTGATTATTATTATTAAGCCGAAGTTTGGTGCTTAAATTAACATGGAATTTTGATGCAAATTTCTAACATAAATAATTTCAAACAGGAAATTCTTTTTCTATCATGGAGCCAGGACAATCTTTGGTAGGTTTCTATGAAAAGGGTTAAAATACATAAATTATTTTTAACTACATAAATATACTACAACTAATTTATTCTTTTGTTTAACATTTGTTTGTCCATGCTAGTGTGGGTAAGACAAGGAGTTATTTGAGGCAGGAATGCTTTTCCTGTTGCCAACCCTTAACTATTTTTCAAGTAAAGAATTTTTCATTTTATTCTAAAGTGGGGAACAATCAGTCATAATCTCAACAAGGAATAACAATATGTACATATGCAAGGATGTGTGTGCACATGCACACACACACACACTCTCTCTCTCGCTCTTTCTCCCTCCCCCCAAATTCACTCACATGGCATTGTTTGGCTCGGTGCTATAGTAGAAGAGACTTGCCCAAGGTGCTGCACAGTTGGACTGTTTGCAAAGCAAACTTCTTGATCACACAGCCATGCCTTGTGTCTATATATACTAAAAACAAACAAATAATTCTGTCAGATTTTCAAACATTAATAGTTACTATTGTACTAAGATGAAAAGCCATTTAGAAATATTTGGACCATTTTTTAAATTTTATTTTTTTGGCTCCATATTGTAGGAACTACTTCATTTTTCTTGCCTTTAACTGTAAATCTCTGATTATATTTATCAACCCATTTATATTCATCTTTTTTTAATATATTTCTTTAGTCAGATTTCATTGACTGTCACCCTGTTCTCTGCCCTGATGTTTCATGTCTTTTCCCTGCCACAGCTACAGGGAAATGTTGTCCAAGTTGTGAAGGTAAGCCATTTTAAAAGAATAACTGCTTTCTCTTTCAGGCAAGCCAAACAGTTGTGTGTCTTGCTCAAGACTCAACATAATGTCTATAACAAGATTTAAATTCATGACTATATGATCAATAGATCATAGACTGGTCACTTAACATCAATTAACCCTTTTATTTCCATATATCTGTTGAAATAACAAAAGTGTTTACCTTTTTGTTACCATATTACTGCTCAAATGTACTCAGTTTGATTTAATTAATTTTGAAAATATGGAAGAATTTAGTAAAATAATTTTGCCATTATTAATCTAGTGTTTGGAACATGAATTAATATGAAATTTTGATGGAATGTTTTAATTTAAATCATTTTAAAGTGGGAAGTTTTTTTGTATCATTGAACCAGGCACAGTTTCTAGTGGGGTGCTATCAAAACGGTTAAACCTCATAAATGTTGTTAGCTTTTTTGTCTTGTATTGTTAATGGAATATAATAACGGTTTAATTAACTGCATCATCATTGTATTTAGATGTGTTTTTTTTTAAATATATATTTCAGTTGGCTGTAATTATGATGAGAATTTCCATGCTTTGAATAGTTCTTTCACTCCTTCTACGGACTCCTGTCAGACATGTTCTTGTCTAAAAGGCAATGTGTTCTGTGAGGAAAAAGTATGTTCTTCTCTTGATTCTTGTCACACACCTATTGTTCTGGATAATGAATGCTGTCCTACATGTATGGACTGTGGTCAACATCCCAATGGTTCCCAATGGATGGAAGGCCGTTGCCAATATTGCGTCTGTTTGGTAAGTTTCCTTGTTACTCTTGTTTTTTGTTTTTTACTACTTTTAATAGCGCTTTCCAATAAAAAAGAAACATATATTCTTATATTCCTTTTTGAGAACGTGATGTCTATATGTGCAGACTCACTCACTTGCTTGCTCAAATACATACATACATACATACATACATACATACATACATACATATGTGCAGACTCACTCACTTGCTTGCTCAAATACATACATACATACATACATACATACATACATACATACATACATACATACATACATACATACATACATA
>JAOPUL010004099.1:8247740-8261883 GCA_027564515.1 Octopus rubescens
AGGAATCATAATTCCTTACAAGCTTTTTAAAACTAGAAAATATAAATATTAAGTAAAATATATTATAAAGGAAAGAAACAGAAAAGAAAGTAATAAAATTACATTGTGTGAGTGTTGTATGGGAAAAGAAAGCACGATTGATCTACCTCACAGGTTCTCATGTAGCATTGATCCTTTCTAGTCAGGTTATATCTGTAGGTACCCTACCTATCTAACCTCTGGTCAGAGCCTAATGGCAACTTCCCACTCTTCACGCAGTTACGCATGTCCGTCCTGTCTGACAGCCCCATGGTAGGCTGTCTCCTTAGATCTGAGTCACTTAGCTGACACACTGCAGTTATCCCCTGCTCCAAATCCTCTGGTACAGTCAACCAGGCTATCTTCACCCTGGTTAGGATGTTCGCCTTATTCCTTTCCGAGGGCACAAAAACTGTGCTCAATTTCAAACTGAATTCGGCTGCTAGCTCTCCCAGAACCTCTAGACATCACTTTATTAACATCTCTGCAGCATCTTTCATTTGTACCCTCCTCTCATCAGTGATCACTGATCCCACCCATCCAAGCACAGTGGCTGAATTGGTTCAAATTTCGATAGAAGATAGCTTCCATCTCAGGGCCAAATTCATTCTCTTCAGTGCTGCGTCCAATTCAGCCACATTGATGTCGTTGCAATTATCCATTTTCCTGAGTCAGGTTGCGTGCTCTACCTCAACGCCCCCTATTTCTAGAATGACCCCTATTACTATGCTGCTAGCATCGCACCATATGGTCCCATTCTCCAATTTGAGTACATACCAGCTTCTCATACTGGGTCTTCTGTTCTTATCCTCTCTAGGATTTCCCACATTATAGCTACTGTCCTCTTTCCCACTTTGTCCCTCCAGCCCGCCCCATCCACTCATCTCTTGATGTATCTACACACTGTTTGGAGCCACCCCACGATTGAATAGTGACCCACCAGTCTCTCACGCATCAAGAACAGTTTTTGTCTGTTCACGCTGGTGCCCAGTTCTGGAATCACGTTTTCTCTCCAAAATGCCAATATGCCCACTTTGTCTCTTTGGTGGCCTTTGTCACCTTGTCCACCTTTCCCAGAATAGACTTGAGGACTGTTGCCTTGCTCTTTGGTGCTGAATTTGGCTCAAAACCCAGCCTGGTCAAACTGTCTTACCAGCTGATATTTCCATAATTTCTCAGCCACAGGTAGCTGCAGATATGCAGACTTCAAGTTGACAATTCTGGAAGCCTTTGTCATCTGTCTCCATTCTCGCAATGTTTTCCTGCCGACACTGGTAGCTTTGCCACCCATGTGGCATGATATGTAGTCATTCAGCTCTCGAAAGTCCAGTACCGGTCTGACCTTGCCTTTCATTGGCTGCACCACTGCCATTAGTAGCAGCACTCTGTTCTTTACTTCCTCCTTCCGAGGGATTAAAATACCCTCTTCAATCCATCTCTCCACCTTTCCCTTGAACTTACTCCTGGCATCTCCTTTCAGGGTATGCTGATATCAGCTTACCCTATTCCTCAATGTCAGTGGCTCTCCTTTCCAGTGTCGCTGAACTGTCCACTGCTGACTGTCGAACACAGCCTGAAAATCCTTCTCAACAATGGTGTATGCAACACAGTTCTCTTCAGAGCTCTCCCCACTCTCTTGTTGCAAACTAACAGCACATGGTTCATCTGCACCACTAAATGTAACCCTGTCTTCACTAACTTACTGTTTCTTTAGCAGTTTGACCGTTGGCAAGTAACTACTGCTCAATGCGCTGAATGGCGTGGAAGAACCTGAGACTTCACTAACTATGACACCTAGGTGGTTGATCGTATCCATGTCCATCACCACATCAACTCCATCCACTACATGGTCGATCACAATTGCTTGCAACCTTATTTTTGTTCCCCGCATCACCATCTCCACTTCACTGCTACCCCTAAATCTAATCTCGCTGCCATAAACTGCCCTTACACATCAAGTTCCACTTTTTAACTACCTTTGGAGTCACTAAAGTTGTTGTACAGCCTATGTCCACGAGGGCTTTTTACCCCCCCCTTCCCAACTAGGACTTTCACTATAGGCAGCAACTGTATGAGAACCTCCACTTGTTTGCAGGGGGAACTAGCAAGGCAGTAGTCTCTCTTTGATCATTTCTCTACCAGCAGTTGCTGGTGATATGTCCTGCTGACTTGCACCGATAGCAAATTGGTTCAGGCTTTGACTCTTTGCAGTCCATCGCCATGTGCAGTCCCTGACACCTAAAATATTGGCCTTTAAATGGTCACAGATGATCCATGAAGGCTCTTCACTCCTTGTTATTTGTCAATCACCACCTGGTGCTGTTTAGGCTTCTGTAGCTGCCATTGCCACTGCATTTTGCCAGGCGTTTCATGTCGACACAAACTTGAGTGATGAGCTCACTCATAGACATCCTCTTGCTAGGTAAACCATTCATGATTGCCAGCCTTTTCTAAGCCTTCCCCCATAAATCCAGAGAGTGTGGCCAACCTTTGAATTTCTGCTGCATACATATCCATGTACTATCCCATCCACCTGGCCTATGCTAGCTTGGCAAACGCAGTGTATGCACCTTCTGTGAACACTTCATTTAAGCGCCATTCAATTTTTTCCATGTCTAGTTGGTCCATGTTGTTCATTTCGAAGTACAGCGCCAATTCATTTCCCTCCAAATACAGAGTCATCAGATCTGCTACATCCTCAACACCTTGCAGACTGGCTGCCACCTTGATCTTCCGAATCCAGGTGGTAACATCTCCTGCACCATAGAAGGGGCTGATGGTATCACTACCGATCTTTATTTTTGTTGACATATTGTAGAGAGAAAATAAATGCATGAAGGTCGAAACAGCTTGTTGTATGGGGAAATAAACTGCAATTCTCTCATAGTATCGATACTCTCCAGTCAGGTTATATCCGTAGGTGCCCTACCCACCTAACATCTGGCCAGAATCAAACAATATTCCCGCTACTCATGTGGCTATACACATCTGTCCTGTTCGACAGCCCCAAGGTCCTGCTCCCACTCATCATGTGGTCTCCCTCGCTCCACTGCTTCTGGCAAGACCCTTCAGCTGTTTGCTTGATATCACTGCTTCTGGTTCACCTCATTCCCACAGTGAGCTTAATTGAAAATTTGAACTCCTGAATATTGAAGTAGTTTAAATGTGTAAATTTTGTAAGTAAGCCCAACTTCAGTAAAGAATAGCATCCAAACTGGACATGCATGAAAAGGTTGCAATAACTGTTTTATGTTCTAAAAAAGACACACTAAATAAGGCTAATATATTATCTAAGCTCACTAAGCATTGAAGACATCAAATAGGTAACTTTTTAAAAATTAATATACACACTTGAAACAGTCTTAGATTAAAATACTGACATGAATGAAAATAAATTATGTTATGGATAAATTTATAAGTTGATATCTTATAACATAAAAATATTCTGTATAACATAAAAATAATTTAATTTTTTTACAAAATTAAGTATCTTTTATATAGATGCTATTTTCATTATCATCAGCATGAAATGTTTTTCATCTTAAATATATTTACATGATCACATTATTGCACAAATCAGAATAAGTTTAAGTGGAACAGTAGAATTACTTTATTTTGTATCATTAATTATATTTAGATAGTAAATTTTATTGAAAAATCCTGTCACATTGTTGTGCAAAATGTTTGAAAAATTCAGTAGTTATTTTCTTTGAGGTAGAAAATAACAATGATTATTACTACTAAATTTAAGATAAAATATTTCATTTTGCATCTTACTTTATATTGTGTAATATCTTGCTTTCTAAATTTGATAACTTTATGATATCAAATTTAGTTTTTAGATACTTGCTATTTTTGCAGCTTTTGCTTAATTTTCTGCTCATATTTGTCTGTAGTAAAAGTATTCTAAATTTCTATCATAGAAATCTTGCATGACTATTTTCTTGGTTTCCATATATTTTCTTTCACAATTTGAACCATATTAAGTAATCAATATAATGAATTTGTGTGTACACAACTCTGTTATTATTCAGATAAAATGTTTCTCTTTAAATATTATATTTTCTTGTGGTTGTTCAGATTAATTTAGTTATTCAAGAATTAAATAAATTTCTTCAGTAAAATAATTTCATAATTTTCATAATTTTAAAACTAAATCTTTTATTTTTTTTTAAAGTTATGTTACTGATATTTTCACTTTTATAAATGTTTCTACTTTTCAATTATTTAGTGATGTGATTTTAGTAATGTTTGTTATGCAAATTACTATTGTCTTTGTATATTAATATTTCTATTTGTATGCTGTTTCCTAGTCTCAATTCATAAGATTCTCCCAAAACACTATCTTTTGAAGCGATGTTAGAAGTTATGAAATAAATATGTTATTGCTATGTACAACTGTAAACTTAATAGCCTGTTTTTATCATTTTAAACTAGATATTAAAGAATTAAAGCATAGATATTTTTTAATGTAATTTTTCAGTGTTTCTTGAGTTTATAAATTCAAGCTTTTTGAAAAACATCAAAATAGATTAACCACAGAAATTAACCCTAACTAACCATAAATAACAGTGACTGATTCTATTGCCTATCATTAACCTATTATTAATACTTGAGTTCAGATTAAATTATTACTTGGAGATTTAAGCATGAAAAAACAATTGGGAAACAGTGAACGATGATTATTGGGATGACGAATTATTGCCTCCTCCTCCTCCTCCTCCTCCTCCTCCTCCTCATTATTATTTAACATCCACTACTCCATGCTTGCATGGGTCCGATGGAATTTGTTGAGGTAGATTTTCTATGACCAGATGTTGTTCCTGGTGCCAAATGTCACCTGTTTCCAAACAAGGTAATATTTCTCATGGCTAAACATGTTTTCCTCTGAAGACTGGATATGAACAATATCACTTGTATGATGGAGATGCATCATGTGTTTTCAGGAGGAGTGTGCACACACACACACACACACACACACACATATATACACAATGAGCGTCTTTTAGTTTCCACATACCTAGTTCACTCTCATGGTTTTGGTTGGCCCAGATGCCACACAGTGGGACTGAATCTAAGACCACATGGTTGGGAAACAAACTTTTTACCAACACAGCCATGCCTGTGTCTATATATTGATATGAATTATTGAAGATTATATTGTAAAGTATGATGGCCCACATAATCTTTTTAATATAATCATAATGCTACAGATTTATAATTGAGTGGGAATACAAGACGCTTATAATTTTTCACAGAGGGAAAACACCACCATTAAAATTGCTCAAGCTGATTATCTCATAGAATCATAATTTACTGATTTACACACTGACTACTCTAACAACTATTATTATTATTATTATTATTATTAAGGAGGCAAACTGGCAGAGTTGTTACCACGCTGGGGAAAATGCTTAGTGGCAATTCTTCTGACTTTATATTCTGAGTTCAAATTCCACTGGGGTCGACTTTGCTTTTCATCCTTCCGGGATTGATTAAATAAGTACCAGTTTAACACTGGGGTCGATGTAATTGACTAAACCCCTCCCTCGAAATGGCTGGCCTTGTGCCTAAATCAGAAACCATTATTATTATTATTATTGTACGATTCTTACCTCGATTCATGTTTACCAATTTCTTTCCACCACACAAGTAGCAGTTTAAATCTACACAAACACTTCTCTTCAACTTTGATATTAAATTGACCATGTTCTAATATATATTTATATAACAACTTTATTCTGAATCATATCTACCAAGTCTATAGAAGTTTTTGCTTTTATCAATAGTTTTTCAATAAATTTTATTCCTGATTTTCATTACAATATTAAAGTAAAACCTAGAAAAGCCATTGGCTCAACTTCAACCAAATGTCATTCAAATCCATAATTCATTTGGTTCCTCTAAAACTCCATTGTCCTAACACATATTAATACAACTACATATTTCATGCAAACTGCTTTTCAGAACAAAACACCTATCACTTGTCAAGACTGCTTTTAGAAGCCACCAACAAAATAAAACACATTTTCTGGCATAGGTCCACCTCGTATACACTTGCTTTCTTTACTCATATTTAATCAGTTCTTCAACAATTAACTCTATTTTCGTTTTAGACAGGGAGTTTTTACTCTTTTCTACATGTTTGAAATTCCTAAATAACTTCTCTGGTTTTTAACCTTTTTTGATATCAAACTTCTCTGGAGACAGTGAATGGTTCTATCATACAAACTCACTGTCTTAAAGAGATCTAAATTAAAATATCTTCCATCAAAGTTCCATGTTAATAATGGCAAAAGATTTTTTTTTTTTTTTTAACTAAATTTTTCATTATCTTCAAAAGTAATTGAAAAAAAAACAGTGTATTTCAGGAGGAATGTGGTACCAAAACGATTTAACATTTTTCATGTTCATATTTTTTAATGTAAACATGGAACAATTTGACCTTGAAGTAAAATTGAAATCAGAATATAAAATTCCCAGCTAAACACAGTAAAACAAATATTTATCATCACCCCCACCCACCCCATACACTCATATAATCAATATTATCAGTTGATTGAACTTTCATGATATCAGAAATATCCATCAATGGACAATCAGATTCATTGATAGGAAAATGGAATTAGTGACATTCATGCCTTCTCAATATGTAAATGTTTCATCTTAAATGAAACATTTACAAACAGGAAACTAACTTGGGTCACAAACTTAGTTCAATAAAAACTCACAAATAACACCAAGACATCTGCTGCAGTAAAAAACATTGATGAAACAGTTTAATAAAGAAATACAGGTAGAGCTGCAATTTACTGGCATCTTTGGTTCCAGAGCCATACCAGATTATCCATTTTGCCAAATTAAAAGAAATCACATAACAATAATTCTAAATAAATTCCTAAAAGACAGCTGCCATGTTATGAAGTTTTTCACTCCTAAATCTTCAGGACACACCTTTGTTTATTCATTAGAAACATGTTATAAAGTTGGAAAGGTTCTTCCAACCCTTCAACTATAAGGTATAAATCTTTAAAACAAAAATCTAATGCCCTGTACTTAACCACTAGGCCTTCATTGGACCCTCTCTTGAAACATAACTCTGAATGGAATATATTTAGCTTTTCCTCTTCTCTTCCATGCTGGTTATCTATTAAGTTACTCTTTAGAGTGAGGGGTTAGTACATGGGGTTAGATTTAGTTTTAAACATTTGAACCTTCCATATTGTTATAGTAAGGTAAAGGGAATGTTTGTGCCTTCCTCTTATGCTACTAATGCAGAAACAAATGTGTGTTGTGAAGGTTTGGTAGTGAAAAAGTTATGAACAATATTTTTGAGAAATTTAAGTGTCGTTACATAATTATGTTCAGATTAAAAGAGATACTGGAGCATCAGTTGGTAGAAAATCTGTAGTGTACATATAATGTGTGTGTGTGTGTATGTATATATATATATATATATATATATATATATATTGTTTTATTAACTTTGGAAAGGCGATAAACATAATTAACGGTGCCGTCCCAAACAACACCAAAAAACATCCAATCCATTATTTTTTTTTGTGATGACCATCACTGGTGACCTTACATCATATTAATGTAAAAAAAAAGACAAAAACGAAAACAAAAAACAATAACAGTATTTCATTAAGAGATAACCAATGTCATATTACAGGTTTACATAATTAAATGACATATTGAACATGAGGAATATATATATAAATATAACAAAAAGTTGACAAAAAACAAACAAACTGGTCAACAGAAAATTTGTAGACCAAACTATGTAATACTAACCTGGAGTCAAGAGTTTAGGGTCAATGGGTTTTCCTGCATCAATTATTGTCTCTAATTCAAGGAAACTCAGCATATGGGACCAAAATGCTGATTTACCCTAGAAGTAAATAATAATAATAATAATAATAAATCATAAATCATAATAATAATAATAATGATCGTTTTTGACTACATAATAATAATTCTTTCTACTATAGGCACAGGGCCTGAAGTTTTTGGGGAAGGGGCCAAGTTGATTACATCAACCCCAGTGGTTAACTGATACTTATTTCATTGACCCCCGAAAGGATGAAAGGCAAAGTCGACCTCGGCAGAATTTGAACTCAGAATGACGTAAAGACGGACAAAATACCACTAAGCATTTTGTCTGACGTGCTAACCATTCTGCCAGCTCGCAATCATATATCAATATATAGCAGAATGTAGTAGTAGTAATAATAATGTTTTCAAATGTTGGCACAAGGCCAGCAATTTTGAGGGGGGGATGGGGAAGTCAATTACATCGACCCCAGTGCTCAACTGGTACTTATTTAATCAACTCCAAAGGAATTTGAACTCTGAACATAAAGTAAGAAGAAATCGCACAAAGCATTTTGTCCATTAAAGAAAAGAGTTTTGGTTTCTGCTGAGGAGTATTTAGCTAATCAATCAACTGAGTAATTAATGTGAAAATGACTGAGTATTCCAGACATGTGTACTCTTAATCCTCAGGTAGAATCAGTGTGACACAATGTCACAACACAGCACAGTTAATGAGTGTAATACGAAAGAGAAATAAAATGACTGCTCAATAATTTCATAATAAAACAATAAAAACCTTTTGAAACAAAAGAGTTCTTGATGTTAAATTTTTAAACTCATGATAATTAGATTTCTAGTTTACATCAGTGGAACAATTTTTTTTTTTTTTTTTTTTTTAGCTTTATTAACGAGGCATGATATGATTATTAGGTATTTCACACGTTATAAATTACACTAAAATTGTTAAAACCTGACTTCACAGTCAAACAATAACCTGCTTGTATCTTAATCACTGGCCTTCTTACAATTGTCCCACTTAATGTTTCTACCTTTCTTCTATATTATTCTATATCTCCTCCTATAAAAACATTTCACTTTTCTCTGGAGTTGGAACTCTTACCCCTGTCCATGTTTTCACTTTAACCACTCAACAATAAAACACAAAACAAACAATAACTGCACTAGCTTAACCCAGTTATCCCTACCTGGGGGCACAACAAATGATTATACACCCACCTTCGTCATAGTGGAAATGTAAATAAATTAAAATATTGCAAAATAAATATTGAGGATTAACTCTTGATGCCAACCTGTCAGAGACTAATCTTGGTTATATAATACTAACTTCCTGTTTAAAGTGATCTAATTAAAACCTTATATCAAAATTTCATGTTAATTTTACATTCCAAACACCAGCTTAATAAGGGCAAAGTTATTTTACTAAATCCTTCAATATTTTCAAAATTAATTGAAACAAAGGCAGTGGATTTCAACAGAAATATCGTAAGAAAGGGTTAAGCATATTAAGATTGTGTATAAACCATAACAGACAGCTTGGAATTTTGGCTGACACAAAGAATTTAAGCTGCTAACTTTTTAAGTGTTCTCTCTCTCTCTCTCTCAACAAGATGCTATCAACTAACATTCCAATATTTTTCACAATGTTTATTTATGCCTGCAACAAATTGGGGTTTAGCCTTGATTACACATTATATAAAACTGAATGGAACAGAATAATGAACTGAGAACACGCAAAGTTATTGTATAATAAAGGAAAAATAAAAAGGAAAACTGATAAGCAAACATTAAAATAAATGTTAGTTATATTGTAAAAAAGTATCTATCGAAATTCTAATATTCTCTAACTACAAATATCTTAACATAATTTTGTTATCTTTGTAATAGTCAGGAAAGTCGATGATAATTTAATTCAACAAGATGAACAGACAGAGACTATTGGTTTTTATAGGAAGTAAAATATCTTTTGATGTCTTTTATAGCAGTTTGATTTGTGTGTATCAGAGCTTGCATGATAAACAACTATCTTCTCGCACCACCCTAACCTTGTTATATTGATTCTAAGATATTACTTAACTCATCTCTACACAATCATCTATTCTTACCACATCTTTCTAAATTTATATCTAAACCATCTTGATTCTCTTTAAATGTTCTCCAGCACAATCTATCTTGACCAATGCAGGGAGGGGAACAGGCAAATTTATAGCTTACAGCATCCATCTCATTGTTAATTTTCCAGTCTCTCTCCCCAGGGAATTACAGACATGTGGAATAAGTGTGATTATAAAATTAAGAAGTTTGTTTCACCACCATGTGGTTCAGGGTTCAATTTCACTGTGCAGCACTGTAAGTAAATGATCTTTTGCGAGTGAAACTTGGTTAATATAGGCACAGAATATCAATGTAGTTAAGGAGTTTACTATAGAACCACACAGTTTCAGGTTCAGTCCCACTGTGAGGCACCTTGGGCAAGTGTCTTTTATCATGGCTTTGGATAGACCAATGCTTTGAGTGCAAATTTGGTAGATGAAAAGTGTACAAAGCCCCTGTGTGTGTGTGTGTGTGTGTGTGTCACCATATAAAAACCAGTGTTAATTTGTTTACATCTTTACCTTAACAGTTCAGCAAAAAGAGACAATAAAATGAGTATGAGACGTCAAAATAAGTCCTGGGGTTTATTTGATCAATTAAAGCCTTCAAAGTAAAATGCCACAAAGGAACATATGGTGTTTGTTTATTTCTTCACTTATTTTAAATAGAAACCACTAACTTTAAGGTGTAGGGTTAATAGATCCAGATTTCAAACCAATAGCATCCAAACTACTTGGTTTTCTGCTCAAATTAACAATGCCTTATAACCAAAGCAATATTTTGATGATTGTGAATCAATTTAACCCTTTGGACCCAAATTTACACCTTAGCATATAGGATTTCATTTGACTATACCTTTGGAAGATGCAAAAGTGAGTGGCCACATGGTTTTGGGTTTATGGCTGAAAATTACAAAGATTCTGTCAATTAGCAAGGTGTCAACACAAAACCATGCAGCTGCCCTCTTTTGTGCCTTCCACAATTATAGCCAAATGAAATTGCACCCTTGTATTTCTTGTATTCAGTGTTTGAGCTCAGATGAACTCGGGTCGATTCGTAGAATCCACCCCATTCCTTCCCATAGCAGCTTGGTGAGAAGGATCTTCACGAACTATGTACGTGGTCCAATCAATGATGGAGTTGCCTTCGATCTTTCGGTATTGGGTGAGACCAGGGATGAGAGGCTGGTCTGGGAGACCCACCAGGTATCAGTCAAGAGCCTGTTTGAAGATGTCTGTGTGGCAAGAGGCCATGTTTTTAATATTTTTTTTGAGGGAGTTGGCCCTCTTATAGCAAAAGAGTTTCTTTGAGAGTTCTGAATAACAGCTGGAGTGAGGTTTGAAACAGCAGGCATATTGCAAAGTCGCCCTCTTCGTGCATTTCTTTGAAATGTGATCACGTTTGAGAGATTTGGGACTATCCTCAAGGATACGCGAAGTGTAAATTGCTGCATAGCGTTCACGTCTGCACTCATGGGAGTAAAGCTTGACTTTCTTCAGTTGCTCCCAGTATGAGAGTCCGTGGACAGGTGTGATTTTGTTGAGGAATGATTGCTGTAGCTGTTCTATTGCTTGAATTTTCCCAGCTCTTGGCTGCAGTATTCAGTGTGACACCTTAGTAGGGATTTCCATAATGAAATCATTAAAATCTTGTCCCTAGTCTTGAAGGAGCGGAGGGCCCACCCCGATAGTTTAGAGAGTGCTGAGATTTTCTGTGATATGTGGTCACTGAAGGTTGCATCATTGGACAGGATCACTCTGATGTTTCTGAGACTATCAACCAGAAATGTCCCCCAATTTTAGTTCTCAGATTCACTGATAACCTCATGTTTTTAAAATCTATAATTTTATGTTAGAATCATTAAGTTGTGTTCTAAAACACCAGCTTAATTATGAACAAAGTTAGTTATTTTTAATAAATTCTTCATTAGATTTGAACTTAATCAAAGCATGTAGGCCCTGTATATTTGTTTTTAGAAATCTGGTCACGAAAGAAATAATGTTTCTGGAAAAAGATGTGAATGAACTAGTTTCATTCCTCTCCCTTTATAAATTATATTTATGACCCCTCACTCACAAAATCTAAAATCAATACTGTTGGTTTAGGTTAGTTTCAAAGTTCAGCAAAAACTTTCCTGTGAGCTTCGCTATAAGGCCTTCTTTATTTATTTATGTTTTTGATTTTTTTGTCTCTCCATCTTTTTTTTTTCATATTTTTTCTGGCCAAAAAAAAATGTCTCTACATCTTTCTGTTGGATAAAGAAGAGACAAGTTCTTTTATCGTACATATTCCACCAGCTTCTCGTAATACTTTCTAATGAAGCCTCAAACATTTAACAGGTTACTTTCACGGCTGGGAAAACATGGACCCTCTTCGAAGTAAGTTCTTTTCTTGAATTCTACCCCAACCCCATTCCCAACTTTCATCATCTCTAAAACTGAGCACAATTCAATTTCAAGAGAAACATCTGCTTTGAGGAGCATTGGTGTGACCTGACTCTCACACCCACCACTCTCTTTGATTCTGTGTAGCAAGCAGACTCTTTCTGATGTCTATCCTCTTCTCATCAAAAACATTGTCTATCTTTTTTTCCAGTTAAGTTGTATTTTTTTTGTTTTTATATTTTATTTTCAACATTTCTAAACCAACAAGCTGTTATAGTTTAATCATCAACGTAGTGTAAACTGCTTCAATACACTTTTACTTTCTCACTCTCACTGCCCCCATTCAACAATTTAATAAGAGATTAGAAAAACACAAAAATTTCATAAAACAACATAAGGGGTTGGTTCAAATGGTTGTGTTGAACTAAATGGCTTTCCGTTTATTTTTTTAACTATTATCTCACATTTCTATGTTCAAATGTTAGTGTTGGCTTGGACTTTCATCATTTCAAGTGTTGACAAAATTAAATACCAATAATATATTAATTTAAAAAAAAATTAATATCTGTGATATACACTAAAATATTTAATCTGTAATCGTTAATCCAACAAAATATATTTTGTTGCACCTTCCCTAAGAGCCATAAGCAAAACAAACTATATTTTGTCAGACTAATAATTATGGATTAAATATTTTATTCACTCACAGACATATTATCTGTGATATACTGAATAAAATGGAGTCGTTCAACCATGCTACTTTCATGAGGAAGCAACTTATGTAGTTAGTGATGTATATTACTGGTTGTATTTCGTCCATCTTGAAGAAATGAATGAAAGATAAAAGTTGACTACATAATAAAGTTGTACTTGAAATGTAGAGAGGGACGGCTCAAATACCATAAGGCATTAATGTCCTGCACCATACTGGTTTTGCTGTCTTGCTACTCCCTTAGAATCACCAAATATTTACTAATGGTCCTTCATTAATGTTTGGGACTTTTTTTCTAACTAAACCTCTGCTTAGTGACCACATCATTGCTGATTTTTTGCATGTGCACATTCTCCTGTAGATGCTGCTTAATGTCTGCTTTAGTGCACCTATCCTAACACATCCTTAATTTTTTTTTTTTTTTAGGGGGTAGATGATGGGGGAAAGTGGGTAGGGAGTATGATCGATCTTTAGACAGAAATTACTGTCAAATATATTTGTTGAATCAAATTGTTCAGTGTAGCCTACAATGTAGGAGAGCTACATAGAAAGTGTCCCACACACCCTTCACAGGGGATTATCATTGCTTAATAACTTATTCTGAAACTTTGGACAAAACTTTGATTTAGCTTCCATATTTTTGTATTGTTCTTTTGTTTTTCTTTGTCTTTAATATGAAAATTCCTTTGCAGAAATTCTGTATAATGTTCCTTTCCATTTAAACAAAAAATTATAACTTGGTTCTGTTGCAGTTTTGGCCATGTTACAGCACTACTCTCTGTATAATTGAGCATTGATTTACAGCAAAATTACCTTTCAGACTTAATTTACTGAGATTTTTGAATCAGATAAAAAAGAAAAGAAAAGAAAGTTGTTTAGCCTCAAATCATGCAAACTTATCAAAAACCTTGATCATCCTGTCTTTTTTGTAGTACATAAGATTATATAAGCCAATGTGTCCTACCTCTTCGGCCCATTGAGAGATCCTCTCATGGTAACTAATGCAGTATTCTGCATTCTAACACAACATCCACTTTTAAGTGGGAATAAATATTACCTTTTGGTATTAATACTGCTTCTGTCAGTAATAATTTAGATC
>JAOPUL010004099.1:9233680-9244896 GCA_027564515.1 Octopus rubescens
TGATGATGATGATGATGATGATGATGATGATGATGATGATGATGATGATGACGATGATGATGATGATGATGATGACGTCGACGACGACGAAGACGACGACGAAGACGACGGCGACGACGACGACGACGACGATGATGACGATGATGCAAAATAAATGAGAATTGGATAATTTAGCATAATCCTTATACCGAAAGCTAGTTCTACTATTACCAAAATATATATCAGTATGGCATGAACATCAAGATTCAAGATTTGTAAAAACCTGCAATTCCTGGATGAACAAACTGACCTTAACCCATGTGTGTAGAGAAAAAAAAACTTCAAAGGTGTATTAAGCTGATCAGAATTAAAATGTAATAAGGTGCTAGAACAAGAACGCACACTAATCAAAAGCACAATATGATTTGAACCCCAAAACATTATAGAACTCTGACATGCTTTCCAAACACATACATCCCCCACCTTACGTCGATACTATAGAACTAGCTGGTTACACATCAGGAGAACACTATAGAATAGGAACATACATAATTGTAGATATGATCGTATGACTGAATAAAGCAACTACAGTTGAAACAATATTTTACGTAATACAGAAAAAAAGGAACCCGAAATTTAACCCTGTTAGATTGAAATTACAAAAGACAAAATGATGCTATTATTCATTTGTAGATAGTGGTGGAGGATACTCTGCACTAACACAGCAAGATTCGAAGGTTTTAAAACAGATTATTTATGTCATAATGTAATATAAAACCCTGGTGTTTATTACAAAGTAAAGAGAAAGCATTTTGTTATAGTCAACGAAATCAATAATACAGAACGCATGCAGTGGAAGGAACACATTTCGACATTTTGGTGCATATAAAATATATAAGGGTTTTGCAAACGTAGGATGGCGATAACCGAAATATTTTGTCTCAGAGAAACTTCTTCTGAGGAGCTATGCAAATAAAATCTACAGAGCTCACTTGTTATGCCATAGGCGCGTTGTCAAACACCGGTGTTTCTCGTCTTCAGTAATGAATCATCTTTTTTAATACACAAAGTCTCTTAAATAGAATAGAAGTTTCTCTGAGGAAATATATTACAGCTAGTTACCTTTTACGTCCGTATACAGATTATATATGTAATACACATTTTCACATATTATCTTAATCTGATGTTGTTTCAACTGCACATATTTAATATAGTTTAGCCTGGCCAGCTTTCTCACAAATCGATGCAAGTCTTGTTTGCAGATTTCTAAGTCAGAACGAGTATCTCGACTTAACTCAGAATGTGTGAGGCTTGATCGTCACGCAAGTGACCAAACCTTCCGAAAAACTCGTATCTGACAACCTGCCGACAATATTCAGAGCAGGTCTGTGTTTGTAACACTCTTAAGAATGGTTTCTCTTAAACACACCGTCATAGCTCTCTAACCCCGTACGTTATACATATTATATAGAACCTACTTTTGTATAAACATATCTAATGTTGTTTGAAGTTCGTACATTGATGGGAAATAGAATTTCTGTAATTCAGTAGCATCAGGACACTAACAAAAGATGAACTCAACTCTACAAATAAAATATGTTAATAAGCTAAACATACTAGTTATAAATTAAGCTTCAAACATTCTATTTTATTGGCACCGGAAAGATAAAAAGCAAAGCTAATATCGGCGCATTCGGTGCCGGAACCAACGCTATCCGATGTTCCTGGAAACTGTCCGATGTCGTTGACTTACCAAACTACATGTATCAAATGTCAAGTCCAACGTGTTATCATGGGTCGAAAATCTACCTGTAACAGACCCTTTGTAGGATTCTTTATAATCATGTTATACCATACACCATATCACAAAACTGAGAATTGTACCATTCTTCCAGGAGAATTCCCATTCTTTAGGAAGTTCTGGTAGACCTCTGACAAGATATCATAGAACATGTCTGATATACAACCCTAAAGACATAAAGGACAAACCATCAAATTAGGTGATTTGTCCTTCGCGTAACCACACCACATCACAATTGTTAGCCTCTGCTTGACCTACGGTATAAGGCGTGTTGCGGAAGAAAGTTTCATATTCTAGGTAACTCAAAATTAACAGATCATAGAACGTTACTGTAGTCTTCAACAACAGTTTCAAATTTGTAGCTGAATGTTTACAACGAACATCTATGTACTCACAACTGTATTCATCTCCGTTTTCGTTCAGTAGCAAAATAAATGCCAATTCCTGATTCGGTTCTTAACTCGTTGATCAACAAATAATTTGTGGTTGAAACATTCTTAACATCCGCTACATTTGAAATAAACCCCTAACAATTAAATATATGTTAAGATCGACTACTGCAATGAAAAATGTATTTATGTATCCTCAACATGCTAACGTGAATGCAAGGAAAGAATTTGAAATCTTTATTTATGAAATATAGATTTTATATTATATCACACACACACACACACACACACACACACACACACACACACACACACACGAACACACACACGCACACACACACACACACACACACACACACACACACACACACACACACAGACACACTACACCTCTTCACACACCAATGAAGCTATCA
Organism: Octopus rubescens; assembly: GCA_027564515.1. Classification (NCBI taxonomy): domain Eukaryota; kingdom Metazoa; phylum Mollusca; class Cephalopoda; order Octopoda; family Octopodidae; genus Octopus; species Octopus rubescens. The sequence goes on from JAOPUL010004099.1 coordinate 9,236,266, forward strand.
ATTTTAAATTGGTTGATGAGAGTTGCAGTGGTCTTCATATTTCAGCTATTAGTACACAATATTGTTTAATGGTTTCTTCTCTGCTCCCCCGACCCCTCCCTCTCCGTCATCTTGTCTTTTACTAACTTTCCCTTCCACACTAACACAGACAAATACAACACAAGCTGGAGAGAAATGAATTGAGTGTATGTATGGGCATGTAGTTATGTATGTACATATGTAGCTGTGTGTGTGTGTGTGTGTGTGTGTGTCTATATATATACATATATATATCTATACATATATATAAACATATANNNNTGTGTGTGTGTCCTTGTGTCTGTGTTTGTCTCCCACCACCGCTTGACAACCGGTGTTGGTTAGTTTACGTCCCCGTATCTTAGTGGTTCAGCAAAAGAGATCAATAGAATAATTACCATGCTTTAAAAAAATAAGTACTGGGGTTGATTCATTCGACTAAAAATTCAAGGTGGTGCCTCAGCATGGCCACAGTCTGATGACTGAAACAAGTAAAACATAAAAGATATATAGTTATGTGTATATATATATATATATACACACACATGCGCATGGATGCCGACACACATATAAATATATATATTTGCATGTTGACATTTACATATATATAAAAATACATGCATGCACACATGTGCACACATACATATAAACATGTGCATGCACACACACACACTCATACATATATACATGTACACACAAACACCTACACATATCTTTTGAAGACATTTTCATTTCTTAACACTTAACATTTTCACTTCTTAATATTCACCACCACCACCACCACTACTACTACTACTACTACTGCAGCAGCAGCAGCAGCAGTTATTTACACAGTTCTTCTCTCTAAATTATTCTGCTCACCCAATGAAAATGAAAATAAAATAAAATAAAATAAAATTAGATAAAATACAAAAATAAAGTTTTAAGAAAAATGAGAAATGGGTTGTTTCTGACGAAAGCAAAATGAGACATCTAATGTGAAGTGTAAACATGTTGGAGTGATGTTTAATGATTAAGCAACTCTGAGAAATTCTGATCTGCTGACGGAAATTTGAGGTTGTGTTTCAAAGAGAAACACAGTGTAAACATAAAGAATACTGTGCTACAACAACCAGTGGTAGGTGGAGATTGTAATGGGACGAAAGCAGGCGTGGAAGAAGGGTAAGGAGGCAAGGATTAAGGATTTCTTACCTTTGTTGGAGACAAAGGCAGATTTCTTGATGAGCTGGTCATAGCTGAAAAGCCATTAATCAGAGGCCAGTTGGATCAAGGTTGATCTGGGCTTAAGCAACAACAGCAATAAAGTAATTCTTGAACACATTTGCAATATTTGTGGAAAGTTTTTTGGAGAGAGTCTCCGGGCTCAAAAACTATATCCATTCTCATTTGAGGAACTAACGCTATATTTGTGCATGAAGTGGCCAAGCTTTGTCTCAGAGCAGACTGCCTTCATATATATATATCATCATCATTTAAACATCAGGGTTAGATAGTTTGACTGGAAAACTGGCAAGCTGGAGAGCTGCACCAGACTCCAGTCTATTTTTGGCTTGGTTTCTACAGCTGGATGCCCTTCCTAACGCCAACCACTCCAGAGAGTGTATCACCGACACATACATACATACATATATATATACGACGGGCTTCTTTCAGTTTCCGCCTACCAAATCCACTCACAAGGATTTGGTCGGCCTGAAGCTATAGTAGAAGACACTTGCCCAAGGTGCCACACAGTGGGACTGAACCCAGAACCATGGGATTGGAAAGCAAGCTTCTTACCACACAGCCACGCCTGTTTTAAAGTTTTTCTTTGTGGTTAACTATGTGGAAGATGACAATAAGAAACGAGCTCAAAGAATTAAGTATATGTTCAAAGAATTAAATATAGATTGATCAACTTCACAGTTAGAGACTATATAAGATTGTTTTCATAACCAGATGATTGAGGTGGAGATAATGATATTGGGGTGGTTAATAGAAATGGAAATGTCCAGAAAGTTAACAGATGTGGTAGAATTCTAGGGAAAGGTGTAGGTGGAAGGAATTGGCAATGATCATGAAAGAGTTGAGATATTCGTGAGGAAGTGGCAGCAGTACAGTTGTTAATGTAATGACCATATAACTCTGGTGTGGGCCAGGTGAGATGGGTGAAGATCTGGGACTCAATGTGACCAACAAATAAGTTGGTATAGTTTAGGGATCCTCCCTCACTTCCATGGAGGGCCACATCAGTGACCTGTCAATGGAACTCCTTGGAGGAGAAGTAGTTAGCTGTGGAATCAATTTGGGGTGAGGCGGAAGGAAATATAAAATTGCTTGGTGGAGAATTATGTAATAGCCAGGGACATATATGGTGTGGAGATAGGTGTTGTGGTGGAGGGCAGTGTTGAGGGTTTTAATGTCCATGGTGAACAGGGGATGGGAGAAACTGGGGGTGGAATTCTGGTTTAAGCACCCCATATAACCCCTCATAACTTTTTTTATTTTGGGGAATTTTCAGAAAATCTTTGTGAATTTGTGTTCTACACACAGGAATTCGTATGATTATGAAAAGAAATTTGATACTATATATATAATCCTTTCTACTATAGGCACAAGGTCTGAAATTTGGGGGAAGGGGCTAGTTGATTATATCGACCCCAGTGCTTGACTGGTACTTATCTCATCGATCCTTAAAGGATGAAAGGTAAAATCAAACTCAATGGAATTTGAACTCAGAACGTAAAGATGGAAGAAATGCTGCTAAGCATTTTGCCAGCAACCTAACGATTCTGTCAACTCACTGCCTTATATCTAATCAACATCATTTAATGGCCATCTTTCACACTGATGTAGGCTGGATGGTTTGAAAGGATCCAACAAGCTGGAACACTGTATTGAACTCCAATATCCACTTTGGCATGGTTTCTACAGCTGGATATTACTCATCTTATATATTGAGAGTATGCCCTGACATACTCTCGAGGTATAAATTGTCTTCCTTACAGCTACTCCCATCCATCCTTATATAATGTGGAGTAACCATGTATCTCCCCTATAACAAGACACCTGTATCTGTCTCTTTATTATACTTTAGCCCTTCAACACTGGCATAAGCCACCTCCCTCTCTATTATAACCTCACTCAGTCAAGAGTCTTCTTTGTTTTGTGTGTTACTTGGCAACCTCACTAGTGCTGGTGTCACACAAAAAAAAAGCACTCAGGACACACCATAAAGTTGATGTCAGGAAGTGACTCATCTCCCTGCCAGCGATATATAGAAAAACAGTGTCAGAACAGGCGCTGGTGTTGTGATTAGCTAGTGATCTTGTTTAAAAAAGATGAGTATAAGAGAGAAAATAGACAAAGGATTGGGAAGGGTGGGTGTTTGGATAAATTCATAAGAGCGAGAGAGGAGAGTAACAGACAGTTAAAGATGGAGATAGTGGTGAATGATGAACAAGGGTGTGGGTGTAGTCAATGGTAAATATCAGTATTGGAATGAAGGTGAAAGAAATATGAGTGGCTTATGAAGAAGATGATAAGTTGCAATACAGAAAGGGTGAAGAACAGCAATATAATAAACCTGTAGATAGACCAGAAAATAGAGTTGATGTGTGGGGTTGGAGAACAGGGGAAAGAGAGAGATGTATAACGACAGAGATGGAGGTTAGAAATATGTAGGGGTGGAGGCCGCTGACGGCAGATATTAAGAGTGTACTGAGAATGATAACAGATGTGAGAGTGTGTTAATGAGGTATGGCAGTCCTAAGATGTAGCTCAGAGAAAACACTGCCAACTTTTCCTCTCACCACCTAAGTAATACTCTCCCTAAATAGCTTTACCACACACTCACTACCTCTCTGAAGTAATGAAACAGAAGCAACACACACCTATACCTCACACTACCCCTCACTCTGACCACCTCTCTGAAGGAAAGAACTAGAAAGTGTGAGAGGGAGAAAAATAGAGGGGGAGAGAGAGTTGTTTTCTGTCAGATGAGCGTATCCTCTGGTCTGCCTATTGCATAGCTGCATAATATTTTCCCTCAAGAGTATGTCTTGGCTGGTCTCAGTGCTCAACAAAGGAGCTTCTGCATGGTCATGCAGCATGCTGAAAATAGCAGCCAAATTTCATTTAAATCAACCCCTGCTATCTTAAATGAAGGATATACTGAACAATATAGTTTGTGATATATAAAAGGATGATGGAGATGATCACAATTAGGAAGACTTTCATCATAGGTATGTTCAATGTGGACTAAAAAACAACAACCAAGCTTATATAGGCCTCTGTGTGGTCACTTGACCTGCTAGAAATAGCAGTTGAATTATCTTCAAATCAGACACTATTATATTAGATTAGAGGGCACAGACAATATAATCATATACATACATATATATTATTGCAGGTGTAGCTGCATGGTAAGAAGCTTGCTTCACAACCACATCGTTCCGGGTTCGATCCCACTGGGTGGCACCTTGGGCAAGTGTCTTCTACTATAGCTTCAAGTCAACCAAAGCCTTGTCAGTGGATTTGGTAGATGGAAACTGAAAGAAGCACACCCACGCATAAATAAATATATATATGTACATGTGCCTTTGTGTCTGTCACCCCCCCCTCCACTGCTTGACAACCGGTGTTGGTGGGTATGTCCCCCGTAACTTAGTTTGGCAAAAAAGATTGATAGAATAGGTACCAAGCTTAAAAAGAAATATAAGTACAGAGGCCAATTCATTCAACTAAAAATTCAAGTCAGTGCCCCAACATGGTCACAGTCTAATAACTGAGTTAAGTAAAAAAATAAAAGAAAAGATATATTAGATAAATTAAGAGAAAACTGCTCAGAGGGTAGTGTCATGTGATAGGTTTTTGAGAAAGGGATATGACAAAACAACATATACAATCCTTTATGCATGAATTAATAGTATTATTTGAACCAAATCAATGTGGAAAAGAAACTCCAGCTGTTAAAGAAAATATGACCTTAATTCAAATGGTGTTAAACCACAAAGTCATTCTGAAAATTCAGCACTGTAATCAAGAGGAAGAAAATGTTAAATAAAGCAATGCTAAATGTATTATTATTAATATTATAAAAAAGGCGGCGAGCTGGCAGAGTCGTTAGCATGCCAGGCAAAATGCTTAGCGGCATTCAGTCTGTCTCTACGTTCTGAGTTCAAATGCCGCCGGGGTCGACAAAGTGAGTACCAGTTATGAACTGGGGTCGACAACTCCCCTCCCCCAAAATTTCAGGCCTTCGTGCCTAGTATAGAAAGGATTATTAATATTATAAAAGCAGTAAGCTGGCAGAATCGTAAGCCAGCCAGGCAAAATGCTTAGTAGCATTTCATCCATCTTTGTTCTGAGTTCAATTTTGCCTGTTATCCTTTTTGGGGTTGATAAAATAAGTACCAGTTCAACACTGGGGTCGATGTAATCGACTAAAGCCCTCCCTCGAAATGGCTGGCTTTGTGCCTAAATCTGAAACCATTATTATCTAATATATTAAAACAAAGAATGTGTCTGTTATTTTCTAGCACCAAAACCGCTCAACCGATTTTTTTCAAACTTCACATACACATTACTCATGTTTACGGGCAGGTTTTAAGTCCAAAATGGTTTCACAGTTCAACTGCATAAAACAGGTGTTTTTACCACTTTTCCCCCCTCTTATCTATATTAAAACAAAGATCCCAATGACATAAATGTTTTTCCGAAAATCGATTACATTGACCTGTTAAACCACAGAAAATGTGTTCTGCAGGTAAACGGCAGGAGTAATCACAACTGTTAGGTGCATTACACCTCCCCCAATGATCTAAAGCTACGCTTACCCAGGTTTTCCATTGCATCTACTCCTATTGGACATAGTTACAACAAAAGCAATTTAAACCTATTGAAAACGCTCTCATAAAACCGAAAAACAATTTGAATAGTGAAAGGAGGTCATGTCAACTATGATGGGCCTATTTTTTAAAAAATGACCAATATTTAATGACTTCAAAAAGGAATTAACCAAATCAGGAAAGTAAGCGTGTTTAAACTAAATTGCAGTAGCCAGTCATTGCTTAGATTAGTGGCAATGTCTAAACTTAGTGACTGCATTGAAGCTTTTTTGTCGGAGCTATTGCAATGTTTAACAAAACACCCGAGCAACGCCTGCTAGTATATATAAAAATACGATCCAGGGATCCTAGTGTAGGAAGTTGGTAAGCGTTAACTAATGAGTGGCAGGTATAGAGAACAAAAATTGGACAGTATACGATAAGAAATAATAATTTATTGTCAACGAGAAGTACACACTTTTTTCCATATTGAAGTTGCGAGGAAATTCGACAGTTAGGAACTAGAGCTGCTAGGAACACGACTAAAAATCCAAATTGAGTGTGTGGGACAGGTAAAATGCACACTACATATGTTTCTTAACTAGATGAACCTCTTGATGTAATAATTATGCAACGAGTAATGCTCAACAACGGTAATCGTCAGGCTGAGATTACCTTAATGAAATGAAGGTTACATTGTCGCTCGAAAACAAAAATTAACAACAAAAAAGATCAAAAAAGATCAAGAAGTATGTCAAGAGAACCAACGGGTGAGACCTAAAATAAGCAAGAGTGGGTGTAGTTTAGAGTTGTAGAAGTTGAGGAGTAGGAAGAAAAGAGGGAGAAGGGAAGAAAGAAGAAGAAAAGGAGAAAATAATTGTTATCGTTAAAAATTGTGATCATAAACTTTTATCTAAGAGAGGTAACAACAGCTTTTGCCAATTGCTACAATAAAGGGGTGGCGTTCGCTCTGCAAAAATACAAGGCATCAGTTCGACCGGTCTTCCCACCTACATCACAATACACACACGCACCCACGCAAATACACGCACCCGCACACGCACACCAATCGCGCGCATGCACGCAATATGAAAACATTCATTCGCGCGTAAATACATGCACTAACATACACGTGTGCCAAAAGGGATGCGCACACCCATATGTATAAATATAAAAAGTAATACAAAGGAAATAACAGGAAACATCAAGATTGCAATTACACTCTAAAATGTACATACATTCTAATGCACACAGGCTTCCCTGCATACGGCGAACGATTACTGCATCGCGCGCAAATCGGTGCACATGTGAATTGGAAAGGTAAGGTTACAAATAATTTGGGAATATCGAACCAGAAGAGAGGTAGGAGAGTTAAATAGAAAGGTATCGGGATGAAGAATTAGTATCTGTACTTTAAGTATGTGTTAAATAATTTATGTTTACAATTGATAATAAGGTCGCTTTTTTCGTTTACACAGCTGCTGCATTGCATAATAGTTATGATTTCTGCAATGCAGAGTTCGCACTTATTTTTATACGCGCTATACGTTTTGACCTGCATTGCAATGGACCATTTTATATCGTACTCAACTGAATTTCTCTATTAAATTATGTATAAGTCTAGATAAAGAAGTACTGTTAGCTTTCGCTTCCCACCTAAAGCTAAAGTAGTGATTATTCATCTTCATCTTGAAGGTAGTGCTGCAAGCGCCGACATATACAACATTTGAAAGCTCGGTGGAAACTGTGCATTTATACACGATATTCCTAGCAAAGCATTTATTATCTAAACGACAGGAGTCTGCAGCTGCATATTTTTATAGTTGATGCTAAAGAGGAAATTGTGGGATAACAAGTACTTGATGTTAACCGGGTATCATGGGAATTACAAGTTTCAAAATTATGATGTACATTAATGGTGATGGTGAGGGAGCAATTCGGACGATGCAATTTATAGTAGCTGTCATATCTGGCGATATCACCTCCATTATTCGCTACATCGGTAATCAGCAGAGCCTAATCCCTGGGCCCGTTAAGGGTAGTGGGAGGAATACTAGATTTAACGCTAGCGGGGTAACGGTCCGCTCTGGTAAGAGGGTTCAAAGATGTCCTGGGGTTATTGATTGAGGGTTTGGGGTAAGATTGTGTTTTATCTGCGTACTTACAATTACCCACCACCGGATTATGTCGTTTTCTATTGTCAAGTTGACGAATAATCCCGGTTACGTTAGTTGTGGTGGAGTAGGATAACTTAATGGATTGGGGGGGGGGTTGAAGATTTTCCTAGATCTAGGGAAGTACTTTTACTACAGTACGAAGAAAAGCTTGGGTGACCTAGTTTGGACATTAAAGGACGAAGGAGGGTGAAACCAGATTATGTCACGTATCCTGGTATGCTTGTTGCGTTTTGATGGCTACCCCCGTAATCCTTGGGGGTGGGATGGTATACGCTGCTGTGGATTCCTGTGGGCAGCAGCTGAGTTCACATTATATTCGTCCATGCTGAAGTACATGTAACCAAGTTCGACTGAATTGATAAAGCCAATTATGTATGATTTTCTACAGACAACATTCTTTGTGATGTATTAATCTGGTTCGCTGTATAATCTTATTTAGCTGAAGAATAAAGTGTTGCTGTTAATTGAAAGTTCGTTTCTGGTATCATTCCACCGTTTTGTATGCAACTCATGATAAGCAAGAATTTGTATTAAAAGAGCCAGAGACCTATCTATCTATCTACTTATCTATCTATCTATCTATCTATCTATCTATCTATCTATCTATCTATCTATCTATCTATCTATCT
>JAOPUL010004099.1:9265537-9270760 GCA_027564515.1 Octopus rubescens
ATGTGAGTACATGTATGTGTGTGTGTGTGTGTGTGTGTGTGTGTGCAAGCACACACGTGTGAGTACATGTGTGTGTCTTGTTTGTTTGACTTGACATCACATGATAGTCACAAACATGTATGTCCATGAGAAAATAATACTTTGCTTGGGAACAGGTGAGGGTTGGTGACAGCAAGAGCATCTGGCCATAGAAAATTTGCCTTAACAAATTCTGTCTGACCCATGCAGGCAAGGAAAAGCAAACATGAAAATGGTGAGGATTGATGATGTATTCAGAACTAATGCCCTCAACTCTGTAGAAAGGATAAATTGTTCTTCACATGTGTAGGGTATTTAAGGAGAAGTTAGAGAGAGAGAAAGAAGACCCAATAAACTGAAATACTGAGTGGAACAACCACTTCAAGACTCAGTAGTCTTCAGTGCTCCCAACAACCCAATAAGGTTGTGATGAACCAATTCTACACCCCACCCCAACCCCCAACCCCACATCCAGAATAAGGTCCTTCCTTATTTACTGTAGCAACACTCCTGGTGTCACCTGAGACGAATGCAGAAATGTTTCTTTTTCATTTATATATTGCCTTTCATATTACTTGTCTTTATTGACTGTTAGCTTCAGCTTCCTGAAGACGACTAACATCATTTGATTTCATTTCCTATGGGTCTATCTAATGGAATGTGGGGGAGAGTGGGGCTGGAGTCAAAGAAGGAAAAAAAAAGAGGACGAAACACTCTTCTTTATGCTTGATAGAATATGAGGATGATTTAAAAAAATTATTTCGAATGGTAATTGTTTTTCTTTCCTCACAAATTAGATACAATATTTTCTGTCTTTTTATCCTGTGCTTTCTTCTTCTAATGTTAATTTACATAAATTTTAAAATAACTCAATTATGTTGCAGGAAAAAAAAATTGCTTTAATCCAATTTAAAAAAACAAAACAACAAAAAACACAAACAAAAAGAAAAGTTAATAATAATATTAATGATGATGATAATAATAAAAATAACTTGGAATGAGTGGTGTTTGGTGCATTTTGCATTCTTTCTAAGACTTACCTACTATATACAGTCAGATATTAGCACAGACATGATATTCAATAGAAATAAGTTAATGATGATTTTGATCAATATTTGACCTTAAAAGCTTGTCTTCTTCTTCTTGTGAATATCTTTCCTTCTAGCAAGATAAGACTAGACAGAAAGTAGTCATGAAATAATAACAATAAAAATCTATAGAGGGATATTAAACTAAGTATTGGTTAACTAATCTCAATGAAAACTCTTTAAAGCTATTTATTTTATAAGTTGGTTCATATGAGATATTTAACTACACGTTTTGTGGTTGTGAAACACAGGAAAAGAAACAGCTGTTAATATTAAACGATGTGTATGTTTATATATACACAGGGATGTACTGGAAGGCAGATTCTATCATAAAATATAATAAATCTTTGATTTGTTCATATGTTATAGCTTAAAGGAAATGCTGATTTAATATAAAACCCAAATATATTTCCACATGGCCTTTTTTCTTGGTTTCTGAAAACACAATTTGTGATAAGAACAATTACTGTGGAACTTGCAGCTGGCCCAGTTTAATAAAAAACGATTTCTATCTTTTTCACCAATTTTGACCTCGATTACAATCTTCCCTCTCAATGACCATATACAAACTTGGCGTGAAGCGGTACAATATGGAAAACTGCATAAATATACAATTTTGTTTCATAGCAAGACTATATATGTTTTAACCCTTTCAGACCTGTACTCCTATGTCTAACTTTACCCTCCACCTGGGCCCCTCTGTCTAACTTTACCCTCCACCTGGGCCCCTCTGTCTAACTTTACCCTCCACCTGGGCCCCTCTGTCTAACTTTACTCTCCACCTGGGCCCCTGTATCTAACTTTACGCTCCACCTGAATTCCTGAGCAAAAAAATAAATAGTTGCATTTACAGCTCAAGACTAACAATTGCACACCAACTAATGGACAGAATCAGCTGGATCTTCTTTTTCTATGTGTGTTATTCATTACCATTTTACTAGGAACCCAGCAGAGTCGACATTTAACCTATTCTTACTATAGCAGGAATATGGCATGACAGGGTTAATCATATGAATGTTACATTTTCATGTTGGATCTATGGAAAAAGGAATTGTTAATAATTTAAAAATTAATCCCAATCAGGACCGTATTTAAACTTCAAGTTTGTGAGGCCCGGGGCACTTCAAGTTCAAGGGCCCATCATACAAAAGAATTAAAATCTTGAAAAATTATTGGTGTCGGTAACTTGTAGAAATCTATGGTTATTTATCATAATAGAGAATCCATTACATTTTTTTTTTTAAGACACCAAGATATGTTTGTATATTGAAAGAGAGTTTCTTTATGCAAGATTGCTGGGAGGTGGGCCTCCCTGTGTTGCATGCTCCATACCCTTTATAGCAGCCCCTCCACCCCAGAATATCAAGGGTGGCCCAAGGCAATTGCCCCTTCGCCCCCTCCTATAAATCTGACACTGATCCAAATAAACAAATCTAGGTATTTTCTATGTAGTTCCATAATTTCTCAACAGAATGGTATAATACGATAAAAAGTAATTAAAAAATAAACTGATTATGGCTAATGAACTTAAAAGTGATCATTCTATAATTTAGGTTGGTTTTTACCAATAATTTATGGTATATACACATCATCATCATCATCATCATCATCCTTTAACGTCTGTTTAAAGGATGATGATGTGTATATACCACAAATTATTGGTAAAAAATCTGCCAGGAATTATTCCACCATAACCCTATGTATGCTTTAAATATAAATATACTTTGGTATAATGAATATTTTAATTTTCATTCTGTGTTTGATTTAAAGGTTACCTACAATTCTATCTAAAACCATATATGTATGTGTATATTTATGTATATGTGTTTGTGTGTATATATATATATATATATATATATATTATGTATATGTGTTTGTATATTGTGGAAAATGGACGTTAAAGGATGATGATGATATTATGCATATGTGTTTGTATATATCATCATCATCATCATATATATATATATATATACCACAATTTTGTATTTGTTATCCAAATATTTAAATATTTAACCTTATGACCAGTAATAAAGAAGTGGAACAGTGCATGTGTTATATCATTTTGGCTTTATTTTGGGAGTTATGATTCTCTTGAGACACAACAATATATATATATATATATATATATACATTTATGTATAATATGTGTTTGTATATATATTTATGTATAATATGTATTTGTATATATATTTATGTATATGTGTTTGTATATATATATATATATGTGTGTGTGTGTGCATGTGTGTTGTTATATATGTATATACACAGACGTTAAATGATGATGATGATGATGACATACACACAACACTCCAACACTGTGTTCAAGTAAGGTACTTATTTCTCTGGGGTTTTGGATAACATACCAGTGGACATGTTTTATGGGCAGATGCAAATGATGACATGACCATATAAGCAGTAACACTGTTCAAATTGTGTTAAACAAGCATACAAATCAAACCAGCTGAGTCTGATAACAATGAACTCAAATACTTTGGGAGGCTGTCATTGATTTTGAAACTATTAGTAACATGGACTAACTGTGTTCTATACTTGTAAATGTATATAAACTTTCTGTTTTCTTTTATATTGACTGCTCTTCACTTTGATATATGAAGCTTTTACAATCACTTTATATATATTTTATTTGCTTGTAATGTAGGTCTTCAATCCTCTTATAGGCATAGTATAAATGTGGTCATAGTAAATAGAGAGCCACTTAGTAAATTTCTTTCTTGGATGATGATACAAAGTTGAAACATTTAGGTGTTCTAATAGCTTAATGCTTTACGTGAAATTATTTACTTAATAAATATTTACTTATATAAGACACCTCTAAAACTACTAGTAATCCATCGCTGGGAACGTTTCAAACTCTTTTGCTTCTTTCCTCCTCCTGCAGCTGTTTAAACCTGCCAAAATAAAGAAAATAAGTTTCTCGGTTTAAAAGCGGTGTATGAAATGATATTCAGTTAATGTTACATTTGAGAAGCAAATTGCTTGAGCCACCTCACCCAAACATGTATATATATATATATAAATATATAAATATATATTTTATATTTAATTTTAAATCCATTATTCATTTATAATTTTAAATGAATGACAGCAGGTAAGAGAAAATGTTTGATAGTCAGGATATCATTATGTTATTAAGGTTATTGTGCAAAATTATAATAAATTAACCATTTCATTTCTTAACAAAGTTTGTTTATTAGTATTAGAGCAATTGCACACTTTTCACTACATATCTAAAGAAAAGAAATCCTCATCTCTGTCTCTCTCCTCTCTCTCTCTCTCTCTCTCTCTCTCCTTTTCTTTGTCTGTCTCTCTCTCAATACATATGCATAAACACATACTTAGAGAAAAAATATGCATCTTTGCATTAAGACATGCTCAGATGCATAGATGTGTGTATGTATGTATGTATGTATGTATATATATACACACACACACACACACACACACACACACGGACAAACATACATGCACTCATTCATTCTTGTGCGTATATATTTATATATAAACATCTATTCATTCTCTCACTCTCTCTTTCACACACCGAATGCTGTGCATGTACACAGTATCATAGCAATAGGGTGAACATAGTTTACAAAAAGAGAGTATAAGTTATATTTCTTTGAAGAAATGGTTGAAAGAGAATTTCTTTTGTGATAGGTATTATCATTATTATTATTATTACTATTGATGTTGTTGTTGGTGGTGTTTTTGTTGCTATGGTAGTTACTATTTGTTCACTTAGTGTTCTTACTTTTTTTTTATTGTATGTTTATTTTCCAAGCTGTATTCAGTGTTCTTGTTATTATTATTATTATTATTATGGCCGCCATACTAGAAAGACATGGTAACTTGAAGCTCTGTAAGTCATAAGAGTGTTTTTAATCTTTTCGGCCTGTTAAGGCCTCGGTCTTTCCTTTTTATTGTTACCACCTTGTTTTTAACATTGTCTGGTCTGTGCTGGTAGCATTTCTGTTTAGAAACACCCCCTGTTTTGCAGAGGGTGCTATTTTCCAAATATTTAAAAAAACATGGCAGAGAAAGAAGCAATCATAATAGTCGATGACAAGATGCGTTCCTTGTTGGAAAAGAAAGAGAATAC
>JAOPUL010004099.1:9295339-9305760 GCA_027564515.1 Octopus rubescens
CGGGGTCGACTTTGCCTTTCATCCTTCCGGGGTCGATAAAGTGAGTACCAGTTACGAACTGGGGTCGATGTAATTGATTACTCCCCTCCCCCCAAATTTCGGGCCTTCGTGCCCAGTATAGAAAGGATTATACATACTTTGTTCAGTCAAGTGTATCCTGTCTTGCCACTTCTCTACTTCTTTGGCTAAGGAGTCTTCGATGCACAAGTTGGTTCTTTTTCCTTTTACTTGTTTCAGTCATTAGACTGCAGCCATGCTGGAGCACCACCTCGAAGAATTTTTAGTCGAATGAATCGACCCCAGTACTTGTTTGTTTTTAAGCCTGGTACTTATTCTATTGGTCTCTTTAACCAAACCACTAAGTTATAGGGACATAAACACACCAAAACTGATTGTCAAGTGGGTTGGTGGGGTGGAGTGGGGGCAAATACAAACACACACACACACACACACACACATATATGATGGTACGGGATTCTTTCAGTTTCCATCTACTACATCCACTCACAAGGCTTTGGTCTGCCCAAGGCTATAGTAGAAGAGACTTGCGCAAGGTGCCATGCAGTGGGACTGAACCCAGAACCTGGGAAGCAAGCTTCTTGCCACACAGTCATGCCTGCACCTACGAATGTACTGAAAAACATCTCACTGATAGGCTTTTGTAATTCAACACCCAAAGAGACAATTCCATATTGGTCTGTATTTGTTGCTGAACTGAGGATCAAGTTAAAAAGATCAGTTTCTGATTTGGTTCAGATCTTCAGATTGATACAAACTTAAGAGAAGAGAATGACCAGAATGGTCAGTTTTCATCCATGGAGCTACCTTTGGAAGGTTGAATAGAGAACAAGAATTCCTACATCACTTTGGTAGTTTGCGTGTATGTGTGTGTGTTACGTCATTCACCCTGGTTGAGCCGATTCCATCCACCGAATTCACCATATCCCGAATATGAGATTGTTGACAAATTCATGAAAGAGTAACAAGGGAATAGGAAATTCACAAGCGGTCCCCATAACCCGCATGCATATCCTGGTCAGGGGAAGCTAAGTCGATACCATCGACCCCAGTGGCTTCACTGGTACTTAATTTATCGACCCCCGAAAGGATGAAAGGCTAAGTTCACCTCAGTGGGATTTGAACCTAGCATGTAGAACATAACCGGGAGAAATACTGCTAAGCTTCTCTGCCGACATGCTAACGACTCTGCCAAATCGCCACCTAAAAGCATGTCTAGCCATGGGGAAATATTACCTTGCTCAGAGACAGGTGAGGGTTGGAGACAGAAAAGTATTCTGCCATAGAAAATCTGCCTCAACAAATTCTGTCTGCCCATGCAAGCAGAGAAAATTGGATATTAAACGATGAGGATAATAATGACTATAATTGTAAATTATTATTGATCAGACATAACATTCAAAAGTTATGTAGTATGAATGACCTGAGAAGTAGGTGTAAGTAGTAGATTTTTGTGGTGGCTGGGTGTGGCCAAAATCTTATGAAGAAACTATTAGATTGGCTGTCAATGAACTAAAGAACGGCTGCAATGATTGGAGGTCAGGAAGTGAAGATTTATCAATCAGATAAATGACTTTCTTCTGAATGATGATTGAAGGAAATAGTTTATTCCAAATATAAATGCAGCCCATCCTAGTAGAGCAATACCAGTTAATCTAGCACTGAAATATATCTTAACTTCATAGAAAAAGTCAAATCACTTTGGTATGACTTTGGTTGATAAGCATGTTTCAGAAAAGATCACTTGAAATCTGCAGTGAATATAGCCTGTCTAATAAAGAAGAGCCATTAAGTTTGGAGGTTTTCAGGATAAGCTGGTTATGATTTGGTTCTTTGAAATAAAGTATTGTTTGTTATTGAGGTGCTATTATATATTACTCTTGTGATGAATAACTATTGTTATGATTTTTCACTTAAGTTGTAAATTCTAAGGTGTATGTTAAACTGAGACATGTAATTAGGCAGAGGCCTAGGTGTCCTTAAGAAGCTTGCTTCCCAACAATGTGGTCTTGGGTTCAGTCCTACTGCATGGCACTTTGGGCAAGTGTCTTCTATTATTGCCTGGAGCCAGGTTAACTAAAGCCTTGTGACTGTATTTGGTAGGCAGAAACTGAAAGAAACTTGTGTGTGTGACCTTGTTTAGGCATCATGTGATAGTTATAAATGAGCATCATGGTCATACATGTGAGGTTGTTCACATCCTGTCTTCCATGATAAACATCTCTGGCTATGGGGAAATATTACCTTGCTTAGAAACAGGTGAGGGTTGGTGACAGGAAGGGCATCCAGCAGTAGAAAATCTACCCCAATAGATTCCATCTGTCCCCTGTGAGTATGAAAGTGTGGATGTTAAATGATGATGATGATAAATTTATAATTTCCAGTTTCTTACATTGTCTCCACTCTACAAAATTGTAAGGGTTGAATATAGGGGAGTGAATGGACATCAGTAAACCACTGGTATCTATTTAACTGATCCTGAAGTGATGAAAAGAAAAAAATACAACTTTGATTTTGGTGATATTTGAACTCACAGAGGAACGAAGTTAAGCATTGTCAGGCATTTTCTCTGCAATCCTACAAAGTTGAATTCATCATCTTCCTTTAACGTCCATTTTCTATGCTGGCATGGGTTGGACGGTTGAATTAATAAATAAAATAAAATAGAATGAAGCAAAATATCTCATCGTGAGAACTGAAAGTTTAGGGGTTGTTTTGGTTGCATTTTATTTACGGCAAATTTTCTTGTTTAATCATAGAAATGATATCCTCTAACCTTTTGAGATAAGAAGAATTTAGAAGCTGATGCCGTAGTGGTTCTCGCAACAGATTCCCCTTTCATCAAAATTAACAGATCCTTTAACAAGACACATCCTCTATTATATGTAGTCTTTAATATTGCATGTTTAAATATCTGAACTTCTTCACTCACCTCTGTAACTTCTTTAATCTAATGAAAGCATCAACATCAACTGTTCTATTAACATATTTTGTATCTTAGTTTGTTTATCGAGTTTTCCTATTACTAGATAACCTAATTTTATGGCAGTTAACTTTTTTACTAGAAACTTTATGAAGGTTCATGCTTCCTAGAATGTATTACTAACTCAACAGGTTAAAAACTTTTTAAATTTTACTAGTAGCATTTTATTTCAAAATGTTCTGATATGATTCTTTCAAGTTAAAGTTTTAGATAAAGAAATTTTATCAGTTCTTTTTTTTCGTTTTTCTTCAGAGACTTTGAAGTTTGCTGAGTCTGTGATTATCTCTAGTTTATTTGCAATTAAAAGGATGAGAGACAAATCTAGTTTAATCGCATAACTTTTCACATGGAAGTAGCTGAACTCCGCACTGTAAACCAATGACTCACTTATTAATTTTACAGTTCAGTTGCTGCTCAGAGTAACAACTAAAAAACCAAGTTAATGAGAGTACTTCTATTGGGGATCACTCAACAACTTGCCTGAAACAGTAGTTAAATCTCCTCCAAATCATATCCTAGTAACTTAAAAAAAAAAGGGAAAAGGAAAAATGGGGAAGGATAGATTCCATAATGTAATCTTAACTACACAATGTCTGAAATAAAATATGGGGTGGTCATGGCTGGAAAGCCTTTCATCATTGGTTTGTTCAATTTGAGTTGATCTGAAGTGAAACAAACACCATTTTGTTCTGTTGGATTAACTTAACCCTTTAGCATTCATATTGTTTTGTCAAAAGTAATCCTTATTTATTCACATCTTTTTGATTTAATCATGCTTGATCTTGTAGCTTTGAGATTTTGATGAGGTAACTGTTAATGTTTAGAATGGAAATCCAGTCATGAGATATAGGTTTATTGAGGTTGACAGAACAAGAGGGAGGGGTAGACCATGTAAAACATGGACCCAGTTAGCTAGGTACAACCTTAGGAAGTTGAGATTATGACCAGGCCTTGCACAAGATCGAGAGGCCTGAAGAAGAGCCATTAGGTAAAACCCGTCCAACCCATGCTAGCATAGAAACAGACGTTTAACGGAGAAGGAGGAGGAGGAGGAGGAGAAGAAGGAGAAGAAGAAGAAGAAGAAGAAGAAGAACCCTTTCATGCACTGGGTTGTTGTACAACAAATTTAAACAATAGATTTATAGTCACATGACACCTAAGAACCAATTGACTTTGCTGTTAATGTCAAGAGTGTATAAAAAATTTTCAAGAATTTTATTTTAGATCTTTCATATTTTCATATCAAGCATCTCTAAAAAACTAAAACGATTCTTTTCATAACTCAAAAAAATAATTTGTGCATGAAAGGGTTAATAAAACAACACAACATGCATGATTGTGTGGTTAAGACATTCATTTCACAACCATGTGGATCTGAGTTCGATCCTACTGTGTGACACCTTGGGTAAATCAGTTTTATCTTAGCCTGAATCACCCAAGGTACCACTGTAGAGTCGAACACAGAACCACACAGTCATGTCTTGCCTTTTCCCCACTAATGTTGATATTGTTTATCGTAAGAAGACTTTGTAGTTTGTAAACCACCCGTGTTAACTGGTTGTGGCGACGAAGGTTCCTGTTGATTCGATCAACTGAACAGCCTGCTTAAGAAATTAAAGTGCTGAGCACTCCACAGACACGCGTATCCTTAACGTAGTTCTCAAGGAGATCCAGCAGACACAGAATGTGACAATTTTGCCAGCTGAGTGGACTAGAGCAACGATGAAATAAAGTGTCTCGCCCAAGGACACAACGCGCCGCCGAGAATCGAACTCACGACCTTATGATCGTGAGCCGAATATCCCTAACCACTAAGCCATATGCATTCAGGCCTACAGAGGCAACGGCACTTCCCTTAATCCTTGTTTTATGTAATTAAAAATACTCTAAACGAAAATATAACGATTTAAGACGCAAGGGGAACAACTCTGTCAACTTCAGATCTTCGTGTCTTTTTTTTTATGAAATATGAGAATGCCTTTGTCTGTTATTGATAGAGAATCTCCGCTGATGATCTTTATAGTTTTAGGTACGAATAACAGCGAGGCTGATAATGAGACCAAAACAATTCAGGAAAATAAAAAAAAAAAAGATTGGATGTTCCGAATAAGCGAAATGAGTATGAAAATGCATTATTATGGTAGCATCGGAAAAAAATATTTGAAAGTAACTGTGTATTAGAAACCTATTAAAATATATTACAGATTGGAAACACATTTTGTGGGAGTAAAGGTCATTGAGAATATAAATATAAATGAAATTGAAATGGCTAGATTATTAAGGCAGATGAAGGCAGTGAATGTGTAGGAGGGATGGTTGCCGAGATGTTATATGTCACGTGCATAATCTAAGCAAAAATGAATTAAGGGAAATAACTCAGAGTGGCTAATAACATGTATTTGAACAACAGACAAATAATGGTATGTCAAATATCACGCGACATACATTTATCGTTTATCTTTTACTTGTTTCAGTCATTAGACTGCGGCCATGCAGGGTCACCGCTTTGAAGAATTTTTAGTCGAATGAATCGACACCAGGACTTATTTTTTAAAGCCTGGTACTTAGTCTACCGGTGTCTTAGGCCGAACTACTAGTATACAGTGACGTAAACACACCAACACCGGTTGTCAAGCGGTGGGGTAGGGGAGGCAAACACACATAAAGACAAACATACATACATACACACACACACATATATATATATATATACGTATCTTATCTTATTTCTAGCAATGCTAGTGTTTGTTAGCACCCTTAAATCTCAATTTTTTTGATGAATTTATCTTCCTTTTTGGTCTAGTATTGTTGTCTGTTGCTTAACGGCCTCTAATTAATTTAATTTGATATATATATATATATATATATATATAAGTAGTGAAATATGTAAACAGAAAATCATATGCGTAAAACGCTGTATGGGACAATACACAAACAATTAAAAAGTTGCTCGTCCTCATAGTAAAATTTATAAGGTAGGCAAACAGAACGTTGTAACAGACAAGGCACAAAAAATCCACAAAACATAGAAATATGCTAATCCTCATCAGTTGTTTGTTGTCCAAGAGATCACTGCAATTTCACATCTTTAACAACAATATTGCTAACTCTTGGTGATATCAGCAATGAAGTGTCACTGAGATATAGCAGAAGGACTATGGACAGAGACAAAAACAACGTGACAATGTAAGCAATAAAGATACGTAAAGATATAATTAAAACAAATGTGGTGGCTTAAACGAACAAGGAAACACGAAATAGACATAAATAAATAGCCTGGTGGCTAAAACACGAGGCAAGTGTAAAGTAATGCTGTGAAGAGAAAGTCGTAAGGACAGAGATAAAGAATATAGGTTTGCCTTGCTTGCTGGACAGAGGCAAAAGAGAATAACAGAAGCTGCTTACCACGTGAGGTGGAAGGAGGAGAGAAGAAATAGTAGTGGGTGGAGGGAATAGTAGAAAGAAACAGGGAGGGAGTGTGAAGGAGGGGAAACGTGAAGAGAACACAAAAGAGGGAAAAAAAGGGGACAGAACTGAGTCGCACAGAGATAGTCACAAATTGTTGAAAATAAGCAGGTGTGTAGTGTCATATTAATTAATAAGTAGTGAAAGATGTAAACAGAAAATCATATATGTGTAAAACGCTGTATGGGGCGATACACAAACAATTAAGTAGTTGCCAGTCCTCATAGTAAAATTTATAAGGTAGGCAAATAGAACATTGTAACGGACAATGCACAAAAAGTCCACAAAACAGAAATATGCTAATCCTTGTCAGTTGTTGTCCAAGAGATCACCGCAATATATATGAACACACATACACAGTTAACAAAACAGTTGAGATATAAAGAAAATGAAACCTGTTCATGGAATGTTAACAAGTGACAAAATAAAAAGATGAACAAACAGTAAATATTACCTGATGGCTGACCATTGGTCAAAGCCATCAAGGGGTTTGGTTCCATTCAAAGAACCTCCAGCCAGCTTGACCAATGTTGGGAACCAGTCTGAGACATGTATCAAGGCTTTGGAGCTGGTTCCTTTGTTTTTCAGCAACTCACTGGTAACAAAGCCAACACCATGAAGTCCACCTTCCCAAAGAGACCCCTTCCACCCTCGAAGGGGCCAATTGTTGCCACCCTCCAGAATTTGACCTCCATTATCTAAAAATAAATGAAAAAAAATATGAATAAAGATAACTTTAATATTTAAAAAAAATATTAATTAATGTCCTGAAAATAAAACAAAATAAATGACAACTACACTCAGAGCGAACGAACGAACCAACCAACCTACCTACCTACCTACCTACCTACATACATACATACATACATGCATGCATATATATACAAGAGTATGTACCATCATAGAGGTCAGCTGTCCTGCTGAAGTGAATATCTCTTTGAAAATCAAAGAGGAAGAAGATAACTATGGACAACTGCTTTGACACCTCCAGCTTCTATGTCCAGATTATAAATTTACATTTATACCAATAGTAATTAATGCACTTGGCTTTGTGAGTAAATACTTAAGTGACAATCTGGATAAGCAAGGGTTTTTAAAAAAAGAAATTAACCACTTGCACGTTAATTTCACGAGCAGGCTGTTATGTTGATCAGATCAACCGGAACACTTATCGTCGTAACAACCGGAACACTTGTCGTGCCAGTTACATACAACACACATACAAATTAAGAGGTCACATTTCTGCCAACCAACTTGGATTTTTTTCAAGGGGCCACACCAAATAAATTAAAATACAAGTCAATTAAAGAAAAATTTATTATATTTATAGAGGGAAGACTGTTAAAGGCTGCCAGAAGGATGCCTGAGGCCACATGCAGCCCTGGGAGCCATGGTTGAGAACCGCTGGTCATTATATGAATAATAAACATACATACTGGTTCTATGTCACTTTTTGTAAAATTTATGAATTGGTTAACAATCTAACAATCAAGTAATGGTTAGCAACAGGAAGGGCATCTGGCTGTAGAAAATCTACCTCAACAAATTCCATCTGATTCATGCAAGCATGGAAAAGTGGTTATTAAATGATGATGATGATGATGATGATGAATTATTATTATTAAGGCAGCGAGCCAGCAGAATTGTTAGAATGCCGGGCAAAATGCTTTGTGGTATTTTGTCTGTCTTTACGTTCTGAGTTCAAATTCCACTGGGGTCGACTTTGTCTTTCATCCTTCCGGGGTCAATAAAATAAATACCAGTTTAACACTGGGGTTGATGTAATCAACTAAACCTCTGCCCCGAAATGGCTGGCCTTGTACCTAAATCAAAAACTATTATTATTATTATTATTATTAAGGCAGCGAGCTGGCAGAATTGTTAGCATGCCGGGCAAAATGCTTTGTGGTATTTTGTCTGTCTTTACCTTCTGAGTTCAAATTCTGCTGAGGTATTTGCCTTTCATCTTCTCAGGGTCAATAAAAGCAGTACCAGTTGAACACTGGGGTCCATGTAATCGACTTACCTGCTCCTCAAAATTGTTGGTCAAAGCCACAATTGCCAAAATTTAAAACCATTATTATTATTATTATTAATGGTGGCAAACTGGAAGAATCATTAGCTACTGGATAAAATGCTTAGTGGCATTTCTCCTGGCTCTTTATGTTCTGAGTTCAAATTCTACAAAGGTTGACTTTGTTTTTCATTCTTTTGGGGTTGATGAAATAAGTACCAATTGAACACTACGGTTGATGTAAGCAACTAGCCTCGCCTCCTAGAATTGCTGGCTTTGTACCAAAATTGGAAACCATTAAAAGTAATGAACTGGTAGAAGCATTTGAGCATTTGAGTATTTCTTCTGGCTCTTCATGTTCTGTGTTCAAATGCTGCTGAAGTTGACTTCTTTCATTCTTTTGAGGTTGATAAAACAAAGTATCAGTTAAGCAGTGAGGTGATGTAAACAACTTCCCCCTCCCCTCAAAATTGCTTGTTTTGTGCCAAAATTAAAAAAAGAATTATTAATTTTGATTAGATCTCTAAACAGAGTTAATCACATTTTTAATTGACAAACATATATTAATCCTCACTGTGGCAATATAGACCCCCATGGTTAGACTACAAGGCTTTCACCAACCAGCAAAGAAGATCAGAACAACTAGTTCAGACTCTCATTAAACCCAATTTAGAATTTACTTCCTTTCTCCTGGTTGCTGAGAGAACATAGTGTGTACAACTTTACAACTCTAGTGTTTACATTTTTTTATAAAGTAGTAAAGTGAAGGCGTATGGTGTAGTGGTTAGGGTGTTGTACTCATGATCATCAGATCGTGGGTTCGATTCCAGGACCAGGCAGCGTGTTGTGTTCTTGAGTGAAACACTTCTCTTCACATTGCTCTAGTGCTGTGTGGGGACCGGCATGTCAAAGAAGAGACACGTTTCCTCTGCATGTCATAAAAGGCAATTAAAAAAGGTTGAGGTAGGATTTGCACTCTGACTTCATAAAACCCTCACCAGCAACGACTACCCAAACAGACCAATGGGTTGGAGGGTTGTTGCCTGAGTGGTGTAAAGGTGTCATCCGCCAGAAGTAGGGAATCACTAACTAATGGTGGATGCAGCTATGCACCGTTACAGCACATTACCCCATACTACTACTACTACTACATATAGTTAAACTCACTGTGAAAATATTAAGTGGTTCTCTGATAGATATCATCATCATCATTTTAATGTCCACTTTTCGATGCATACATGAGTGAAATGGAGTTTATTTTGATAGATTTTTTATGTCTGGATGCCCTTCCTGTCACCAACCCTCACCCATTTCCAAGCAAGGTAATAATAACGTTACCCCATGACCAAACATGTTTTCACAGAATATTGGAAATGTATCATTCATTTACAAAAATCACACAATGTCAAGACAAGGAAACACAATCCTACACACACACACACACACACACACACACACACACACACACACACACACACACACGCACACACACACACACACAGGCACTCCCGCACACAAACACACAGGCACTCACGCATACACACACACAGGCACTCACGCATACACACACGTACACTCGCATACACACCCATACACACACATACACACACACACATATATGTACACATACGTCAGTCTTCCACACAGTTTCCGTCTACCAAATCGTCTCACAAAGTATTATATCTTTACATATAACTTTTACGAGGAAAATATTGATTGTTATTTAGCCGCTTCAGCTTAGTTAACCTTGTCAGAAAAAGCATATACTCCGAAGTAACTGTCAACCTTTTGTTTGTAAAAATAAAATATATATGGTATTCTAGGAAAAGATGCTAAATGATCCTTCAACTAATGTTTGTCTTTCATATATAATCACACACACACACACACACACACACACACACACACACACACACACACACACACACACACACACACACA
>JAOPUL010004099.1:9371779-9382146 GCA_027564515.1 Octopus rubescens
TAAAGTGAGTACCAGTTACGAACTGGGGTCGATGTAATCGACTACTCCCCTCCCCCAAAATTTCAGGCCTTCATGCCTAGTATAGAAAGGATTATTATTAAGGCGGCAAGCTGGCTGAATCGTTAGCATGCTGGGCAAAATGCTTAGCAGTGTTTAGTCCATCTCTACGTTCTGAGTTCAAATTCCACCAGGGTTGAATTTGCCTTTCATCCTTCCGGGGTCAATAAAATAAGCACCAGTTTAACACTGGGGTCGATGTAATCGACTAGACCCCTCCCCCAAAATGGCTGGCCTTGTGCCAAAATTTGAAACCATTATTATTAAGTTGGTGAGCTGGCAGAATCATTAACACACTGGGCAAAATGCTCAGTGCATTTCATTCATCTTTATGTTCTACTTTCAAAACTGCCAAGGTTGATTTTGTCTTTCGTCCTTATGGGGGTCAATAAAGTAAGTACCAATTGAGTGCTGGAGGTTGATGTAATTGACTAGCCCCCCTCCCCTAAAAACAAATTTCAAGCCTTGTCCCTATAGTAGGAAGGATTATTAATTATATTATTACTAAAACTCTAACCCGAAGTCAAGTCTTCTGGTTCAGGGCCAGAAAACAAACTGAGTTTTGTAGAGGACCAAAACACTACTGGAAACTAAAATTAGCTCCACAACAGAATACTGTTCCTACCTCTGGAATAGTGTTGCTGGTACATATGAATATGTTAGACTTTATCCAAAATAAAACCACCCAATTAATTGCCATAGTTCAAAAAGAAAGCTATCACAATTAACAATACAGCTGTTGTTATTTAACGACTCTGATCAGCCACACTGAAGCAGGCTCCCAGCAGAAAGACAACTGATTAAATGTCTATCAAACCAGATCTACAGATGTTCAGTGTGTTGGTTTATGTCAAACAGCATCATTTATTTGTTGTTCTAATGTGGCTTTCTTGTAGGGAATATTGTCTTTTGATTTAAAAACTATAAACAATTTTGATCCAGATTTTAAAAACATCATGCAAGCTGTTACTGGCTCAGCTAACCACTCAGTTTTTAGTAGAGGTTGAATAGGAAGGTTAACACAATGGTTAGAGACTTTTGTTGCTTTTTTTGTCATAACAATTGTAGAAAATATAAAGTCAAATTATATAAGTGGAAATGCTGAATAAATTGATTAAGTTATATTCTATTATAAAAACTGAATCAGAAAATATACACTTTGGTTGTCGATAAGTCAAATTTGACAATGATATGTCTGATTGACAAGATAAAATTATTGATAATGTATAAAATGGTTTCAGTTTTGGCATCAAGAAAGTTGCCCAAAATAAGGCGAAATGTTACTGCATTCATACATAACATAACACACACGTGACCCTTATAAAGAAGGAATGTTGAGTTTGGAGAAATAGAAAGGGGTTATTAGTGTGAAATGTTTATAGTATTCTATCAAAGTCAGAGGAGTAAGGAATCTGTTTTAGATGGGAAATGTACCACATACAAATAATGTGCAAAGAAAGAATCTGATTCCATATGCAGCAATACATATAGAAAAGTGTTATCAGCCATCTGAATAACT
This sequence comes from Octopus rubescens, assembly GCA_027564515.1. Lineage (NCBI taxonomy): Eukaryota > Metazoa > Mollusca > Cephalopoda > Octopoda > Octopodidae > Octopus > Octopus rubescens. The sequence continues at coordinate 9,373,356 of JAOPUL010004099.1, forward strand.
AGGCAAACATGTTGGATATAACTGCAAGAACTACTGTTGCCATGTCTGCTGCAACTGCTGTCAGTTAACATGCATATCAATTAATATAGCATCATGCTAATCACTAACTGATAGAGAATTGCCTCAATTTATTCAGCTGTAAATTAAATCCATGGATGTGAATTCATTTTGCTAACACATCAAGAATATGGTCTTCCCTTTTCCTGAAGAGTTTCATTACAGAATTATTTCTACAAAGCATTTGTCTGCTGGAGTCCTTTTGTTCTGCACTACATGCCAATGAAACACTTACCAATTGCAGTGTCTCTGATGTCTACAGCAGTAAGTTGTACCTCTACATGGTATATATTTTAGTCTAAAGGAAGGTATTAAGTTATGATCCTCTTTCAACTATTTCTGCTATCACCCAAAACCACAAAAAGGCAATACAAAATAATCAGGTTATTGTTGCAGTTATACTTTTTATAAAGTTACAAACTTCCGTCTAAATTAAATAACAAACTTGAATAACTTTGAGAAGAAAAAAAAATATCTTGGCCTTAATACTATCACTCTTCTCTACCAAAAACATCATCTTAAGTACAAAAGTTGTATTGTTTAAAAAGTCTTTTATCCCTAATCACACTGATGTGAGATTATGCTTTTAGAAAAGGTATATTCTACTTAACCCCAGTATTAGGAAATAATAACAGACTCCCTTCATTTTAGTGTTTATGTGTGAAGAACTGCATTCATTTATTCATGCACTGACTATTTTGTGACCATATTTTTAATGGAATAAAAAGTGTGTTTTAATTAATTTTGAAAAAGAAAAGAAATATTTTAAGATAAGGGTTTTGTGAAACAACAGCTTAGAATCAAGATCATCATTCATTATTGATTTTGAATTGTTCTTTTTATCATGCAATGGCCACTAATCATTTCTGTTTTCTTCTCTATCTTCAGTACCTGGTAAACAAATAACAATTGGTGAGTGGATTTTCAACAGAGATCTTGGGTTTATCCAAAAAGCCAAATATCGTCATGGCAGAATTGTTATTCCATCTACCGGCGTATATTTCATCTATAGCCAAGTATCTTTCTTGGAAGTGGTTGATATCAAACAAGGCAACTCAAAGCCACCATCAACAACTTCACCAAGTTTATCACATTACCTCTATAGATATAATTTGATCTATCCTCATGGAGGAGAAGAAACATTGATTCAAAACTCTATAACTAAATGTTGGGGACATAATAAATCATTTGGGGAATACACTAGCTACCTTGGAGCAGTTTTTCAGCTAAGACAAGGAGATGAAATCTTTGTTAAAGTTTCAAATCTGACATTACTAACAAGTGACCCTAAATCAAATTATTTTGGATTGTTCAAAATTAATTGAGTTTGGCAAAGAAAATAAAGGATGTCAGAGAGAAAGAAAAAGGAAATTTAAAAAAAATTTTTCACACTTGCTCCAACTGATTTGATTTTTTTTTTTGATTTTTTTTTACATAAAACGTGCAAACAAGTTAATGATAATCTCTCAATAAAATCCAATTTTTTATACACTTACACACATCTTTAATAAGGTTCAGTTGGAGAAAATATAAATTTAACAGATAAAAAGGAAAAGAATTAAACCGAAAAGCAAGAAAGTTAAAAAGAGGAAAAAAATATTCTTTAAGTGGTTTTGAAAACTGAAAGCAAATTAAAAAAAAAAAAATGAATAAAAAATATCCAAATGGCGGTGCTTTGAATGCATGAAATGTCAGAAATATGAGCTGGATAAATCCTAAAGCATTTTAAAAGCTAAACGTATAAGAATATATAATGTAAAAGAGAAGAGAAAAACTATCGTTCACTCACCTCTTCTATCTATCTATACCACCTTGATGTCTGGTGACCCATAATGCTGTGATTATATAAAACAGCTCCTGTTTTGGTTTCTTTTCAAAGAATCACAGAATCAGTAGCCATAATTACACTGGAGATGAAATTGAGATGGGGTGGGGGCATGAATTAAATTTCTGTTTCATTAACAAATTATAAGAATAATAAAAATAAAATGATTTATCATTTAAAACCTAGAATATGAAAATTATACATAGCCTTTGAATGAAAAGATTAAGGATATATCCCTTTAAAAGAATTAGGATAGATATATACACATCTTTTGAATAAAAGAGTTGGGATATATATATATTATATATATCTTTTGAATAGCAAATTAGAATATAAATGATTATATATCTATTGAAAAGATTTGGGATATATATATATATACACCCCTTTGAATTAGTGAAGTAAGGACATATGTGTTCATACACATATTCATACATTTCTTTTTCCAATGGTCTTAACATTTTGACTTATACCAGCTGACTCATCACTTTTAAGAATTGTTTTATAAAATATGTAAAAAAAAAAAAATAATAAAAAAAATAAGTAAAGAATAAAATTTGTTGTTCTTTGAATATGAAAAATAATCAAAGACAACTCTATTCTTCAGAACTGACATCTTGAAGCTTCCAAAATTCCCATATATCTTTTTTTTTTTTTTCTGTCCTATTAATAATATTAAGATATTAAAAAAAAATTAACAAAAAGGTAAAATAAATTTGTCTAAGATTTCTGTTTTCTTTTTCAACATTCTACAATATATTAATGTCTGCTTTAACCAAATCCTGATCCGCCCTTATAAATGGAGACCCAATTAAAAAAAAAAAAAAATTATTAAAAACGAAAATAAAATAAAAATCATCTCCAATCGGTTTGTATTCTTGGGTGTTTTGTGCAAATTTTGGTTGGAATAATGACATTAAAAAAAAAGGAATAAAAAAAGAGATACACATTTGAATAAAAAAAAAGATGTTTGTATTCTTTAATGTTTGTACCCTAAACATTTATTATTATTTTTTTTATATATATTATTCTGTATGATTTACCAAAATTCCATTCCTTACTCCATTGTTTCTTCCTTGTATAATTTGAAATTAAGGAACAGAAATAATTTCATCTAAAAATTTTATGTTTTATTCAACTTTGTGATGGGGGAGGGGAAGAAAATTACGTTTTTTTTTTTTAATTTTAATTTTTTTTTTTCCATGAATTTTTGGTTTCACTTATCACAATTTTATTAAATATTTCAAAATACTAAAAAATTGTTCATTTGCCTTATTTATTTATCTGTGTAACTATTTATATTTATAACAAAAATCATTTGCTGTTTAGCTTCCACCTTCAGCAATCATTTCTCATCAAGTAAACCAATTGATCAAAGGCTTTCTAGCCATGACTATCACATCTTTCTGTCCAATGTATCTTTTATCTTAGTCATTGGACTGTGGCCATGTTGGGACACCACCTTGACTTCTTTTTGCTGAACAAATAGATTTTAAAACTAAAAATAAGTATTGAAGTCTGTTACATATGCTATCAGTCTGTTATACTGAACCACTAAGTTATAGGGATGTAAACAAACCAACACCAGTTGTCAAGTAGTTGCTGGTGAAGTAACACATGCATATGTGACTGGCTTCCACATAGTTTCTGTCTACCAAATTCAAACAAGATGTTGGTCAACCTGGAGCTATAGCAGAAAACACTTGCCCAAGACACCATGCAGTGGGACTGAACCCAAAATCACATGGTTGCAAAGCGAGCTTCTTAGCCACCCAGCCAAAGAAGAAAAAAAAAAGACAGTAGATGTGATTTGAAGGAGATTTAACTGCTGCTACTATTAGCATATCAAGTAACTATGTAGAGGTTACCACCTTCCTTGATGTGAATGCTTTCTTCTTGTCCTTGGACATTCAACTACTATGGATTCATAGAGGTACATCATCAGCATCATTTAGTGTCCGTTTTTCATGCTAGCATGGGTTAGATGGTTTGGCCAGAGACTGGCAAGCTGGGGAGCTGCACAGGACACCAGTCTGTTTTGGCTTGGTTTCTATGGCTGGATGCCCTTCCTAACACCAACCATTTTATACTGTGTGCTGGGTGCCTTTAACGTGTGACTGACACATGTGCTTTCAACATGTCACTGGCACTTGTGTTCTTAACATGTCACTGGCACGAGTGCTTTTAACATGTCACTGGCACGAGTATTTTTAATGTGTCAGCACAAGTGTTTTTAACATGTCACCAGCATGAGTGCTTTTAACATGTCACCAGCATGAGTGCTTTTAACATGTCACCAGCATGAGTGCTTTTAATGTGTCTCCAGCACAAGTGTTTTTAATGTGACTCCAGCACAAGTGTTTTTAATGTGTCACCAGCACGTGTGTTTGAAATGTGTCACCGGTATGAGTGATTTTAACACGTCACCAGCACAGGTGTTTTGAACATGTCACGGGCATGTGTGTTCATAATATGTAACTGGCATGCGTGCTTTTAATGTGTGACCGGCATGAGTGTGTTTTTAACCTGTACTTCACAATATATAGCATGCCAGAGTCATTCTTTAAACCTAGCAAAACCCATTCCTTTTCAGGTCTGCCCACATTTTCTCTGGAAAAAATAAGCTAAGAAAGAATCAACCCAATACTTCATTGACCCTGAAAAGATTAAAAGAAAAATTGACCTCAGCAGGATTTGAACTCAAAAAGTTGAAAAACAAATACTGCAAAGCATTCTATCCACTATGCTAATGAATCTGCCCTAGACAATGTATATAAATGCATTAAATTTCTGTGCTTTGTGATGTGTATCCCTGGTGTAAGCTAGCCTCTCTACTACAGCAAAGAGCATGTTCTGTTCTGGCCCCTTATGCTTAACCTCTTATTCCACAGCATAAGCCACCTCTCACTACTGTAGCCCTACTCAGTCAACAGGGATTTTGGTCTTACAAGCTGTATGGCAACCTCACTAGTGCTGGTGCCATGAAGAAACCAAGCCAAAATAGACAGAGAACAAGAGCAGTCTTCAGACCCATCAGATCCTGTCAAAGCATCCAACGCATTCCATACGAGCGTGGAACAGAGACGTTAATTGATGGTGATTTCGTATAATCTTGCTAAAATAGTCAAACCAATTCAGATGTGTTGTAAGAATATATTTTACTAAACAATCTCAAAGAATTATTATTGGTGCTATTACATCACACCAAAACACTGGTTCATAGGATTTATGTGAGAGAGAGATTCCTGGGAAAATAACAATTATCCTCCAAGAACTTAAAAAAAGAAAAAGAAATTCATTAGGCTGCTTCATCCTCCTTTAACGTCCATTTTCCATGCTGGCATGGGTTGGAACAGCTTGACAGGAGCTGGCAAGCTGGAGAGCTGCACCACGTTCCAATTGTCTGTTCTGGTATGGTTTCTATGGCTGGATGCCCTTCTTAATGCCAACCACTTTACAGAGTGTACTGGGTGCTTTTTCCATGGCACCAGCATGGGATTAAAAAGAAAATATACTTGAGATTTTTCTGCCAACAAAATATGGAAAAAGACACTGCAAAGAAGTATCACCATTCTCAATGTATAAGCAGCCTCAAAGAACTTTGAAGTCTAGTTAAATGTTTAATTATTATCAGCAGCAGCATCCTTTAACGTCCGTTTTCCATGCTGGCATGGGTTGGATGGTTTGACTAGAGCTGGCAAGCCATGGGTTGCACCATGTTCTAGTCTGATTCAGCTTTGGTTTTACAGCTGAATGCCCTTCCTAATGCCAACCACATCACAGTGTGTGCTGGAGGCTTTTAACGTGCCACCGACACCAGACTCTCGGCGCTAGTGCTTTTTATGTCGCACCACACAGGCGATTGATAGTCAGACGGACATATAGACCGGGGACAGATGAGATCTATAGATCGGGGGCAGACAGACATAAAGACCGGGGTACATATAGACCAGGGACAGACGACTTATGTAGACCGGGGGGGGGGGGGGCATAAAGGCATAAGGACCAGGAATTCTTAGTCAGACGGATGATACACATATACTGGGGACAAGTGGACATAAGGGCCGGGAACTGTTAGTCAGACAGACATATAGACCAGGGACGGATGAGACATATAGACCGGGGGCAGGTGGACCCTCTTCGTAGCGTGGTGGAAAAATTTTCATATAGCAAGATAGAGTGGGAACCCGCATCTGAGGGCGTATCCTCATAAATATTTTTAAAAAGAAAACAGTTCTAGGGAGTGTTTTGGTTTTTTTCTGCCAGAATAGAAACAGGACACTACAGAAAAAAGAGAAATAGATTTAGTCCATCTCAACTTACAAACGATATCTAAAAGCAATTATTTCAACTGCTCTGTATATGGACATCCTTTTAGCTCTTATATAAAAGTACACACACACACACACACACACACACACACACTTCACTGTTATCTTCAAACCTTTTCCCTGCTTGTCCTCATTTCTTCTTGTACTTTCTGCTCCATTCTCTGTACCATTCAGAAATTTCATTTCTCACACAACTTACCAAATCTTTTTTGCAAGAGGGACATGAAGTCGATAGATCTGGATGTGATGAGATGAGGCCACAAATGACCACCCACGCTGGAGACAAATACTGCGAGAAGGGATCAGGCAAAGGGAGGAGAAACTGGAACTTGCCACCAAGAAAAAACGCACTCGAAGAAAGGAAACACCAGTCATACCAGTAAAGAGCCTCTTCAGGTGCAGTTGCTGTATGCGTGACTGCCACTCCCATGTGGGCCTGCACAGCCACAGCAGATGCTGCATAGCTGACACAAATTTTCCAGGTGCAGATCCATGGTCTCTCGAGACCTACGGATGCATACTACTACCAAATCTTTTATATCTTTCTACAAACTTGTCAATCCATTGTTCTGACCACTCCTTCCCGTGGGTGTTGTTATTAAGTGTATCTCCTTTTGTTCTTATCTTCTTGTCTTATCCATTATTTTAACTCTCACACCACTCAAATAGTCTCCCTCCTGACCATGACATACTGGCTTTCCTTTCCTTACCTTACCTTACCTTTTTATTTGCATTTAAAAAAATTTCTAGTGTTAACACCTTAAAAAGCACTAGTGTCGAGAGTCTGATGCTGGTAGCATGTTAAAAGCACCCAGCACACTATAAGGTGGTTGGCATTAGGAAGGGCATCCAGCCATAGAAACCAAGCCAAATCAGACTGGAACATGGTACAGCACCCCCAGCTTGCCAGCTCCAGTCAAACCGTCCAACCCATGGCAGCATGGAAAACGGACGTTAAAGGAATATGACGATCTCTCTCTCTGACGAAGAAGAAGGAAAAAAAAGAAGAAAAAGGAGAAGAAGAAAGACAAGCATGCAAAATGCTACACTTCTTCCTCACAGCATAAAATATATTCTGCAACTTAAAATTATTCATATCCTTTTCTCCGTTTACTAAAGAAGAAGAAATATTAAAATTCCAAGTCTGGTTTCTAATATTGAAATAATCAATCAACAACGCAACCCTAAATGATTACAGCAATCAGGAATAACTTTGTATAAGCATGTACTTACAGACAGATACAACCACTCCCTCAGCCTTTCCACTGTGGAATATTTAGGATGTGGCAGCTAGAGGGAGCAAGGATTGGGCTGCTACTTTATCAACCCTGAAATGATGAAAGACTAAGCTTACTTAATCCTTTAGTATTCTGATAATTCTGTCAAATGTAATGCTTATTTATTCACATTGCTTTTAATTAATCTTGCATTATCTCATAGCTTGATGATTTTGATGACCTGCTTGTATATTTTTAGAATGACATTGTAGTATAGGTGTGAGAGGTTGGATCTGACCAGTTTGAGCATAAAATAAGTACGATATTTTGGCCGGATATGGCCGGTTTAAAAGCTAAGAGGTTAAGCAAGATTTGAACTTCAAGTGAAGAGAGGTAGAATAAATATTGGTTTCAAATTTTAGCACACTGTCAGCAATTTCAGAGGAGGGGCTAAGTTGATTACATCGACCCCAGTGTTCAACTGGTACTTATTTTATCAACCCTGAAAGGATGAAAGGCAAAGTTGACCTTGGCAGAATTTGAACTCAAAACGTAAAGACAGACGAAATGCCACTAAGCATTTTGCCCATTGCGGTACTGATTTTGCCAGTTAACCACCTTAGAGTTAATATAAATTTTGGCACAAGGCCAGCAATTTCGGGGAGATGGATAAGTTGATTACATTGATTCAACTGTGCTCAACTGGTACTTATTTTATCGACCCTGAAAGGATGAAAAGTAAAGTCAACCTCAGCAGAATTTGAACTCAGAACGTAGACAGACGAAATGCTCTGCTAAGCATTTTGCCTGGTGTGGTACCAATTCTGCCAGTTCCTTGCCTTAGGTAGAATTTAATATTGCAATGCAGTCTATTTGATGCCCTAACAACTGTCTATGTGACTGAAAATAATTAAATCTCCATCATTACTTTAATTGAAATCCAGGTATGGTATATAAACTGTTTTGTTTTGTTTTTGCTTTTCAAGATTAATGTGGCCTTTTAAATATACAACCCCACCCCACCCCTCTTGTAACCCCTAAAAAATGAAGTTTGCCCAATATGGCCACAGTTTGGGGAATAAAATCAGCGGCAAGTGGTTAATATTCATATTTCTAACCTTAACAAACAGTAATAAAATTTGGATAAGAGTATAGTAAATTAATTTATCTTCTAGTATATGACTGGTACCTTATTTTGGCAATTCCTGGAAGGATGAAAGGCAAAGTTGACCTTGGCTGTATCTAATCTCAGAATTTCAAGAGGAAGAATAATAGTAATAAATATTGTTCTATATTTTTGAGACGAGGAATTATGTATATTATTTACATTATATACATTGGATGGATATGTGTCCTCATCT
>JAOPUL010004099.1:9452330-9466005 GCA_027564515.1 Octopus rubescens
ATATATATATATATATACGACGGGCTTCTTTCAGTTTCCGTCTACAAAATCCACTCACAAGGCTTTGGTCGGCCCGAAGCTATAGTAGAAGACACTTGCCCAAAGTGCCACGCAGTGGAACTGAACCCGGGACCATGGGTTGGGAAGCAAGCTTCTTACCACACAGCCACGCCTGCGCCTAGTGATTTAGTGTAAAGGGTGTAATAGTTTTGACAGTAGCATAGCTAGGGAAGAGGCATGGGGAGGACACTTAGATGGATGGCACTTTTGGGTCTATTGTATAAGCCTGTATAGGAGACGGCAAATTAAAGGGCTTCCCCAGGCGGCACACACCAGCTATGTAACAGTCTTAAGCTATTGCCTCCCCCCTTCTACATCCACCAACTGTTTAGTAGTAGGTCTGTATGTTTTCTCAGAGCTGTCCTGGGGGGGGGGGCTAAGAAACGACATCTATGATCAAAGACGTTCTAGCCATAACAATCCCCCCTTTTTTCTTCCTGTCTCTAGGTTTACATTATCCAAAGTGTGTAGTAGGCCTGTATGTTTTCTCAGAGCTGTCCTGAGGGGTGGGGGGCTAAGAAACGACATCTATGATCAAAGACGTTCTAGCCATAACCATCCCCCCTCTTTTCTTCCTGTCTCTAGGTTCACATTATCCAAAGTGTGCTTCATTTCTTCGTTGAGACTATAGGATGCGGTTTGCAGAAAGTTTGGCTGCTACTTCTAGCAAGATGAACGATTATGCAGAGGCTTCCTCGTTGGCTTGTTCTGTCTGAAGGTCCTGGTGATGGCTACAGCATTGACCGGAAAGGGCGACTTAGTCGTAATCCTATGGCAGTTGGTATTATCCTACTGACGTGCTTCCTTCCTATCAGTTTTGGGGCCTAAAACGAGGTTATTGACATTGCTACTATTTGTGCACGTGCTGGTTTCGTGATTGGGTCACATGTGAATGGAACAGTGCTATTAAAAAACCTCATATGTATATCCTCAATATGTTAACTAACTGAAAATTCACGGCAGATTCGTGTTAACCAGTATACAATTACAACATGCCGGTAGCGTAATCGAACTCATGAATATGTATTTATTATCTACCTGGTTACTTCGTCTGTAAGACGCATGATTAGCTCCCGTTAATAAATATGACAAATGAATGAGTTCTTTTTCTTTCAATAAAGTACAGAGCTATTTGGTGACGATACAGCAAAAAAAATTGAAGGGTGGAATATAATAAGAAACGAGAAAACACCGGAATAATTCATCTTTTCCGATAAAGGATTCTGCCTGGAACGTTCCTGAGATTTGATTTTACTAAAATACTACACAACACAGAGCAGCGATTTTCAACTTTTTTCCTGATGTACAGCTCACTGAATAAAAGTGTTACGGACCAAATCATTTTTATAAAAGTGTGATTATATATAATCAAAAGTGCCTACGCACGAAACTCTCGCCCCTTGAGTAACTCTGTTGTTTCTGCTAACATTAATAATAAAATATTCTGATACTCATACTTTGAGTTCTATCTTTCTTGTTCGCATCAGCACACACTATCTATCTCTATATCTATATCTATCTATATATATATATTCCGACTAGCATTTATGTTCCGAGTTCAAATTCCGCCGAGCTCAACTTTGTCCTTCATCCTTCCCTATTCCCTGGTTGATAAAAATAAAATATCAGTCAAGAACTATGGTCAATTTACTCGACTAACCTCTTCCTCCAAAACCGATCTTGTGCTCCTATTGAGAAATTGCACGTACACTCTCAGAACCAAGTTTTAAACGGTTTTAAAACAGATGAATGCATGCATTGCTCTTTGCTGTAAATATATACGCGCACCGATGTAGGGTATTAAAAATTAGTTATCCAAATAATGTCATTTATTTTTCACCTCGCCTCAAAAACACATGGCACATCAGCGGATCATACAGGACACAAATGTACCGCATCACTGTGGTTGAAAACGTTTGAGAGATATGATGCCCGAGTTTAAATCTAGTGTCATTGTGTGTGTGAAGGGGTTTCTGGTTTGGCCCTAGGGTGAATCTAAAAGGCTTTCCAGTTGAGACCGTCTTTTTTTCAGTCACAATATCCAGGGTGCCCTTTTATTTTTAAGACGGTAGGGTGCGATTTAGCTGCTATTTTTAGCAAATCGAAAGACTACAAAAATGCACCACTACCTCATACTCGAGTGGATTCAATCAGCTGCGCGCGCGCACACGCACACACACAAAACCCCACTTATTGAAACATTTAACCAAGTACCTTGTGATTACTCAAAATAAATCAATACAGCTAAAGAGAAATTAAAAGAATTCACGTTTTGTATCTTCATTTCCATACACAGAAAACCCTCATCAAAACCCACACCTGCTGCCTTGTCCTCCAGACAATTCTTTATTCTTTTCCTATCACCGATCAATGAACGAAGCAGTTTTATTTTGCCTTTTCCTCCCTCCCGGCCGGATATGTAGGTCAGTCGCATATAGAATAAAATGAGTTTTAATCTCGTTCCAAAAGTGTGAATAAAGTGAGAAAGACGATTTATCTATCTATCTATATATATATTTATATGCATTGTCTTCGTTAAATAAGATGTCAAGCTTCTCTCATAACAAAGGTCAAAGTACAAGCAAGTGGTGAAAGAGTCTGTATCAGGTGGCTTACATTCGACACACATAGACACACCCCCTCTCACACACGTACATATACATATATAAACAAGCGGTCGGTCGCAACTGCAGTCGTTTAGAAAGCTTACTTTAAGAGTAATTGGTTCCGCAGAAGGGGAAAGAAAAAAACATTTGTTTATAACCATGTCGTCGTCCGAAGGTAGAACGGTTGTTATTGGAATGGATGGTAGCGAATATTCGGAATATGCATTCAACTGTAAGTTTACACGATAAGTCTTTAAATTACTTTTTATAAAACTATTTACCATTTTAATTAATACTTATATACAACCGATTATTATTCAACGTAGTTGTAGAAGTAGCAGCATTTCAAAAAATCATTTGGTATGAAAGAAAATACCAAAAATCCCTTAACATAACCGATAAAAACAAGGTGAAAATCATGTTTTTAGTTGCATTCCTAATATATTTACTTTTATATTGATTAAATTTTACAACATGTAGATTTTTGGCACGTTAGGCAATAATATTTATATACAACTACATTAAGTGTAGTATTGTTTGTTTTCTTCTCAGCATTATGTTGCTTATGCGGATGTTATTTTGCAACGACTTTATTACCACTCACACACAAGGAAATCCTATAACATGATATTTCGGTAAAATGTCTAATTGTTGGCTGGAATTTACAGAAATATCTTCCTTAACGTGCGCCTTCCCTGTTTTTTTCTTTCTATTCTCTAATGTGGAGTGTTGTACTTCGTGTTCTGTTATTCATGCACACAAACATATGCTGGAATGCAGTAAAGCAAGCTACACACGTTTATTTCAGTGCAGTTCTATTTACCTTAATTGTCATATTTAAAAAAAAAAAATTCGATACAAAGTCAGAGTGAATTATTAACCATCTTAAAATAAAGATTAACTGATACAATTTTTAACATTATCGATAAATTCTTTTCGTTTATCAATAAATCACTCACGCACGAAAATGGGTTTACTTGTCTCTTATGAACTAAGCTTAGGGGCTCTCACATTTGTTTTACTAATTTACTGTTTGACCCAGATGGGCTCTGTATGAGCAGACTTCCGATCAAAGACATTCTAGCCATGACTAACCAGTTTGTATTTCAGGTGGTGCATTGGCATTGCATCAGCCCTCCCCGTCCTAATCCTAGCAGTTTCTGTAAATATGTGTACTTGTCTGTATGTTGGGAGAAAGATTGAGTATCTAGCTGTTATCCAAATGAGCATTATATTAAGGTGTAATTTGAGGGACATTTGGCTGCTATTTCTAGCCGATTGCAAAATCACAAAGGCTTTCTCATTGTTAGTAATTGCAAGTGTGTGTGTACAGACAGACAGACAGTAGCGCAGCTAAGTGGGCGTGATGGGGACGGTCCGCCATAGGCGACACTATGACGGGAGTACTTTAGGGTAACATTGCCTATATATATCTTTTACTTGTTTCAGTCATCAGACTGCGGCCATGCTGGGGCACCACCTTCAATTTTTAGCCGAATGAATCGACCCCAGTACATAATATATATAATCCGTTAAGGCCGGTCAAAAGGGTGACCATTGGTTTCGTGTCTGTATAGACGATTCTTCAGACCCAAAATGGCCTAATAAATAAATATCTTACTGCTCTAATATGTTTTAGAGTGTGCTTCTTCTATGATCCACTGACCATATATCTATATATACACCCCCCCCCACATGTAGTCACACGTGTTCCACGGATTTTTTTTTTTCCATTCTCTCCTCTCTCCGACGAAGAGTCATGCTCGAAACGTAATCCTACTTTTTTCCCCCTTTCATACTGAGCGTTAATCCAATACATTCTATATGTACGTCCTATTAACTTGTTTTCATTTTAATTGTCAATTACATACATACAGAGAGAGGCGGTGGGGGGTCGGTCAGGCTCCTTTGTAGTTCGTCCATCGGTGTGTCTGCGCGCGTGTTATGCCACTCAACATTCTACCCGGTAAATATTGGTAAATGGTATATCATATACGTCCAACATAAACAAAAACATTCGGATTCCATATGAAAACCTAATCCGTTTTTATGTTTTGAAAGTTTATAAGCTACATAGCAGTTATTTACACGTCAGCAACCATTCGTCTTTAGTATGGTAAATGCATTTATCTTTTACTTAAGTCATTGGACTGGGGCACTGTCTTAAAAGGTTTCAGTCAAATCTCCCCCACTACTTGTGTTTTTTTTTGTTTTTTAAAGTCTGGTATTTATACTGTCGGCTTTTTTCGCTGAACTGAGTTACGGGGGCGTGAACAAATCAGCACCAATTGTCAAGCGGTATGAGTGAACAGACACACACACACACACACAAAACGGTGTTTCAAACGGTTTCCGTCAATTAAATTCACTCAAAGCATTGGTCGGCTCGGGGCTATAGGGAAGACACTTGCCGAACGTGCCGCGCAGTAGGACTAACTTATACTTATTTTCTCCTGTTCCTATTGGAACATTGGGTGACGAGTCCCCCCTCCATTTGCTCCGGTCCTTGGCGACCCTTCTTGCACCGTGCCGGCTGACATGCATCTCGTTTAGTAGGAGTAAACCTGAAACTATATGGTTGCAAAGCGAGCTCCTTAATTACACAGCCATGCCTGCGTATTTGTCATGTTCTTAGACTAATTTGGGACAAACTCGGAGTAACGTGTAGGGATTTAGAGAAAGCCCCCACCCCTCGTCCCTCATTGAGATGCAGTTAAATTTTAAGCAATAAAAACAATTGTCAAAGGGAAGGCCCTGTTAACATTACAGACCCGCATGCAAAGAGGGTACACTGAGAGCCCAACATGCACATATATGCAGCATAAATTAGCCTTGGGCTCCTAGGCACGTGTAGGCCAGAGGCAACTATCAAATGTGCCCATGACTTGATACGGCACTGCTCAAAAGATCTGCAACAGATGGGCCTTCGCACACGGCCCACAAGTGTTCACTGTAGGCCTCAGATTTTCCCCAAAATAATTTTTCTATTTTATGTATATGTGGATCATTAAGTTGATGGCTTTTAGTCTTTTGTTCCACGATTTAATTTTTCCTTACATAAGCATTTCCTGTGATGAAAATGGCTGGGTGGGGTGGGGTGATATTTTTTTTATATGTAAGATTAGATGTGGGTGAATGAAAAAAAAAAAAAAGTTGGGGGTCAAAAAAGTTTGATCCATGGCATCATTGTAGGTTTCCGAACAAAACGCACTGTGGCCCCTATATACACAACAACAGTATAGATTATCTGGCACCTAGACCCATGAAGTCCCCGGACAACTTTTGAGCATGCCCATGCTTTATGACAGCACTAAACCCATAGTCTAAAATATGAACACAACAACGTCCCATATCACTTGGTTCTGCAAATAATAGAAAACATCGGACTTAGAATTTTTTCCATGAACCGTTCTCTCAGTCTGATTAAAGAGGTGGAAGAGTGACTAAATATAAGTACCGGTAATATAATAGGGGTCAATTCAAATGTTTTTACACTGTGCTCGCATAGTCTTCAAATTTTCATTGACATCCGTCTATCTTTTGGGGTCATATATTTATGTACATGAAAAGTCCCAATTGTCCATGTTAGTCGTGTGCAGTGAAGCGGCACTGGAGTGTCCGCTCTCTGGCACAAGAAAATAGTTGCCGTGTGACGGGTCCCTTAACATACCAGCCGATATTGAAGCTGGGACGAACGAAGAAGGGTCGATGCAGTTTGGCCCCAATGACGTCAGAACGAAGTCGATGACAGCGTCGGACTACCCAACGGATTCTGGATTTGTAGTAGACTAAATCCACCATAGTATTTCATTGGTACCGGATAATATTTTTGTAGATTCCGAGAGGATGAAAGCCTATGTCAACCTCGGAGGGATTCTAATGCAGAAGAACGTAACGAGTCGGAATAAATACCGCGATATATTTCATTCAATGTTCTGACGATTCTACCATTGATTGTTCATGTCAAAATATGTAATCATTTCCAATGATTTCTATTGGAAACGCTGCTACTAATTTGAACAGAGTTAGTCAGTCGATAGTATCGACGACTCCAGTACATTCTCAGTGTTGATTTTTATCGATCACAATGGCATGAAAGACAACATCGACTCTTGGACGAGTGGCTGACTGCTCAATAAAATTATTCAATTGGTGGTTTAGGAATTAATATAAACAGTTAAGGTCCGAACGATTGTTCCTCTACGTCAGAGTTCCTTGATGTATACCTTCCCTTTACCAGTTCATTACAGCTATCCTCCATAAGATAAACAGCAGCCATGTGCGTCAGCAATCTTTTATATTAATAACCGTATATTTAACATGGTGAATATTTAATAAATCAGTAAAAAGAAAAAAAAAATTATCACAGAATTTTTCAACAACCAAAAAATTTCCCCGTTAAAATCTGAATTTCTTTCTGGAATTCTCAAGGGGAATTTCCGCTAGCTTAAGTACAGCTCTATATCGATTTGGAATTCTACAAGAGTTGACTATAACTTTAATCTTTTCGGGATTAATAAAATAACAACCGTATTTACTCTTGTAAAAGTCGGCACTCCTAAATTTAGTGTTAAATCTCGGTACATTGTTTTGTCTTTCATGCTCTTAGCAAAGCCTCGTGTATAAGTCGCACCCTAGTTCCGCCCCCCCCCCGTTAAAATCAAGTATGAAAGTGCGATTTGTACACTAGTTAATACAAGCTACATAACTTTATTTTCAACCTCTCCTCCTTAGAAGATCGAGGGGAAGAGAGAAATTGGATTTATATTTGTTTAACAAATGACATGAACTGACTGCGTTAAAACAAAGGAAATAAAATGAAATAAAAAATTGTGAAACAGTTGTTTCAATCATATAAAAACAAATACAACAAAGCAGAAACTTATATTCATTTTTCGTTTATTTCTTAACACTATTATCTTTTATAAAGTGTGAATGACCTTCTCACTAACACAATTCCGCCATTTTGTTGTGAAATTGTATCGGTTACCAATGGGGCAGGAGAGAACAACAAGACAGATTCTTCAAGCCAAGCCAACAGGCAGGAGACCTAATATGTAGACGAGATGGTTAGATAATATCCAGTCTCAGTTGGTCACACCAAGGACTTTAGTCGGAACGTTTAATGACAGTTGCTTCGGATAGGACCTTATGGAAGAGGTACCTGAGGACTACTCCCATCCGACTATTCGTAGGTGGGTGGGGTGGGGGTAGTCCCCAGAATAGTGACCGAAGAAAAAGCATGGAAAGCGAGGGAGAGAAGAAAGAAAGAGTCTTGACGGAGAAGAAGCCGAATCGAAAACTTTTACAGAGCATTAGGTGTCAGATTTAAGAGAAGTCGATTCTATGTCTTCTCCAGAACTTGACTAGTATCTTGTTTTATCATCCATTCACCAGAGACATAAAGAGCAAAGGTATCACTGGTAAAGGACCACAAATTTAGGGGGGAACTTGATAAAATTCCCACCTACCCTTCCACTTTAGCGGAATTTGATAAAAAAAACAAAACAAAACAAAACATCCTTTGTTGGCCTCTAGGGTCTGTACATAGGTTACAAAAAGAGTTACAAAAACGTGTGGGGAGGGCAAAAACGTGTTAAAACAAGCTTTGTGCAACCAACTCAGAGATAGAAAGCACGCTATTAGAGAGAATCAGGGTACCCCACATCTAATCACTTTTCAGTTCGTTCATTTCTGCTAACTGGGTTCACTAAAATTATTCGGGTTGGACAGAGATAGCTCTTCTAAAATGTAACATTTTGTTACATGATCTTAGATCAAAATTGTCGTCAAAGAAATTAAGCACCGTATTTGATGATATCTAAGATGCAAATTTTTCTTCCATTAAAAAAAAAAAAAAAAACCCACCCCGGGACCTAAATGCGATGTTGGAGCCTCTATTACATGCTTTAATGCACCAAAAGCCTCTTTTCTTGAATATGCGCTGCTGAAATTGGGATGCGTCTAATATACCCGTGCCATCAAGTACTTTATTTATTTAGAAGAAATAAAAGAATATGGAATAAATTTTGTATATATGAATACTGACAAAATAAATCATTAGAATCTGGCTTTCCTGAAATAAGGATTTACAAAATAGAAATATGTTCGTTTATTTATTACGCTGTTCCACGTAAATTTTCTCCATTTTCAATCGTCTCACGTGGCGAGTGTAATCCCTGAACAGCGGACTTTCGGAATATCTATTACAATTATCTCAGAGAAAGAAAACAAGGAATTGGGCGGTTGTTTCCTTCTGGGAAAGAATGTCCCAAAAATTTAATTATTTTACATTTTTGCCTCCCAACTCCATGCTTTTCTCCAGTAAATTTCTCACGATACCAGTGACATAGAGTAAAAAAAAAAATTTAAAAAAAGTACCCATAACGGTAACATTTACAGCTGGAGGTCATTAATAGATTGAAAGAGACAAAGTCAAATGGTATTGAAATTTTGAATGAATAAATTAGTTTCTGCAGAGCGCTAAGTTAAATAACCAATGTTATTAACACACTATATCTTTTTTTTTATTCATATACCTACCTAACTCTGCGAAGTAACGAATTGGGAAGAAAAATTAACGAAATAAATATTTATAATATACGATTGACGATTCAAATAAGTGTCTTACCAGTTCTCCATTCAGAGATTTATGAACCCAAGAATTTGGTTCCCGGCTGCATGTAGTAATATACCGTGGGTTATTCAATCTAATATCTTCCTACTCACATGTATTCTTGTAATTTTTACGGTTCGTGCTGTGAAAGAAATATGGTGGTTATAAGAATTTTGAAAGACGCTTTCATTAAAAAAAAAAAAAAAAAATCCTCATAATATGATTTAATAGTTTTAAAATAATTATTTGTACGAACATTATGCTAGTCCCGTGAAGAAAAAGGTCGGCTCCTATTGAGCTTACTAATAATTTTTTTACTGCAACAGAGCTTATTTGTTTCTTCTGTGGAAATATATGTCGGTAAGCTGAAGGTTGTAGGGAAGATCAATTCTAATGGCGATCAACTGAGGCTATAATAGAGATCATTTTTGCTGTCGAAGTAGGTGCCGGGGAAATCATTTCTACTGTTGGTGAGCTCATTTCTGATGTTGAAGTAGGCGATAGGGGAAATCAATCCTACTGTTGATGCATGTTCATGGCGAACTCATTTCAACTATGGAGGCAGGCTTACAATGAACTCATGGAGAACTCATTTCAGTTGTAGAGGTAGTCTCACGATGATCTCATTTCAACTAAAGAAAGAGGTTCGTGGTGAACTCATTTCAGCTGTAGAGGTAGGCTCTTGGTGAGCTCATTTCAACTATTGAGGTATGCTCTTGGTGAGCTCATTTCAACTATTGAGGTAGGCTCTTGGTGAGCTCATTTCAACTATTGAGGTAAGCTCTTGGTGAGCTCATTTCATCTGTAGAGGTGAGCGATAGCAGATAGACTGTGAATTCATTGATTTCTGCTGCCTCTTGGTGAGTTCGTATCTCTCTCTACAAGGAAGTTGTCAAGGAAAGGTCGCAATCTATAATTTGCTATCAAGATATCACTAATTGGGAAGACGAGGAAAGGAAATTGTGTCGTGTTTAGTCAGTCGGCTACTATTTTACTTCTAACTGGTTTGTGTGTTAACACAAAGTAAAAATAAACAAAAATTAAATAAAAACTCGAGGTATGTCTTTCGTTGCTTGTCAAGACCATAAAATTTTATGACATCATTGGATCATCACGTTCATTTAGTGAAATATAATATATTTGTCGCTTTCTTCTTTATATGTAACTCGTAAACTATATAAACATAAATTGTTCGAGTGTGTCTATTTATATTGACCGTCTAGGTTTGTGTATAGGTGTAGTGACGGATAAACATTATTAAACATTCTACCAATTGTAAACAATTTGAAGTTACTTTAAAAAAGACAAGGAAAAGCACTGACAGGACTCACGTCACATATTTGATCACAAAATGAGGTGACTGCTTGATAGTTAACAATACTTCACTAGGCAAGTCAGTGAGGGAGTCTCTTCATTGTTGTCCAAACTGCTAGAAATAGAAACAAAATTGCCCTCAAATAACGTTACCGTCTTAGAAAACGAACGATAGATTCAATAATGCGGTGCTACGTGCACAACAGAAAAAGACGAGATTTTAGGGAGAGTGTGGTTTGTCATTAATGTAAAGGAGTGTGAGTGTGTGTAAATACAATATCAGAAGGAATTAATGTTAAAGTGTTTATTTTGTAAATGAGTATTTAAGCTGACATGTAGGTTTTGAGCAAAAGGATATTAATCGTGCCGTTATAAGAGCGAGTTGAGCTGCTGAAATTGGTGTTGAGGACTTAGTAGAATGTCCTGGTGTTGAAACTCCGAAGCCAGAATGATGGTGAGTTAGTGCGAAAGTGATGTTCACTGTTTGAGGTCTTCAGGGCTAACTGATCAGACCGATGGTGAGTTAGTGGGAAGTTATGTCCACTGTACGACGGTCCCAAGCTAACTGAATCTAGACGCGGCTTAACTGGCAGAAAACTGCCTTTTCGCGTTAATGCGCGCCCAGCTCCGATTGGTTGACATAGCCACGACACGACTGTGTCATCTCGCTATAACTGACTCCGCTACAAGATGATTACGGTTGGAATGCGTTTGGTGATAATAGGTCTGCTTGATGAAGGTTGGCATGGAGCTAAACAACAAAACTTCTATTTTGTATTTCCCTTCGAAAGCATGGTTCGATTTTTCGTCATTAATTTCCAAATTGGTACTTTTGCAAATGTACAATGTTCAGCATTGGAGTGGAGCACCGGACTAAATGTTTTCCAATGTTAAATTTTCTTTCTTTGCATCCTGAATTGATTTTTACCTTTTATCTTTTCTTGGGTCGATTAAATAAAATACAAATCAAGTACCTGTGCATTAGTAGTAATTGATTAGTAGTTCAAGGAAGATATAAACAATGATACTTGAAAGCTCTCAGTGTATGTTGGAAGCTGTGTGTGTGTGTGTGTGTGTGTGTGTGTCATAGCGGCAAAGGAACAAGGCTCTCATTGTGTGTGACCAGAAGTGGTTCCAAACGCCTGTCGAAGTCGTCTGCTGTGTTTTGGTATTGTATTATTTATAATTAAATGTAGGTCACTCAAGACAAAGGATTCTCTGATTTGACCTCGGATGGCCTGATGGGGTCTCAAAGGTCACCTCCATCTCTTCAATCTCCAGCAATAAGATGAAATGTCAGACTTCTTGTCTCCGAGCAACAACTGTCTGGATTCGGGGTTCGAATCACACATGTGCTGGAAAGTGAGTCTCTCATACCTGTGTCAAGATAATCCACATAACATCGTCATTTAACGTTGTTAAGTGTGCTTCCTCGATTTTGTTTCCTCATAACTTTCATAAAAATGGATATTTTTCAATGAAAATTTCTACAAATACCTTTCAGTTTGTGTTGATTACCAAATAAAAACAAATTGTTGTGTGCACACATACATACTGACACATATCACATACATAGCTACAAAATGAAACTTGAAATTTTGAAAAAAATATGTGATGTGTGTCAGTATGTATGTGTGCATATCCACCACTTTGTTTTCCGCATTAAATTCTTATGTAATCGTAATTTACATAATCTGAAACGGATTTGTTGAAAATTTCATAAAAAAAATAACCATTTACTGAAAGTTACGAGGAAATACAATCGGGGGAGCATTCTTCTGAAAGTTATGAGAAAACAAAGTCGATTCGTGTGAATTATCCGAAACTCCCTACCACCACCTTTCCGAAATATTTCTCACAACAAATTCCAACATAATAATAATCTACACCGTCTGAAACATATTTGTAGAAAATTTCATTAAAAAAAATCTCCATTTTTCTGAAAGTTATGAGAAAACAAAGTCGGCGAGGTGGTACACTTGTGTAGGTATGCCCTAAATTCTAAAACTAAACAATAACAAATGCTTTATGGTACACTAGCCGTACAGGTCCCAAACCAATTATCTGACTATTTTGAATATGGCGGGCTTCGTACTCGTTCGCCTCTCAAATTTTTTGTTTTCTTTTTCATGGTGTACGTGACATATGTCAGCTTCTTGTATGTCAGCTTCTTGTATGACAGCTTCTGTGTACACTTGTCGCTCTCTTTACATAATTGCTGTGTTTTGTATATTATTAACTCTGAAGCAGTAAACTGCAAAATAGAAGAAACCCGCTCACCTCTCATCGTAAGCTTGTCAGATAAATATGGTCCGGCGTCTGTAATACTCATTAAGTGTTTTCGTACTATATTTAATTAATTGTTGGCAAACATAATTTTTATATGATTGATTGCTGTACATTTTACAAAATATTTTACAGTATTTGTTGATATTTTATTTCTCAATAACTTTATAACGGAACGACATTTAATGAAACAACATTAAGCAGCATAGCTACAGATGTGGGCTTCGTCCCCCTACCCACTTTCGACTTTGTTTCCTCATAACTTTATGAAAAATGCATTCTTTTAAACGAAATTTTCCAGAGATACATTTTAGATGGTATAGATTAAGGTTTCATCGGAATTTATTATGAAAAGTTTTTTTTTCGAAAGGGTGAAGAAGAGTTTCGGATAATTCACATACCTTAATTTGTTTCTTCATAAATTTCTGGAAAATTGATACATTTTTAAACAATATTTTACATCATATATTTTGTATGGTGTAGATTGCCATAACATCAGAATTTGACGTGAAAAGAAAATTGGAGCGGGGTCGAGTAATTCACATACCTCGAATTTGTTTCCTCATACGTTTTGATGAGGCGTGTGAATTATTCCCCCCCCCCTCATATTTTTTCACATCGAATTCCGACATTGTCGGAATCTATAACATATCTTTTATCTTTTACTTGTTTCAGTCATCAGACTGCGGCCATGCTGGGGCACCGCCTTCAATTTGTAGCCGAATGAATCGACCCCAGTACTTATTTTTCAAGCCTGGTACTTATTCTATCGATCTCTTTTGCCGAACCGCTA
>JAOPUL010004099.1:9484365-9496361 GCA_027564515.1 Octopus rubescens
CATACACACACACATATGTCCTCGGTAATATATTGGTAAGTATTCCTGCTGTCTTGCAAGAGACCAAGGTTTGATTCCCCACTGGGGAATTCCATAATTTTGCCAGGCTATTTCAGCCAATGGAGCCTTCTCCAAGGAGACAGTAATAGAGAGTGGAGTGCCTCAGGGACCTGTATTAGGGCTGCTGTTGTTTATGATGGCTCTTTCAGACATGCCATCAGTTACATAAATAGCCACACTTACTAGCAATGCTGATGACACAAAAGTAGTAAAAGCAGTCAAGGAACTTTCCAATGCTAATCTTCTACAGAAAGACCTAGATACCATATATAAATTGGCTGAAGAAAACAACATGCAATTTAATGCAGGTAAATTCCAAGCCTTCCACTACCAGCTAATTGGTGCAACAATGATACTTTGGACCAAAAGGAGCAGCAATCCCAGAGTCACAGACAATCTGAGGATTGATATGAGCAATGGTGCCTCGTTTCACGTACACATCACCAAGATGGTGGCAATGTGCAGGCGAATGGCAGGATCGATTCTGAGAACCATCAGAATAACGGACCAGGAAATTATGCTGTTTTTAGGAGGATACTTGTACTGAGCCGTCTGGACTATTGCTCTCAACTGTGGTTACCCCACAGTGTCACGTTAATAGTGGAACTTGAGGCAGTTCAACGGTACTACACCAGGAAGGTTGCATTAATGAAACAGCCGAGATACTGGGAGAGACTGAAAGAGCTATGATTCTACTCCCTGGAGCAATGACGGGAGAGGTATGCAGTGATATACAAATGGAAGATCCTGGAGGGACTGGCACCAAACTTTGGTATCAAGAGCTATACCAGCCCCTGACTTGGGATTCAAGGGCCCACAGCTATTTAAAATGTTGCTAAAACATCTCAGAGATCTTCATGGAGTAGGGGTAGATGTTTTCAAAAAAGCAACTTGACCTGCTATCCAAGGTCCCTGAGGAACCTATATCATGGCAGGAAACTCAATTGAAGGCAGCAGTATATATACACAGGTGAACTTACTGAAAGACCAAAGCTGTTTATTAGTTCTTCACATGTCCGCATTTCTGACTTCACCAATGAGCTGTAATAGAAACAAAACTGAAAAGATCAAGCTCCAACAATTGTTGTTTATGGTAGGTGAGAATTCATGGAAATTATAAAATATTATAAATTTTATGAAAGCACATGAGGAAGCCTGAAGCTGATGCTAGATGTAGCAGGCAAAACTAACTTAAATCATGCTCTACTGTCTTAAGAAAGGAAAGGCATGCCTTATGTAATCATACACATACATTGATATAAACCATGTCATGGTCATAGCTTAAACATTTCTCAATATGGGCCTGATGTATAATTAGGTTGCACAACCTAAAATTTTACGTTCAATAAGGCTTGTAAAGAACCTCACAGACTCTTTCCACTCTACTGACATGATCCAGAAACAAGCCAGTCCAAGAAATCCAGTGCCAATATGGGCCGCAGGCGCAGGAATGCAGGAGTACCATGATCTCAAGTGCAAACAAAGATCTCCAAAATGTTCAATGCCATTTATTGCACAATGTTTTTATAATCAGTGTGACCTTCTCCTAGAGACATGCTTTAACAAAACCTATGGGGTGCCTCACTCCCAGAGGTCTTTCAGAATACTGGACACCAACCTGGAGTTTCTGACAGGCCCATGCTATTACTAAATAGTCGTTGAATCGTTGCACCCACACTAGGTTTGTCCGTTCTTCTGACAGGTTTTGTTTTTACACCTGCTGGGTTACTTGCAACCCTCCTCAGCAAGCAAGCTTAGCGGGAGTGCCAGTTTAGTCAGTAATGACCTGTCCATGCAATAAGGAAAGATGTATCGTTTATGAGTTTTCCGCTCTTCAGCACAGTTTCTCCAAAAGAGGAAAAAAATATGAAAGAAAGGAAGGAAAGAATTATCCATTAAGCAACCATAAAACTTAAACTTACTCAAGTATACAAACTGCATGATAGATGTGATCATAGGTTCTGACAAA
This sequence comes from Octopus rubescens, assembly GCA_027564515.1. Classification (NCBI taxonomy): domain Eukaryota; kingdom Metazoa; phylum Mollusca; class Cephalopoda; order Octopoda; family Octopodidae; genus Octopus; species Octopus rubescens. Next base: position 9,486,395 of record JAOPUL010004099.1, read on the forward strand.
GTATTTGAACTCTTTCTTAATCCTGTGTAGAATAGAACACACTTGCTTTGCATAAGAGAGAGTCGCGTTCTCGCTAGGTACAAGTTCTGCCAAAGAAAAATATATAAGATTTTAATTGAATTTTTAACTAAAGATTTCAACTTCGATTGCAAAACAAAATTCTGTAGCTCCTTAGTAGTGACCTAGCAATTGTTTTTTGTTTGTTTGTAATACTATACAGAATATCAGTGCTAAAGGTATGTAATCATCTGGTTGTTATAACTATTGCTTTGAGTGTGTGGTTAAGACGTTTGCTTCCTAACCATGTGATTTCAGGTCAGTCCCACAGTGGGGCAACTTGGGTTAGTGTCTCCTAGCTGACCAAAGCCTTATGAGTGGATTTGGTTGAGTGGAAACTGAAAGAAGCCAGTAGTGTGTATTAATTGAAGTGTACAGTATTATATATCCATTACAGGTGACCTTACCAAAGGGTTTCACATTGGGGTTCAACAGGATGTTAGGTAACAGCCTGATTATCTAACCCTGCACTGTTCAGAGTTGGCAGTATATATATGAAGGTGCATGGCTTAGTGGTTAGGGTATTTGGCTCATAATTGTAAGGTTGTGAGTTCGATTCCTGGTGGTGCATTATGTCCTTGAGCAGGTCACTTTATTTCAATTTGCTTCAGTTCACTGTACCTGTAATTGAAAAGGACCGGCCTTGTCTTATTCTGTGTCACACTGATTCTCCTTGAGAACTACATTAAAGGTACACATGTCTGTGGAGTACTCAACCACTTGCACATTAATTTCATGAACAGGTTGTTCTGTTGATCGAATCAACTGGAACACTCGTCATCGTAACCGACGGAGAATATATATACATATATCATCATCATCATCCTTTAATGTCCATTTTCCAAGCTGGCATGGGTTAGATGGTTTGACCAGAGATGGTAAACCAGAGGGCTGCACCAGGTTCTAGTCTGATTTGGCTTGGTTTATACGGTTTGATGCCCTTCATAATGCCAACCACTACACATTGTGTGCTGGGTGCCAATGGCACAGGAGTCTCGGTGCGAGTGCTTTTTACGTGGCACCAAAACTCAAGGACACAATGCGCCATCGGGAATCAAACTCACAACCTTATGATCAGGAGCTGAATACCCTAACCACTAAGCCATGTGCCTTCATATACATCTTTAACAATACTTGCTGAAGAACAACAACTGTTGTCCTCTGGTTGAGTTCACCTTGGTTGTCTCTGATGAGGCTGATACCAGTATCTATGGGGCTACAGAAATAAACTAGACAGAGAAGAGACTGTAACATGTTCTGACTGTTACACTGCACTTTATACAATTCGTCACTGCATGTTGGAATGCATAGCATAGTCTACAGCAGTCATGGGAAATCTGTGGCCCATGGCACTTTCTGAATGGCACACCTAATGAAAAATTATCTTCAATTTTCTTAGTAGTGTGGCCTGCCTAATTGGCAGAATATTTAGTGTGTTGGAGAAAATACCTTGAGGAATTTCTTTCAGCTTTTTTGGTTTTATATTGAAATCTTGCTGAGGTCATCTTTGTTGTTCATCTTTCTGGGGTTGATAATAAAAAGAACAAGTCAAATACTTAAGTCAATAGAATCGACTGTTCACTAAGCATGAATTTGAACCCTTGGGCCTATGTAAGAAATTCATCATCATCATCATCATCATCATTTAACATCTGTTTTCTATGCTGGCATGGGTTGGACGGTTTGACAGAAGCTGGCTAGCCGGAGAGCTGTCCAGGTTCCAATTGTCTGTTTCGGCATGGTTTCTACAGCTGGATGACCTTCCTAATGCCAACCGCTTTACAGAGTGAAGTGGGTGCTTTTTACATGGCAACGGCATTGGTGCTTTTTACATGGCACCGGCATTGGTGCTTTATACATGGATTGGCACGTAAAAATAAATTGTTCTTATTATTATTGATAGCAGAGGTAATAGCTGTTTTGTTCTTGGAGTATTTGTTAGCATTATCTTTATTCATTAATAGTGTTGGAATTTTGATCTCCTTGATGCCTGCTGTAAACCTCACAGTTTTTAGGGTCATCTTTCTTTTTTTCCGAGAATAAGTCACATGCAGGTTAACTTCATTTGTCACCTCTCTGGGCTTTTGGTGAACTTGGTAATAAGTAAGGTATATCAAACACCATCCAACATAAATTTTTGATTTATTCAAATTATCTTCACCTGTAGAGGAATGGCAATTAAAACCAACTGTAGGAGAAAGAGAGACAATCTCAAGAATCAATTCTCCAAAGTTGACATACTATTAAGGAAAAGGATAGGCTTAGTATCTTACCATTTTTTCCAGCAGCCAAAGAACTAGATATATACAAAAAGAGTGGAACACAATCATGGCCAAGGTAATTTGTATGAATTAAACAAAAATGCTAAAAGAGTGGCCATGTAAATGAACAACATGGGCAATAAATACAGGTATATTAAACCCCATACAACATAAATTCCTGATTTATTAAAATTATCTCTGCCTCCAAGAGATGTGACAGAAATACCAAATGGCAATTCAGTCTAGCTCCCCATGAGAAATGGAGATAGCTCATTACCTGGAGATAAGAGGACAGTTTTGGAGTTTGGAGGATTCTTGATTCTTTAGATAGTTTCCTATTCTTATATGGAATGTGGGGGTACGTGGCTTAGTGGTTAGGGTGTTGGACTCATGATCATAAGATTGTGGTTTTGATTCCTGGACTGGGCAACGCGTTGTATTCTTGAGCAAAACACTTCATTTCACGTTGCTCCAGTTCACTCAGCTGGCAAAAATGAGTAATCCTGCAATGGACTTGTGTCCCATCCAGGTGGGGAATATATATGCCATGGAAACCGGGAAACCGGCTGCATGAGTCCGGATGACGCAGGGAAGGACCTATCCTTCTTATATGGAACTGAACTTAATTGCCATTTGGTGATTATGACACATCCTCTAGAGGTAGAGATAATTTTAATAAATCATTTTATGTTGTATGGTATTAGCTATACCTGTATTTGTCTATGTTCTTCAAATACATGTCACAGGCCATGCTGAGTTATTTCTCTTAACTCGTTTTTATTTAAATTAGGGAACAAGTAATTTCTATAAGGACCCTTAAAAACAAACATGAGAAGTGCACCCAGTCAAATGCAATCAACAGAAAGTAAAAAAATGCAATCTTACCCATTATAAATGATGAACTTTCTGGTTCAGTATAGACTGGACCTTTTTCAATGAGAAGCAAAGGCTTTTTTTTGGTATTTGATGAAAAATATGAAATAGCAGAGGAATCACAAGTCACTTCAATAAAATTGAAAAATAACATTTGGTAGTTTGATCCAATGTTGAATTCCTTGGCAATTTTCTCTTTCAGATATAAAATTCTGTAAACAGAAATTATTATATCATAAAATAAATTGTTATATACTATATATATGTATAAATCTTGTATGTACAATAAAATATACGACTACCACTGTGCGAGTTAGAGCTCTACTTCGATTATCATTATATTATAAATACCAGTTATATGTTGGTATCAAAGCAAAAAAATTAAATGCACTTCATCACTTTACTGCTGGAAAACCCCCCCCAAATATATGGAATAGCCAAATCTGGAATGTCTTTGATCAAAGGTTTGCTCACTCAGCATTGATACAGTCTAGTCTAAGCAACAACAAAGAGAAAAAGGAAATCAATATTATTTACTTTGTAGTCTGAGCCAAGTAACACGTGACCAATCTTCCAGTGGATGGTTGGAATATAGATATAGCTCTTTTATTCAAAATAGAATCAACTTTGTCAAGGTAACTCTGTATAGAGACATTGTCATTGGATGTTCTAAGCAAACTTCTGATAATCTTTTCAAATTTTCTCTTCATAACACTGAAAATATAAAGTGATTCTGTACATTACAGGTCCTTCTAGGTGGTCCTTCTGTCTCAAATTTGTCAAAGAATAATAAATAACAATATATACCTGAAGCAATTTCTGAAGAACATTAATAAAATAATGATGACTTCCATATTTATTCATAATACACTCTGGCAAATTTGAAAATGAATATATTAATCACTGTTTCATTATAAGAGAACAGCTTCATCTTTATGATGTATATGTGTTATGAACACACTAGATTCAGTAGCTAAAGGGTCTCTGGAAGAGCTGGTATTTCAACATCATTATGACTCATGAGCCAAAGGTACCCCAGACTAGTGAATCTACAAGAGTTCAAAGCTCTTGTTTATAACTTCCATGAACAAGCTGGTTACTGTCCCAGAGTCGCTGGTGCTAATGAATTGAGTGTGTTATGAACACACATTCATCATAAAAGGAGAAGTTGTTCTTCTGTGACAAAACACAACAGCAGGTTGCTGTATTAAGAATAAATACGTGAGTCATCATTTTCATACATGCTGTTCACTGTTTGCATAAGGGTTTATTGATACAATAAGAGAAGTGTGAAATTGTTGCATTTGAGGATTGAGATCAAATCAGAAAAGGAGGGATAATCCCCATGATCATATTTTGTAGGACTTTTGAAGTTGGGAAAGGAGAGAAGGGAGGTTAAAAAACAATCCTCCCAAATTATGAATCAACATTAGTGTGGGAATCTGTTATGAATGTTTGCCACAGATTAGACTCTGCTATAAGCATTTAATGTTAAGTTGAGTAATAATCTTAGTTGCAGTTCGTTGAAATCTTACCTTTTCTCTACTCTTTGTGGTTCACAATTAATAAGAGGAAACCATCATTATCATCATTATTATTTAACAACCATGCTCAATGCTAGCATGGGTTGGACACAAGGAAAAACAAAAACAAAAACAAAAAAACGCACAAGAGAGCATTGTCTTGCTAACAACAGAAACTTGAAAAATTGACTTTCAAGATCACTTTGAGGTTGAATGCATTCCACCAACAGTGTCCATGCAGAATACTCAAAATCACATACAGGGATTGACTAAAAAACTCTGAAGTCTTGAGAAAAGCCAATCTGTGCAGCCTGCATGAGACTCTTGTAGAAAGAAGAATGAGACTTGCAGGTCATGTTTTCTGTCTGCCAGAAGAATGCATACCTCAGACAGCTAGCTATACAATGGGTTCCACCAGGGAGATGAAAAAGAGAGGGAGGAAGAAGACATGGTGCGCCACATTTGAAGAAGATTTGAAGCAATTTAGCATCACTTAGGGTGATGCATGCAATTACGCTCAAAGCTCGGATGATTGTAGACATCTTTCTGCACAATGTACAGGCAAACTGTATGGGAAGAACTAAGAACAATGCTCTGTGAACACTGTAAAGGCTGTAAGACATGACATGGACAGCTGCAACAGAGACTACGAAACCGTAGCCAGCAGAAAAGGACACAACAAGCATTCTGACTGTGTTGGCATGCAAGAATTCATCCCCTCCCCATCATTGAACAGGGGTCAGTTTAGATGGTTATATGAAGCTGCTGGAGACTATGGCCAAACCCCTGGCTGGAGAGGGTTGCTCCCAGAAGGCCATGGGTGACAGCAGGATTTGACTCCTTGCCATACCTCCAGAAAGAGTCAGCAGTGGTTGTCAGAGAATTTCTACAACTTCACCTGCTTCAATGTCTGGTCTCCTAATTCCTCTGATTGTAATCCCATGGATTACTTGGTGTAGGGGAAGTTAAAAAAGATTACAAATGAAGTTTACCTTGAGAGTTTGCATGTTTCTGGCAATTCTTTCTCCCAGGAAATAGCATCTCTTTCTTTTTCAGTGGCTGATATAGCAAAATTGGGTTTTCTAGAAAGCATTTCATACCTGTTTTGAAACATATAGTAACATAAATGAATTACTCAAAAGAAAATTGAAAAGAGAAAGAGATGATACAAACCTTGTAAAAGGGATAATTAATATGAACACCAGGCTACACATTTTAATTGACTGATAATTAATATGGGCACCAGGCTACACATTTTAATTGACTGATAATTAATATGGGCACCAGGCTACACATTTTAATTGACTGATAAAAGAAAGAGAAACAAACATGAACTTATAGGTATACAAGATGTTCAGGGTAAATTTGTGACTATTTTTTTGTGACTTCTTTTTTCAAGAACAGCTTGATGTATTGGTGAATTGGGCATTGGAGAGCATAAAAATTGAAGCTGTACTTGAGAAAAAGTCAGCTGACATAGAGGACTTGAAGCCATCTGAATATTGAAAAGGAGTTACCTGTATCATGATGATTCATGCCAGGTATCAAATTGCAGACATTATGACTGCTGTTCAATGCTCTGTGAACACTGCAAAAGCTGTAAGATATGACATAAACAGCTGCAACAGAGACTACGAAACCGTAGCCAGCAGGAAGGGACACAGCAGGCATTCTGACTGCATTGGCATGCAGGAATTCATCCCCCAATCATTGAACAGGGGTCAGTTTAGATGGTTATATGAAGCTGCTAGAGACTATGGCCAGATCCTAGCTGGAGAGGGTTGCTCCTGGAAGGCCATATGTGTGACAGCAGGATTTGACTCCTTGCCATCCCTCCAGAAAGAGTCAGAAGTGGTTGTCAGAGAATTTCTATGACTTCACCTGATTCAATGTCTGGTCTCCTAATTCCTCTGATTGTAATCTCATGGGTTACTATGTGTGGAGCATGGTTGAGAAAGACACCAACAGCCCTGCCTGCAACACCAAGACTGAGCTGGTAGCCAAGATCAAGAAGGTGCTTGAAGATCTTCCCACGGACAGTGAGGAATGCATGTACCAAATTCCGGAGCAGTCTTGAGGCTGTGGTGGAAGCTGAGGGTGGTTACTTTGAGCAAACTATTATCTCACAGTCATAATCTAGTTGATATTTTTTGATTTTTTTAAATACTTTTATTTTGGGGTGGGACACTATGTTTTCTTTTCCGTTTATACAAATTGTGAAATTTAGCCCAAACACCCTCTACATGGTATATCTTTTACATCGTTTACTTGTTTCAGTCACTGGCTTAGGCCATGCTGGAGCAAGGCCTTAAAGGGTTTCTTTCTTAGTTGAACAAATCAATCCAGTGGATACAAAGACCCACAAAGATAGACATATACATATATACATTGCAAGATTCCACACAATTTCCATCTACCAAATTCACTCACAAGACATTGGTCAAATCAGGGATATAATAGAAGACACTTGCACAAGGTGCCATGCAATGGAACTGAACCCAAAATCACATGGTTGCAAAGCAAGCCTTCTAACCACACAGCTATGCTTGTGTCTATGGAGCAACATATGGGGCTCATCAAGGATGGTATACAACATTAAAAAAGTGAAGATGGTGAAGCAGGCGTCTTTCCCCTTTAGGGAGAAAAAATGAAGAACCCTACAGATCTAAAATTTCCTAAACACAGGTTAAGTATTCTCTCCACTTGTTCTCAGACTTACAGGTGAGTATACCTGGAGTAGTGCCATCCATGCTTGCCATTTTCACCATCTTCTCCCACCTATCAATTCACTTGAAGACAATGTCTCCCTTTCCACCCCAACTTCCCTTTTCAAGTAAAATTGATGAGAAAAGAGATAAGTGTTTGTCCAGAGAGTTTTCAATTTCGTCCAACCAAGATCTTTTAATCTTGTCCAAACCAAAGAGACAAGTGTTTGTCCTCAATATTTCTAATCTCATCCACCATGCAACACCTTTTGCTATAGCCACTATCAACAATAACAACAGCAGCAGTGTATTAGGGGATGAGGGTCATGGATAGATTGTTCAACCCCATACCCCTCCCACTAGTTTAACTGTTTCCACAGCAGCAGCAGCAGCAGCAGCATCATTGACAATATCATCACCACAACAACAACCATAACGATAACATCCATTACTAAATATAACAAAGCTTCCACAACCAGTTCAGTTATAATGGTAGATAGTGAATTGTTTAGAAGAGCCTGTAATATTCTTTCTTATTTTAGCACAAGGCCAGCAATTTTGAGGGGAGGGGAAAGTCGATTACATCAACCCCAGTACTTGACTGGGGTTTATTTTATCGACCCAGAAAGGATGAAAGGCAAAGTTGACCTGGGCAGAATTTGAACTTAGAATGTAATGATTTGAGAGAAACTCTACAGGCACAGAAGTACTGTCAGGTGGGCCCTGTCTGAAATGCTTGTTCAATGTCCAGGCATCACTGACTTGTAAAGTTGTTGAACAATTGCTGTTATGTAGAACAAATCTGGCTAACAGTCAATTCCATCATGATGATTGTTCCACCATCTTTCTTTAACCAGGCAGGGAGGGCAGTTTTCTTCTAGTAGCTATAGCAAAAGGTATTGCATAGTGGATGAGATTAGAAATATTGAGGACAAACACTTGTCTCTTTGGTTTGAACAAGATTAAAAAATCTTGGTTGGATGAAATTGAAAACTCTCTGGACAAATGCTTACCTCTTTTCTCATCAATTCTTTTCAGGTTCCACTTGAAAAGGGAAGTTGGGGTGGAGAGGGAGACACTGTCTTCAAGTGAATTTATAGGTGGGAGAAGATGGTGAAAATGGCAAGCATGGATGGGACTACTCCAAGTATAAACCTGTAAGTTTGAGAAGTGGAGAGAATACTTACCCTTGGTGTTCAGGAAATTTTAGACCTGTAGAGTTCTTCATTTTTTTCCCCCTAAAAGGGGAAAGAAGCCTGCTTGACCATCTTCACTTTCTTAATGTTGTATACCATCTTTGATGAGCCCCATATGTTTCCCCATAGGCACACGATTTCAAATTTAGGAATTCTTCATTGGTGCTGAATAAACTTTCATTGGTCTTGTCACCTTTTCTGTTGTTGTTATTCTTCTTTTTGCTGCTGGGGCAATTTTTGTTGTTGATGTTTATTCTTTCAGTTTGGGTAAGTTGATTCAAAGTGGATGATAGTGGTCTTTTCTCCACTCCTCTCTGATGTCACCAGCTGTTGACATACATACCACTGACTCTTGATACCAAACTGCCCAAGACCACTCATGGATCTATGATACAAACTTCCTGTTTTAAAGTGAACTAAATTAAAACCTTCCATAAAAATTCCATATTAATTTAAGTTGTAAACTCCAGTTTAATAATGATAAAGTTATTTTACTAAATTCTTCATTATTACTAAAATTAATTAAAACAAAAGCAGTATATTTTAACAGGAATTTGGTAACAAAAGGGTTAAGTAGACATTTGATACAGTCATCTCTCTGCCTCTTTCTCTCTTTGTTTCAATTAAATACTTTTCAATTCCATATGTTTTATATTTGTTTTAGGTGAATATTATTATTTTGCCAAGGGGTCAATGTTTTTTTTACCATGGAAGACTGACAATTTAGCAAAACAAAATTAAAAGACCAATGAATCTCCCATGATGGAGGGATAGAGCAAAATGGGGAAAAAAAATGACCAAATAAAAAAAAAAGGGAGTTTGTTCCTCTGACAAAAAAATGTTAAACCAAACACACTCCAGTTCAGGTGAAGAACATGGAAAATTTGAAACTTTTACTGAGTCCAGATTGAGCATATTTTTTCTCTCAATGTAATAATAATAATGAGAAGAAGAAGAAAAAGAAGAAGAAAAAGAAAAAGAAGAAGAAAGAGAAAAAGAAAGAGAAAGAGAAGAAGAAAAAGTAGTAGTAGTGTTTTTATTGAAATCATACCTGAGTGGGCGGTTTTTCCGATAACCAGCTTGTGTTTGGAAAGGAATAATTCCTGTTATAACTTGGTATAGCATGATTCCTAAACTCCAAGAATCTGAATTTCTAACGCCCGTTGACGCATTATTAATGAAAGCTTTTTCAAATATCATCGGATGCTAAATAAAATGAAAACAAAAACAATACAATAAAGTTTCAAAAAATATATCATGCTCAATATATTTATTAATATATACATACATACATACATACATACATACATACATACATACATACATACATACATACATACATACATACATAC
>JAOPUL010004099.1:9873793-9889828 GCA_027564515.1 Octopus rubescens
TATATATGCGTGTCTTTTGTGTCTGTGTTTGTCCCCCACCACTGCTTGACAACTGGTGTTGGTTTGTTTACATCCCCATAACTTAGCAGTTTGGCAAACGAGACCAATGGAGTAAGTACCAGGCTTAAAAAAAAAGTGCTTGGGTCGATTTGTTTGACTAAAGATGCTTCAAGGCGGTGCCCCAGCTTGGCAGCTGTCTAATGACTGAAACAAGTAAGAGATAAAAGATCTGTTCTATTACAATTGTACCTTTATGACATAGCAAAACTGTCAAATTATGAAAATGTCCTGTTACATCAATACCTTCATGATGCAGGAAAGTTGCTTTATATTTAGCAATTTTGAAGGTACAAATTTTATAGATGACTAACTACTTAAATTTTAAACATTTAAAGCTAAACATTTTTGAACCTGAACTTTGTAAAATTCTTGAATTTTATCAATCCTTACTTCCTGTTGACCCCAAACCATTTTCTAACCTCTCTGCACATTTCCATTGATCCCTGGAGGTCTATATGAATCACTTTGGAAACTCCTACTTTAAATTGCTGGGTTCAAGAGGTAATACCAAATAGCAGCTTGATTAATGAGACGCCAGATATAGAGTTTACGCTTTAAATCCAGTCAACCCAAGAATAAGACAAAAGACACAAAGTAGAGAAATGCTATTCTTAAGACTTTTATAACCCTTGTCAGCTAAAGAAATGGGTATTAAATTAGTGCTTTTTAAGGTTAGGATCAGTATTTCTCAAGATAATATAAAGTTAGTGATAAATTCAGCATACGATAACTTATTGATTTAGCAACACAAAGTTTTTCTCGTAGATTTACAAAGTTAGATATTTCCTTGGTGTGTATTATTTATAGATTATTCTTTTCAAGTTGAGGTTGCTTCAAAATGAAACTGTTTTAAGTGATAACTTGAAATATGATTCCATAAAATATAAGTATAGTGTACAGTATATTTTTGTTTTGAACCAATTGCAGATAGTGATTCACAGTAAGTATTGTAGCTTATGCAGAATCTGTCTCCAGAGGCTATTTCTACACTTGGAGTTAATATAGATGCATCTGCAGAAATAGCAACTGAAATTCCAATTCCATTTATGAAAAAAATATGGTCAGATTTTGATCTGAAATTTCTTTGAAAATAATTTTATTTACATTCGTATTTCCCATAAGAGTACATGTGAAAAGGATGCTCTCATCCTGAGAGTGATAAAGTTGATTTTTGTTTTTAATCTTTGAAGTTTAAAATAGTAAATATTTTTCAGAAAGTATTTCTCATAGATGACTTTTTTTTGTATATACTGCAAAAGGGTTTCATCAAATCTACTTTCATAAGAATTTATGCTTAGATAATTTTATAGATAAAAGGTTTCCAGTGAGAATACTAGAACTACTCAACCCTAAGTAACATTGGAATTTTGCAGAATGAACTAAATATGTCAAAGAAGTTTACCTGATTCTGTATTATCTCAGTAAGCACTACCAACCATTTAACTTTGTAATTTAAGTTGAATTATAAAGTATATCGATGTAAATTCCACTTGTTTGAGTGTTACCTTGTTCTTTGAGATTGTCCTCAATGTCTTGGACCCTTGTAGCCGTTAAAAAATTATCATTATCATCATCATCATCATTATTATTATTATTATAATTATCATTATAGGTGGCGAGCTGGCAGAATCGTTAGCATGCTGGGCAAAATGCTTAGTGGCATTTCTTCCGACTTTACGTTCTGAGTTCAAATGTCACTGGGGTCAACTTTGCATTTCATCCTTTCGGGGGCGATGAAATAAGTACCAGTTGTGTACTGGGGTCGATAAAATCGACTACTCCCCTCTCCCCAAAATTTCAGGCCTTTGTGCCCAATATCGAAAGGATTATTATTATAATTATCATTATTATCACAAGGCGGTGAACTGGCAGAATCGTTAGCATGCTGGGCAAAAGGCTTAGTGGCATTTAGTCCGTCTCTACGTTCTGAGTACAAATGCCACCAGGGTCGACTTAAACTTTCAGGGTCGATAAAATAAGTACCAGTAGAGTACTGGGGTCAATTGAATTGGCTATCCCCATCTCTGAAAATTTGAGGCCTTTATGCCCAGTATAGAAAGGATTATCATTATTATTGTTGGTTTGACACAGGTTTGGTCATATTCCTGGTAGGATTTTTGTGGGTAGCAGGTTACTACCTGTCACCTTAGGTATCCACAAGCTTTCAATAGTCTTTCTAGTGCTTAGAACCCTCCTGATAATCTTTCTTGTCCCTAAGAGGCACACTTTCTGTAGAAGTTTTATGGAACATTGTATTCCAATCTCCTCCAACCATTTGTCTATATCTTTGCTTATAATAATGCACTCATTATTATAGGCACAACCTTTACAGTTTTCATACTCCAAATTCTTGCGATTTCAAATTTTAAGGGGTTGTATTTTTTTGTTTTTCATCTTCTTTCTTTACAATCCTAGAATCAAATGAACTTGATGGATCAATTAGTAAGCAACTTCACCTGTCCTTGTCTATTATTGTTATGTCTGGTCTATTATTTTCCAGTTTTTTGTCTGTTTGAATAGAAAAGTCCCACAAAATCTTACATTTCTCTGACCCGATGATCATACCATATGTCTTCAGCTTCAAATCCCCATTTCTTGCTAAGCTCCCAGTGTAAAACGTTTACATATTGGTCATGCCTCCATTTCTTATATTCTTCCTGTGTCAACTTGGAACACTCTGCAACAATGTGTGCCACTGTCTCATTCTGAGTTCCACAGACTCTACATTTTTCTGACACATTCTCCCCATATACGTTCTTCCTCAAGTTGTTCATTTTTATCGCTTGATCTGGGTTGCTATAACTAGTCTCTCTGTTTCTTTTTTCAACTGCACTTTTTTTAACCAAGCCCAGGATTTTGTTCCATATCCGTCCTCAGTGGCTTTCCAAAATTGACCATGCAAAGGTTTCTCTTCAATCTGTCTAATGGGTGCTCTTTGAATTTCATTCTGGTCCTATTCTACACTTCATTACCTGTTTCTTATTCACTGTCTTTAGTAGTTTCTCTGTGCTGTTCTCTAAATATTCCAGCAGGCTTTTTCTTTCCATCTGTACACACCCTTTCATAGCAATTAAGCCTCTTTCACCCTGGTCTCTTTTCAGGTACAGCTGGTTGAGATCAGCTTTCGTATGATGAGCTCCATACATTGTCAACAGTTTTCTGGTTTTTCTGTCAAGTTTTTGGTCCAGTCTACAATTCCTACTCCATATCTGATTATGGGTACTACTCTTGCATTTATTGCTTCAATGACATTCCGACTCCTAATGCAAGAAGCGGCCACGTCAAGAGTCCTATTGCAGGAAGTGGCTGTATCGAGAGTCATATTGCAGGAAGTGCCGCATCGATCATCCTGTTGCATGAAGCAGTCATGTCAAGACCTCTGTTGCAAGAAGCGGCTGTGGCGTGAGTCCAGTGCCAGTACCCTGAAAAAAGCACTCATGATAGTGTCACGTAAAAAGCACTAGTACTGAGGGTCCAGTGTTGGTGGCACGTTAAAGCATCCAGCACACACTGTAAAGTGGTTGGTGTTAGGAAGGGCATCCAACCATAGACACCAAGCCAAATCAGACTCGAACCTGGTGCAGCCGTCTGGCTGTCAGCTCCAGTCAAACCATCCAACCCATGCCAACATGGAAAACAGATGTTAAAGGAGGATGATGATGGTGATTAGTCTTTAAGGAGAAATCCCATAAACCCTTATAATTAATATTCACCCTCACAGCCTCTGGATCATGTTCATACCAATTATGTGTTTATTTTCAATTTCAATTATTATTATTGTTGTTAAGGCAGCGAGCTGGCAGAATCATTAGCACACCAAGCAAAATGCTTAGCAGCATTTCAGCCATTTTTACAGTCTGGGTTCAAATTCTGCTGAGGCTGACTTTGCCTTTCATCCTTTCGGGATCGATAAAATAAGTACTGTGGTCGATGTAATCGTCTTGCCTTCTCCCCCAAAATTGCTGGCCTTGTGCCAAAATTTGAAACCATTATTATTGTTGTTGCTGTTATTATGTTGGCGAGTTGGCAGAATTGTTACCATGCAGGACAAAATGCTTTGTGGCATTTCGTTTAGCTCATTAAATTTTACCACAGTCAACTTTGTCTTTCCTCCTTTTGTGGTCAATGAAATAAATACCAGTTGAGTGTTGTGGGTGATGTAATCAACTTAATTCTACTCTCAAGATTGTTGGCCTTGTGCATATATATGAAGCCGGATATACCCATCATGACTACCCATCTGATAAGGGTACACCAGGCACATGTATCGCAACCATATGTGCACGACATGATGACCTCATATCAAGATAAACAGCACCTTGCAGGCAGAGCCCAGTTAGGATTTTCTTCAGGTCGAGTAGCCCATCCCCCTCAAAAGGTCCCTGAATAAGGGTTGTTTAAGGATGCTGAAGATTTAAGGTTGTTTAAGGTTGTTTAAGGATGCTGAAGATTTAAGGTTGTTTAAGGTTGTTTAAGGATGCTGAACGAAACACTGATGTTTCCAGGGGTCAATTATTCAAATCCCAAAGAATCCTTCTCAACACATGGCAAGGATGCTCCCCCATTACTGCTACTTGTGATCAGTGATGCACATATCGTCAGCCACTAAGTAACTGGTTAAGGTCAAGCAACTGACAAGCAAATCTGTGGTACTGAGCAGAATATTTGCAGTAGCCCACTCTGTCAGATTTTGATTATTTAAATTATTTTCATTTCTCACTTGATAAATCACACCAAGTTATAAGTGTTAGACTGACAGCAAATGTTGGTGTTTAATACCCACAACACCAGATACAGAACATGACTTTGATTATAAACTCTCTGCTATATCATATATGGTAAGTTTGCATATTATATCGTCCCAGGTTTGGTTAAATGTGGCCTGATACATGCAAACCATGGTTGCAGTCATTTCATCTTAACCCTTTAGCATTCAGATTTCAAATGTAATGTTTATTTATTCACAATGTTTTGAATTAATCATGCATTATCTCATAGCTTTGAGAATTCAATGATATGATTGTTTATTTTTTTAAATGATATTGTAGGATCTGCAAGAGAGGCCTAATCTGGCTGGTTTGAACATAAAACTGGAAGAATATATGGGCCGGATATGGCCGGTTTAACTGGGTTAATATGATAACAATCTCTTGCTGTCATTTCTTAATGATCTTAATGATAACAATCTCTTGCTGTCATCTCTTAAATGATCTGATTCCTTTCCTCAACATTTAGATGAAAATTAAATATATTGCTCAAATACAAATTAAATACCCGCAGCAGATTTGAACTCAACATTTACAAGTTGGTTAACCACCCAGACATTTAATATCTAACAGTGGAGAAAAACAACAGAAAATATTACATTCCTCAAGGTTTGAGTAATATACTAAAATTAGTCTTGTAAATAAAATAGTTGTTGAATATCAAAGTATCTACAACATCTTTGTTCATCTTTGATTCAAGGTTTTTCTATTTTCCTTGTACATCATATTACCCTAAGCTTGTTGAGTTATATGCTTGTTTATTGTATGAGATGCATGATTGAAAGTTAAAAGGGAAAAATGATATTTTCATATTTATATAAATTCTTTGAAGCTTTTTTATATGTATCAATTGTATACTTACAAGAATTATTTTATGGACTTGAAGACAGTGAAGGAAATACATAAGGATATTTATTGAGTGAAAAAAATATCTTTATGCACTATATACATACTTACAATTCTTTGTATACCAATATGCATTATATACGTTATCTGTTTTTTTAGCCGTCTATGGTTTAACACAAAAAATATGTAAACCAACATGATATCATCAAACTGTTTGGTTTTATTTTTGTATACATTAAAGTTGTATACATGCAAAGGTGGTGAAGTGGCAGAGTCATTAGAGAATTGAATGAAATATCTGACAGTATATACTCTAGCTTCTTGCATTCAGAGTTCAAATTCATTGAAGTCAATTTCTAGGATGGATAAATAAAGTGGCAATGGACTGGCAGAATAATTAGAGCATCAAATAGGATACCTTGTGGTATTTGTCCCAGCTCTTTATGTTCAGAGTTCACATCCTACCATGACCTATTTGGATGGTTGACTTTAATCAGTTATCTGGTTTTATAACATCTTGGATATCTTTAGTAGAACCCACTCTGTTGCAAGCTTTCACACCAAGTTTTCAGTTTGTAGATTACCCCCCCACCTGAATCCCATTAGAGTCATCCTCATCATCATCAATCCCTGAACATTACTGACTTGAGTTCTAGGACTGATAGGGCTGCTTCCTCAGTTCCCATGGTATATAAGTTACTGAGATCACAACATTTCCCTTGAACATGATGCTAGTTCATTGCAAGGCTACTCATTTACAGCCAAGTAGAAGGGAGTAACACAAAATGATGTGTTTTGTTCAAGAATGCAATGTGCTACCTGGTCTGTGAATCAAAACCATGATCTTGCAATCATGAGTGCAACATCTAACCACCAGGTTATGTGCCTTCCCTCACCAAAAAACATTAGTTTCAGCAGCCCTAACACGAGTCATGGACATTGAATTTCTCACCACCTGACTTTATGATAAAAGTAGAATATAATGGGATACAGTCACATCATAGGATCAATAAATATTGAAAACATGCAGAGCAAATATTCTAAATGTAATAAAGACAGTAATACAATTAATGAATTTTATATCACTAAAGTAAGGGAAGTATGAATTAAAATATGATGACTACTTACTTTGAATAAGTCCAGGCTGAGTCCAAAATGGCCCAGTGAGAGGAAATAATCCACCAAGGTAAACTTTTTTTTTTGTTGAAATAATTTTAGGAAACCATCGTTTCCATATATGTTCGTGATCTTTTACCCAGCTACAGGCAACTTTGCTTGCCCGTATGCTCGGTCTTAAACTTTTTGCATTGCTATAAAACTGAAGCAAATCTGCGTATTCCTCTTGTGTAAAAGACATCCGAGAAACAGCTTCGTATGCCCGGGGAGCTAATTTAGAAAGAGCTGGTGATGTCATTTTAGTTAGTTGGTTGAGTTTGAAATTGCAGTAGATTGGGTTAGGATCATAAGGACATGATGGGAATTTGATCTGTGTGAAATTGTGATTGAGTGTGAGTGGACTTGGCCACCAATCATAAAACAAGACAGGTAAACCCCGCTGTGCACGCTGACGAACAAAGTCTGTCAAATAATGTCCTATCCAAGCTACAATCACTGGTAAGTTGAGCGTATTTATCTGAGACTGTAGAAGATGATAGTTCATTTCTGTGAATAGAAATAGAAATCAAAACAGATTTAATAACATCAACAGTATATCTGGTATAAAATGTATTAACAACATAAGCATTTGTTTTGAGATTTCCCTTGCTTGAAAAGGCTATAGAAATATTGATTTATCGTGTTAATTCACATTTTTACTCAATGAAATAATGAAGATTTTCCTGAAACACTTGAAGGTTAATTTTAGAAAGAATCTTAATAAGAATATTTCTCACTGTCTTGAAGACTCTTTTCTGAGTCTGAAAGTGGTAGAGTGTCATTTTAGTATATTTACTCAATCTATACAATGGAACAATCAAAACTCTTAAAAGTTACATATCCTCGGAAATAATGGTTTCAGATTTTGGCACAAGGCCAGCCATTTCGGGGGAGGTGTTTAGTCAATAACATCGAACCCAGTGTTAAACTGGTACTTATTTTATCAACTCTAGAAGGATGAAAGGCAAAGTTGACCCTGGTGGAATTTGAACTCAGAACGTAGAGATGGACTAAATACCGTGCTAAGCATTTTGTCTGGCATTCTAACAATTCAACCAGCTCGTCACCTTAATAATAATAATAATAATAATAATCCATTCTATACTGGGCACAAGAGCCTGAAATATTTGGGGGAGGGGAGTAGTCGATTTCATCGACCCCAGTTCGTAACTGGTACTTATTTTATCGACCCAAGAAGGATGAAAGGCAAAGTAAACCCTGGCAGAATTTGAACTCAGAATGTAGAGACAGTCTAAATACCACTAAACATTTTGCCCAGTGTGCTAACGATTCTGCTAGCTTGCCACTTTTATCCTCTGAAATAATGACCACATATTTAGGTCCTATAAGGAAATTACAATAGTAAACCCAACCCTGTTACCACCATGATCATAAACAAAATCATTGATGAATATTTTAACCATCATCAATGAAGGGTTGCTGTTTATTTTTTGATCAACTACTTCATGCCATAACATAGCTGACAGGAACTAGTCACCAACAACTGTATGTGAATTGTAAGAACCTAACGATAAATGAAATATTATTTCAAAGCTGGTTGGAACCTAAATTGTTGGTGCTTTTCCTTTTCTGCATTGAAGTTGGCTGAAATAAAGAGACCAACATTTTTCAGTGCATTATTTTGTATTTTATATTTGTTTAGATTAGAGTAGTTAGTATCTATGATATAAGATGATTAGAATTATTAAACAGTTAAGAAACACTTTTGTAGGATTAATAGAATGAAAAGACAATATGCTTACCTGGGTAACTTGATAATAGTATAAGGCAACCACCACTGAGGTATTTACAACCTGGCCCTAGTAGGAAACCATTCACACAGTCTTTCTCTTTACACAATGGTTCTGCTCCCTGATTAAGTCTTTTAGTCATCACATTTTCAAGTACAGACAATGAATCATTTAATGAAAACCTAGCAATTACTTGGGGTAGTCGTAGAGCCCGCCAATGATCAATGAATATATTTTGTGACCAAAATTCTGTTGCTATATCTGTCGGAATAAACCAGCCAGCTCTAGAAAAATAGAAAATAAAAGGATATACAATTAGATTTGAAAAATTAAAAAAGTTAGAGTTGATGAGGTCATTAATTTAAATGTGAAAACTTTTAGCTAAAAATAAAACATCTCTGTAAACAATTCATTGAAGGTCTTTGATCTAAAAGAGATTTCTGAAAATTTAATAATATTAATAGTTCAATGGAAAGATTTTGAGTCCAAGCGAAAGATATTTCTTTTTACTTGTCTCATTTTAAATAAATCTCAAAATAAATTTGTATCAAACAGTTTTAACAGTGTGTGTCATTCACATAAAATACATTTATATAAACAGGAAGAACAAGTTACTATACATTCATTATTACATATGTATATTTATATTGAAATTTGAAGGACACAGTTCTGAAGATTTGGAATTTAAATGAGTTTATATAAAGTATAGAAAGTGATGTGTCTTCCTGGGTGAATTGAATGATCATGAAAAGAAGTTCAGCTATTCATGAAAGTCAATAATAAATATAAATAATATGATAGACAACCATATATTTGAGCCAAAAGTCATACTTATAACAAGCATCTTTTTATATATACATGGAAATATTTTAAGCGACAACAGCAGAAGGAATTGTTATAGAATCACAACATAAATAAATCCTTTATAATATTTGATGTAATGACTAGCTTGAAGGTGCTGAGGAGATCTCAGAAATATTCTTTATGATGTAGAAAAAAATTGTTTAGGATTTGGAAAATTTCAGAAGATAAAAATATGAATAGAATATCCAAACATGTGCGTATGTGTATGTATGCACCCCCCACACACATTCTTTTAAGTTTTCACTCTTTTTATTTGTTTCAACCATTGGATATAGAGATGCTAGGGGTGCCATCGCAAAAGTTTTAGTCAATCAAAGGGACCTCAATACTACTTTTAACTCCACTATTTGTTGGTCTCTTTTTGCTGAAGTGCCAACTTACAGGAAGATAAAGAAAACAACACTGGTTCTGAAGAGGAGAGGGTCAAACAAAAAGATGCACACACACACACATACAACATGATTCCATAGTTCCCATCTACAAAATTCACATTCTTAGCCCAGTGTTCTAGTATAAGATTCTAATATAAGACACTCACCCAAAGTGCATTACTTGTAGGGACACCATATTTCATTATGCAACCATAATATACTACAAAGTATATTAAACACTTTATAAGTCAGTACTGTGTCCTACCTGTGTTAGCAGTGCTCTTAAATCACTTTTAGGTTATCTCTACAGATATTCTATAGAAATTATAGCCAGCACTGAATAGTTACGACTTTTCGTATACGAATACATCTAAAGTAAACAAAGTGATCGAAGATGGATAAAATAGTTAATGGGTGTATATGTCATATTTCAGGAGTTCTTTCTCTTTCATCAGCACCACATCCAACCCTTTAACCATCCACGAATGCATTGCTTAAATAGCCACCAAATGTAGTGGTGTTACACTATTGGATATACTAATTAATATATTAAACACATTCTTGGTAGCTGGTACATAAATATTAATTACCTGTCGGGACACCATATTTTGTTATGCAGCCATAATATACTATAAAGTATATTAAACACTTTATAAGTCAATATTGTGTCCTACTGTGTTAGCAATGCTCTTAAATCACTTTTTTTAAAGGTTATCTTTACAGATATTCTATAGAAATTATAGCCAGCACTGAATTATTAAATAAAAAAAGGGATAAAACCATGTGTTTTTAAACTAAATTTCTTAACCACTCAATCATGCCTCACACACACACACACCTTTAAATATTATATAAACTTACAATGAGTTAAAGGATTTTGCATCTCATTACAACTTCATTTTCTTCATATTGTTTTCACAAAAGTCAGTTAGAAAATAGTATTGATAACATTTTTCCATTTAAGAGAAGGGTTAGTATTCACTCAGAATGCAGAACCCCTTCCTGGACTCTAATCCAGTCCTGGGGATTTGCTGTACTCACCATGCTAGGCCTGTGGGTTGGTGAGGGTATTTAAACTATAACTGGGTATTGCAGCTAAGTCAATACCATTGACTCCAGTGGCTTCACTGGTACTTACTTTATCGACTCCGAAAGAATGAAAGGCTAAGTTCACCTCAGTGGGATTTGAACCTAGCACGTAGAATGTAACCGGGAGAAATACAGCTAAGCTTCTCTGCCGACACGCTAACGACTTTGTCAAAACGCCACCGTCTATATTTCCATTTACTTTATCACATATTCATGTTCTACAAATACAACATTATTTTTTTCTAATGTAAAATTTATAGCAACACGTTTTTATAAACATACTTTCTATTATATTCTATTGTTAAACCTTCATTTTATTTCTTCAATATTATTTCTTGAATTCATTGAATTGTAGTGTATATATTAAGGAAGATGGCATTTAGCTCCAGTAAAAGTTATTACACTGATGAAAACCATGGTTTTGGTTTGTTTTTTCAAAAACCGTTTTGCAGAATTGTTCAAATTTGCAGGAAGAACAAAGAATACTATGTCAGAAATGTTGAGTATAAGATATCTGATGATGCAAAACAACTAAAGTATGATATTATGTAATACACATGCATGCACACACAAAACGATATTGCCCTGATTGAAAGCTTGTGACATGAAACTCTGAGCTGCAACCAAAGGAAACATCAAATGACTATCAATAACTAACATTTCTACAACATGTACTGAATGCATTTTTTCAGTTGTAGACAAAAATATGCATGTGAGAGCAGATAGGTAAATAGATATAGATACACACGCATACACACACACGCATACACACACAATCATGCACATGCACATATTTATAGACATGAAATATGAATAATTTTTTTTTCAATTCCTCTTGCAGCAGGCACTTTCACAAGGAGAGTTAATTAAATAACTATGCTTGTTTTAACTATAACGTATTTTTCAATATTATATCTGTTGAATTTGTTTTAGTCAATTAAGGATATTGGGCAAAATACTTGGCAGTATTCAATTTACATTCTGAGTTCAGATCCCACAGTGGATAAGGCAATTATATCAAGTGAAATTTGTAGCCTTGTGCCAGTATTGGAAATTAATTATTGGCAAGCACAAACGTGCGCAATTTCGAGCATGTCTATCCATGACAACCTCCACCTTATGCGATACATCATAGAGAGGGCTGGTTTCGGTGGGGCTGTGATCAATTTGGATCAATCCAAAGCATTCGATTGGGTTGACTATCGCTACTTGGAAGCCGTCCTGAAAGCGGTTGGTTTCGGGCCTATTTTCAGAAGCTGGATCACTGCAATGTCCAGCGGCACCTGTTCGGTGGTCAAAGTAAACTGCTCCCTATCGGAACCATTTAGCATCACACGCTCAGTCCGTCAGGGCTGCCCGCTGTCACCTCTTCTGTATGAACTGGCTCTTGAACCACTGCTGCAGAAGTTCGAACAGTTAAGGGGCATCCCTCTCGAACTGGTACAGAGGAAGGCAGTGTCCGCGTAAGCGGATGATGTCACCATCATGGTATTGTATGCTTCCAACATGGAGACAGTCGGCACAATTCTAGAAGGATATGAGTCAGTTGCTGGGACTAAAATCAATGCTGACAAGTTGTTGGGCGTGTGGTTGGGCACCTGGAGAGGCAGGTGACACTTTTTTCTGATCATGTTTCAAGAACCCTGCAGAGAAGTCTTGCAGGTCTGAGCAATGATGATTTTTGTAGGTGTTTCATCTTTACATTTGTACCAATCTTCTTGAGCCATGTTGGTAGTTAAGTGCTGATACTTCCAAGTGCACCAATTACTACTGGTATCACGTCCATTCTCTTCATTGCCGACAACCTGCATATTTCCCACTTCAAATCATCATAGTTGTTCAGCTTTTCTTCTTCTTTCTCTTTGATCCTGTTGTCACCGAGACATACTATATCAATTATCATGCAGGTGTTTTCTTTTTTTTTTTACCACTACAATGTCAGGTTTCCAATGACTGATATGATGGTCACACTGGATCATTACATCCCACAAGATTTTGTACTCTTCATTCTTGGTAACTCCTGGGATTTGGTCATACCACATGTTTGCTCTTTGTAGGCCATGATTTCTACAGAGCTCCTAATGGATCATTCTTGCCACATTGTCATGTCACCTGTTGTACTCTCATTGTGCCAATTTTGGGCATTCACTGACAATGTGCCATACCGTTTCACCCCTCTCACCACACATTCTACATATATCACTCTCAGCTATGTTGTCAATTCTGCACTTCACATAGTTCATCCTCAACGCTTGTTCTTGTGCTGCACATATAAGTGGTTCTGTCTCTATCTTCAGGTCAATCCTCTGCATCCATAACCACTGGCCTTCTGTATCTGTCTTGCAAACTGGCTGCACATGTTTTTTCCCCATGTTATTTCTTTTTTTTTTTTGCTTTTATTATTATTATTATTATTATTATTATTATTGAAGATGGCAGAATGCTGGATAATTTTAAAAAATTTAATGACTTTCTTTCACTGGATTCAGTTCTCACCATGGTTTTACATAATCCTCGAGCCAATATCATAAACCCCCAGATGAATGGCAGAATTAATTTAATTGACAATATTTTTCACCTTTAAATAAGTCTCAGTGTAAAAAATCATTAGAGTTATTATTGAAGATTAAGGAATGGTAGGAAATCTAAAGTATTGAATTAAATATCTAACAGCATATAGTTTCATTGCTTTATGTTCTAAGTTCAAATACAGAGTTAAATTTGTCTATATTCTGTCTAAAGGGGAAATAAGTAATAGGTAGGTATTGGAGATGGTTTAATCAACTATACAACTATACTCTTATTCTATAAATATGAAGCCTTGTGTGCCAATGTGAGAAATTATTATTATTAAACTAATAATGAAAACACATTCAATCAGAGCTAGTTTGTTTATAGTATTCAACACTTAAAGTATTCTGTTACATTTCCAAATGTCATTAGGGTTGATTTTGCTGTTCATATCTCTGGGATAAGGTAAATATGGCTCATACATTAAGATATAATATTTCTTTGCCTTTATATTAATTACTTGCGAAATTGGCTTTCTGTTTAGTCAAATATGATAGCATTCAAGTGAGATTTTTATTAAATTTCTGTTATGAAATAGTAATAGCAGCTCTGAACAGAATGCGAATATTCAATAATTTTCTAGCAAATAGTGGAGTAAAAGTAATTGAATCTTCATGAATTAAAAAGATAGTAATAGTATCAATAATATCTGAAGTTCAAGTATTTTTTTTAGGGAACATTGCATCAACATCCTAAGCTAATTGACTTGATATGAAGTTTCAAAACGAAAAGGTTTATCATTGTAATATAAAAGCCACTTGACTTTATTTTGGCACTTGCAAATATGATAATCGATATAGAGAAATATGATTACGAGTGATGTTTTCACTTAGAATAAAATACATTCTTTCAAGAGGTACAAACAGAAATAATTTTATGATAGGATTAAAGGAGTATTTTGTAGACTAATTGAAGAGTTGTTATTATTGGTCTGACTAATATCAGATAATATTACTTTAGAACTGTTTGGTACTAGAATTGTTCAAGGATTGTATAGATACATTGATACGGGAAGATAAAGATTTGTTTGATCTAAGTTTACATGTGTTATGATGCGGATATGGTACAATGGTTAAAAGATACTATTAGAAGTTATAGGAAATGATGTTTTATACACACATACAAACACGCAAATATATATATGTGTGAGAGAGAGAGAGAGAGAGAGAGAGAGTGTGTGTGTGTGTGTGTGTGTGTGTGCATACACACATATGCATACATATATACACAAGCACATGTACACACACACATTTTTCATTCTTTCATTTTACTTTCACTTTTGTAAGCTGGCATAAGTTGGCTGAGTACTTATTTTAAGCAGTATTTTTACAGTTGGATGCTCTACCTGTCACCAACCATTACCCAATTTACAAGTAAGAGATTCTTTTATTCCACAACTTCTAGTGTTTAGAACTATGAACCGTAATATTCACCTAGACTTTAAACACAACAACACTGTGTTTTCCCTCAAACAATATCATGCAAGAATTGGAAATGAAAAGTTACCTATACATACACACTCACAAATACATGAAGTGTACACTCACACTTACACATACATATATATATATACACATACAACAAATAGTTTCTGTCTACAATTTCCACACAGCATAATTTACTCTTAGGCGAGAGTGGAAAACACTTGCCCAAGTTGTCCAAGATACCACAGTGTTGTGCTGAACCTAATCCCAGATATATACATACACACACACATATACATTTATATGTATGTATGTAAGTGTGTATATTATATATATATACAATGGTGATACGTTAAAAACACTCATGCCGGTGACACGTTAAAGGCACCTGGTACACTCTTTGCAGTGGTTGGTGTTAGGAAGGGCATCTAACTGTAGAAACCATGCCAAAACGGACTGGTATCTGGTACAGCTCCCCGGCTTGCCAGTCTCTGGTAAACCATCTAACCCATGACAGCATGGAAAATAGATGCTAAATGATGATGATGATATATATATAGTACCCACCACCATCCCAAAAATATATGAAGCCAAGGTAAAAAAATTAACAAACAGATTGTATTAGGTTGATGCTCAGGAAAATAAGAAGTCTTTAACATTTCAAGCATATGCCCTTATGCAGAAACGATAGATGAAAAGGGCAAAAAATAAAGAGAAAAGAACAAACGTGTCTCAATTGAACACTCACTGCATGCTGAAAATACGAATATATATATATATATATATATATATACATACATACACACAGATGTACATATACATATATATGTATTTATACACACCATCTTTTCACCATGTGATCCACACATGCTTTCCTAAACTGTCTACTTTCCACCAGATTCTTCCCTCTCCTCTTTCTGCTGAAGGGCCATGCCCGAAACATTAAATGTACTCTTTTTCCTTCTTTTTTTTCCATCCGAGCGTGAATCCAATACACTCTACATGTGCATCCTCTTGACTGTTGTTGTTTTTTTATTGTTCATTATTTATTTATATATATGAGGCGCAGGCGTGGCTGTGTGGTAAGAAGCTTGCTTCCCAACCCCATGGTTCCGGGTTCAGTCCCACTGCATGGCAC
>JAOPUL010004099.1:9902340-9916254 GCA_027564515.1 Octopus rubescens
TATACATATACATAAATCCATCATAGATTTAAGAAGCTAAATCAAATAACAAAAATAATACATAAAAATCTGAGAGCACTTTTAATGTATAAACATGAAAGTAAAGTCAAATTGGCAGAACTTGAACTGAAAATGTAGAGAAACATATAAGTAAAACCTCTGCAGCATATTAGTCTGATACTTTACAGTTTCAACAACCCCAGTTACTTTGTAAGATCAAATATTTCAGTATTAAATTTGTATGTTTTACATTTTTAATCAACAACTATCAAATCCATTTACTGCACAAGAATATCGATATAAATAATTTCTAAACAAGTATTTTAATAATTTCTAACTAAAAGAAGAAAAAATTCAAAATATATTAACAGTATAAAGTGTAAAATATTGAATAATTTTATAGTAAATGCAAAATGAAATAAATATATTTAAAAAAATATTACTAATATAAAGAAACATCAAATGAAGATTGAATTAAAAGATTTAATAGATTATTCAGAATATAATTTTTTGTAATCGTTTCACCATATGTACTCCATGACTTAAATCATATCTTTAGTAAAAGGCATGAATGTTTTTATGAAACTCAAAGGAACATTTCCAGTGAATTTGCAATGATAGAAGATACTTTAAAAGTCATGTTAATCAATAGAATATAAATGTTAAAACATTTGAAAATTCTGTGGTTGAAATGAAAATAATTATGGTGGAGGTCAAAGTGTAAAATATAATAAACACTTATATTTTCTTTATCTTCTCCTCACTATCTTTATTATCATTTTAACATGATAACTACCATTCGGAATGTACTTTAACTGTGAATACTCTCCATCTTTTTTTTTTTTTTCGTATTGATTATAAAGTTCTGTTTAGTTACATTCAGAATTATACTGAGCAAGTTGAGAGACAGTTTATTGCAGCTGGGAAAAGGATTTTCATTTGATCAGTTAAGTCACAATGAAGTGCCATCTTTATTTATTTGTTAATTCCATCATAATTATCGAATGAAATACTTTCTACATTTTTCTAGTCCTCGTCTATTTGATTAAATCTATATATCTTTACCCACATTTCCACCATCATAATGTTATCAAACAAATTACACTCTGTGAAAATAATGCTTTAGCTTTGACATCAAAAGAAAGATCTAATCCATAGCTACTTGTTTGAAATGATGAAGAAACATAAAAGAAATCCAGTGTGCTGATTTCTAGCTTGAATTACATATTCCTATTTCAAAAGAATACATGACAGTTGTCCATTTCAGATGTTAGCGGTGGGTATCTAATATTGATTTATTTGGATTAAACACATATCACAGCTACATCGGGAAGTTGGTATAGTCAATTGATAGCAATATATTACTTGTATTTATGTTAGCAACCCTGGGGGGATGCAAAGTAAAGTCAAATTAGAATGAAGTCCAGTTTTTGAAGCTAAACTCTTTTAAATATTTTAATGTGATAAATGCTGCTTTTTATCATTGAAATCTATCCTAACACTTATCTTGTAAAGAGAGTAAAGCTGATTTTTCACTGGGCAAGTAGATCTATCTTGTGAGAGAGAATATGTCTTTTTACAATATTACCAATGACAGATATACAGCTGTAACAAATATTTGCAATATGCAAATATTCAATATGAGTTGTGAGGAAGTGATACGATATATTGATGAAAGGACAATCTCTAAGGAATATCTACAATTCTACTTTTACAAATCTTTCCAACTAAAGTTATCACTTGCAAAGTTAACCCTTTTCAAGACAATATTTCTTATGAAATATTCTGTTTCAAGGTTCAATAAATAATGAAAATAATTAAGAACTTGGAGGGATTTAGTAAGATGAAACACACTTTCATTCATTGGTTTATTAAGCTGGTGTTTGGAATATGATTAAAGAAAACGTTTTTACATAAAATTATGATGATCGTAATTAAATTAGGTATGGATGCTTTAAAATAGGAAGTTTTGCATTATACAACCAGGGGCTGCTTCAGTCAGGTTGATATAAAAAAAAGTTAACTAATTATTTTAGTAATATTTATTAGGTTTATGTAGAACTATATAAGATTGGTTACAAATTTTGGCATAAGGCCAGCAATTGGGGGGGGGGGGAGTAAGTCGATTATATTGACCCCATTGTTTACCTGGTACTTATTTTATCGACCCCAAAAGAATGAAAGGCAAAGTGGACCCAGGCAGAATTAGAACTATATAAATTTTATGTTATATTTATAAGACTTCTACAAACAAGAACAAGAAGTCTCATATAAAAGAATGTGATATATTCTCAAACTTAATGAAACCACTTAGTAAATTAATCCAATACCAAATCAGTAAGAGGCCAATAGTATATTTCATAAAGTAGATCTCTATTTTTTTTTATTACATTATATAATTTGATTTGTTGAAGTATCCCTCATGGTTTTGATAGTGGTGGTACTGTTCATGGGAAGACAGTGACTTTTCTGATGATATTGATGTGCTATTGCTTCGATCTATGTCTAGAATAAAAGTCAGCCCAGAAATCATAAAAATAATAAT
Organism: Octopus rubescens; assembly: GCA_027564515.1. NCBI lineage: Eukaryota > Metazoa > Mollusca > Cephalopoda > Octopoda > Octopodidae > Octopus > Octopus rubescens. The sequence goes on from JAOPUL010004099.1 coordinate 9,904,886, forward strand.
AAGTTATTTTGTTGTTTTGAAAAAGAAGAATTTTCATATTAGGTTGAAGGCCACACATTTATAACAAAGGTATAAAGTCAATTCTGCTATCAACTCTATAAGGATGAAAGACAATGTGACCAGGGATAGGATTTTATGCCAGTGTGTAGGCACAAACAGGACTGTGTGGTTAAGAAGCTTACTTCCCAATCATGTGGTTTCAGGTTCAGTCCCACAGCATTGCAACTTTGGCAAGTATGTTCTACTATAGCCCTAAGCCAATCAAAGCTAGAGAGTGGATTTGGCAGGTGGAATCTGAGAGAAGCAAATTATATATATTATATATGTGTGTGATATGTAGGATTTGTGTGTGTTTGTGTGTGTGTGTGCTTTTTGGTCTTCACATTGCATGATAGATGTAAATGAGCTTCACCAATGTTGTTCATTTCCAATCTTCTGTGAAAAATATGTCTGCCCAAGGCAAATATTACCTTGCTTGGAAACAAGAGAGGATTGGTGACATTCAGTCATAGAAAATTTGCCTCAATAAATTTCGTCTGACTCATGTAAACATGGAAAAGTAAACGGTAAAACAATGATGATGATGATGATGATGATGATGATGATGATGATGATGATGATGCATAAAGGTAAATGACTAAATAATGCAAGGCATTACTTCCAGTTCACCATGCTAACAAAGGAGTAAGCACTACCTGAGAGTATGTGTGGATGTTACTATAAGTGATCTGCACACACACACATGATTTTGTATGCCATGTGTATAAGAAGTGAAATGGGAAGCAGAAATCAAAGTTTATTAGTTTTAAGCTTCACTAAAGCTGGTCCTAAGATGGACTGCACTGTACGTTATTACATATTCATTTGGACACTCCTATACTCTATTTTATTTACCTCACTATCCTAACAGATAACATAATCCATAGTCAAGTTTATTGGTCTAGGTCAGCAGAATTTAGTATCTGTCATAGAATAATCTTTTATATTTAGTTGGGTACGTATATTGCATATAGATAGAATATAAATCCTGGAAGATAACCTGTATGATATACTGGCATTTAAACTGTACAGATGTAACCATTTAGGAATTGTGCACTAAATTCAGAATTAAACAGATTAAATAGGATGTTGCTGGCATGAAGTAAAAGGCAAAGGTATACTGGTTGTCACATTATAAAATGTAACAACCAGATTGCAGCCAGAGAAAAACTTGATCATATGACATCAAACTACAGATCATAAGATGAATATATGCTAGAAATATTTATTTTGGCATTTTGATATGTACATAAGGTGAACAGATGTACATTGTTGAGGAAATGTATATAACAATTTTCATGAAGTAATGAGAATTATAACTCCACATGAAAGTGTTAATGGATCACTAATTGGTTGTGTTTGAAAGAAGGGTGGTAAACTCTAAATATATGCTTATTACAAAACGTACATTTTAATGATAACTTCCAACCTTTTTCTCCTCCAACACCTCATCTTTAAACAATGCTCAGTGATATGCAAGAAATGAAGTTTTATTCTCTTAATTAATTTAAAGGGTGTAAATTTTCAAATTGGTTTGGTTAAAGACTCTAAGAGATTGTGTGTGCTAAATACAAGTAATGTTCTGTACCTAGTCAATAAATGGGTTTAAAAAATAGCAGCTCCATTTTCTAGCAATGTATAGAGCTTATACTGAAAGGAATTAATGGCATTATCATCTATCACAATGACATATTAATCTCTACAGTAACCCAATATAAATTGAAGAATTGAGAAACTGCAGTTATCGCTAAAGTGAAATAAGCCAATATATCAATTAATCCAAATAAATACATTAATCATACTTCTCCCACAGTTTCCTAGGAATGAAACAATCTTATAGTCTAATATACAAAATTCAACAGATTAGTGATCCTAAATTGAAATAAGGAAACTGAGAAATATTTGCTTGATAGACTACTATTGTCAGTTTATACCAAAATCTGTAGACGTAGCTGAACCTGAAAGAAATGTCTTTAGATGGGTGAACATAATGACAAAAGGCCTTTGTGAAAAGATAAGGACATTTTACACAATACCCTGTTTTGCTAACATTCTTTACTGAGTTTGATGCAACTCTTTCTATTGATGCTTCTAAATTTGTGGGAGCAGGAATGTCTGAAAATGGGAAGCCCTTACCAAATGTTAATTATACACCTGACAATACTCAAGAAAAATGTCAGTAATACTAAGGCCTATGCAGTAGTATGGTGTGTTGAACAATTGAGACATTTTTAATTAGGGAAATCTTTCTCAGTTGGAGACTAATAATCAGACTGATTATCCTTTGTAATTAATTTTCTAAAGAATCTCAATGTTTCCAGGCAAGTTTCTCAGTGGATTGCTACATGACCTCTCATGTTATCACAATATGATCCCCAAGTCATTCATATGTCAGGAAAAACCATCAGTCATATTGATGCTCTTACAAGACTAATGTATGAGTCAGATCAATTTGATGCTGTTCTTTGCAAATGTATAACATTCTGATATAGATAATGATGAATTAATTTTTGCTGATGCTCAGAGAATGGAAGACATTAAAGATTATTTTATTACATGTACCCTTTATGTTTGTTTAAAGAGTCACATTGTTGGAAAACACTGGCCTAGGTTAATTGTTCTGCAATAATTTTCCTGGCATTCATCTGAAGTGACTGGAGAGAATAAGTATATATTTAATGAAAGCAGACTATTTCTGAACTTCATTTTGCAAACATTCTTTTGACAATTCATAACACACACATGCATGCACACATGCACAACACGTGTGCACACACACACACACACACACACACACTCACACGCACACACACACACATAGAGTCAAGTGTACAACAGACACTGATGAAAGCAAGGGAATGTGTTTGGTAAACTAATCATTGTAGAAAGACTGAAGAATTTGTCAGATCATGTGGCATGTGTGCTAAAAATCAGATTTAAAGGCACTCCTTGTACAGGTTTGAACTGAAGTCATTTTATTTTCCAGAAGATGCTCAGAAAATGTAATGAAATGTCTGTTTCTTTATTCTCTATCTTGACTAGAGTTAGTGCTCCAATGACAGTGGTATCAGGTAACGGAGCAGATTTCATTAAATTAAAGGACCACTTAACCTGATTTTTATGAGCTAATGAAGGAGTCAATTAACCTAATAGGATTGGCAGATATATCGTCTTCAAATCAAACTCTACCATCTTACAGAAGAGAGACAATTTGGATAATGCAGCCTTAGATATAATATGCTTGACAAAAGATGAGGTGGTGATGGTTGGAATCTCTGTGATGATAGGTCTGCTTCGTCAAGGTTGACTAGATGCCAGACAAAACAATTATATTGGAAGAAGCCAAAAAACAAACACCAATATTATCCACAAATTAATAAATAAACAAAGCAGAATCATCACTGAAAACTACTGTTATAAAGAAAAACATACATATTTAAGAATATATAGTATACATGTGCATACAATTTATATATGAAGATAATTCACGAGTGACACGTAACAGGCACCTGGTACACTCTCTGGAGTGGTTGGCATTAGGAAGGACATCCAGCTATAGAAACCATACCAAAACAGACTGGAACCTGATGCAGCTCTTCAGATTAGCGGTTCTAGTTAATCTATCTAACCCATGCCAGCATGGAAAACGGACACTAAATGATGATGATTGATAATGATGATGATGATGATGATATCTATAATTGTGCATAAACACACATATATAAATATATACATATAACCATATCTATTATTATGCATATATGTATATACTTAAACAAATATACCAAATAAATACTCATAACCATTCACTATGTAAAGTAAATAAGAATACAGTACTAAAAAACATTCATGGAAGATGAATTCTCAATATTTAGAGTAAATATTTATGGTCGAACTTGAAACTGCAAGGTTCAATGAATCTCAACTTTGTTTTAATAATTTTAATTTATTTTTGAATGATTAGCACTTTTTTTATAAAATAATACAGTCATTTTAAACTGTCAGACTTAGAACTTTGCTGATTATTTTAGCCCTAGATTATTCCTGAACAAATTCATTCTGGCCATGTCTTTTTAAGGAGATCTGGGTCTACATTATACAAGCTGTCCTTGTCTTTTTCAAAACTGTCTAATATAACATGATAGGGAGATTTGGCTGCTAGGTATAGCCAGTTAAGTAGCCAAGCAGAGACGCCATTCATTGATTTGCAAACTACAATAGATGTATGTGGTTAAAAATGTTCTCTTTCTCACATTTTATTCCAAGGTTTCTTCCACTAGACTCAACAGACTATTGAGATAAATCCCAATGCAATCCAGGACAAAATCCTGTGAGCATAACCTTCTATAAAGATTTTACATTTATACAAATACTATATCCAAACTCATCTGATATTCACTTTTCAAGAAATTTATAGAAATGATAACATGAAATTATGTATAATGATAGATAGATAGAGATATGAATGGGCGGATGGATAGATATAGATATACACATGCCAAAACAGACAATTGGAGCCTGGGCAGCTCTCCGGTTGGCCAGCTCCTGTCAAACTGTCCAACCCATGCCAGCATGGAAAACAGACGTTAAATGATGATGATGATGATGATAATGATACATAGTAGGAAGAGTGGAGGAGTGAATCCATACATAAACATAGAAGTATGATAAATGCTAATGCACGAAACACTCGGTTCTTGAGTCATTCTGTTGCTTCTGCTAAATATTAATAAAAATACATACATAAACATATACATATATGCAATTGATATTCTTAAAGAATCATGTTTGTGGTATGTGCGTGCATATATGTATTTATATATGCACACTTAGTTGAGAAAACTACTGGGCAACATTCACATTGGACAATATGTGCTTGAAAGAAACTCTGCTAGTATGAATATGTAATGTGAAAATGAAACATGGTGGGTGAAGTATTATTGCATGCTATTAGTGAGATCTTTCATGATACAAATAAACTGAGGAAGACATGTGTGATGAGGTCAGATGTGAAAATAGTATGTTGCACTATGGAGAGAGAGAGAGAGAGAGATGTGACCAAAATATGCCACTATGGAAAACGTTAAATAACGATGAACTTCATGTGTCTGTGTGTATTTTCTTATCAATAGAAGTGTGTGAACACACATATTCATTCACATGGACAACTATATACAAAAGTATATATAATATTATCTACAAAAACAATTTGATACTATTGCTATATAACAGTTTGCACTGCTGTTATGGATCAGGTGATGGAATAATCTTTCAGTATCAACATAATTATTCAGATGCCTCAACATGCTAACATAAATAATACTCTCTCTGATACACACACACACACACATGGACACACGCATGCACATGCATGCACACACACACACGCATACACATGCATGCACACACACACACACACACACACAATTTAACATACTAAAACATGCTGCACAGTATATGTACAGGAATAAAAGTAGACATTGACAGCTATTTTAACATACAACACAGTTTAAATAAATGAATTGAAAACAGCATATTTTAAATGTGTAAATTAATTTAAAGCATAAATTAAAAAGCACATGGTATATTATAAGTAGAAGCTGGACATTTAACTCATTAATTAGAAGAAAAGGTAAGAAAAATCACAGAAACTTATTTAAGCATTAAATAAAAATATAAGATAATTTCTTTTAAGTTTTGCATGGCATAAATATATATTGTTTTTTTTCCAGCATAGTAATGTAATGACGTAGTGTAAACATGCAAACATTGTCATCTTTCCAAATCCTGCACCATTTCACATGGAAGTTTTGGTCTTGGTTTATAAGTTGACTTGCTTTTTTTGGCAGTAAATTTGATACAAAAAAATTTGACTTGCCTGCCAGAAAATATAGTATGTATTTTATCAGAAATGAATGAAAATATATATATATGTATAAACATAGGAATTTAGGGAATAGTCCAAAGATATAATATTTACCTGCCATATGGACCTAATGGACCACAATCAACGACATGTTTACTTTTTGTCCATGGTCTTGTATCAAACACTGGTGACAACCATACTTCAAGGTTGATTACTGTGTACTTAATGTTTTCTTTACATGACTTCCAACCCATTCTGAAAGAGAAAAATTATGAAATTTACTATTTAATAACTGAGCTCTTTTCTGATAAATATCTTTTATTTTTTTTTAAGAAACAGTGTAGTTTCAAATCATGGAAAGCTAATTCCTAATTAACCTGTCACTTTAATCAACTTTGGTTCTTTTTTTTTTTTTTTCATAGAATGTTGCCAAACATTGTAAATTGGTTGAGCAATAAAAAAATAAAATAAATTAAAATCATTGTATAAAGCAGAACAGCAAATCATAGCAAAGACATCAGGTCAGATAATGTGCAAATGCGCAACTTAAAAAAAAGTATCATTAAAAAGTTTTCCAATAACGACATTAACTTAAAGACATTTCATTGGTCATCAAAAGTATTTTTTCAGAATTATAACAGACTAGTGGCCTAAAAAGTTAATTGTTCATTTAGCGAGTCAGTTATAAATTGTTTTTACACATTCATCATCCTTAATTTTGATTATTCTGACAAAGATGGTTTTACTTCTATTTTGACATAATGCAAAAATTACCAAGAGTTCACATTGAGCTTTTCTTTTTTTTTTCTTTTTAAATAAATGTTGATGTTAAATTTGATAAACAACAAATGATAAAACAGGTCTCTTTAATACCTCTACAACATTATAATCAATATAGAAACTGCATTAATATCAAAATGCATTGCTTAATAGCTAAGAGTGTTCATTTCTTTGAAGATCCAGTTTAACTGAAAACACTAATATTTCAGTAGAGATGATATCTGAATAAAAATATCACAAGTATCACAGTGGTTGAAGATGTGTAACTTTTAACATATGGATAGATAATAGAGGATACAGCTTTCATTAACTATTGAATAAGTTAAAATTATGCAATATTAATTATATATTTTCTAACGTTTTCTTTGTGAAGGATTACTCGGTAATGCAACTTTATAATTAAGTTAAATCTTTTCCTTCATGGCCTAAATACTACAGTTATTCTTGCATAAATATATGCTACATTTACTCCTCATTAAATAAAAACTAATTTGGAAAGTCTGATAAGAATATATTAATTTTTCTCTCTCTCTACTTATTTTAAAGAAATATTTTTTCTTTTGCATATCATTTTTAGCAAAACCACTTGCCAATTATTCAAATAGTTTTCCAAAATATTCATTTGACTTATATTAACTAAACTGGAGACTTCTTTACTTCAATGTTTTAAGTTTCTGTTGGCTCTGAGCCATTATGAATGACTTATCATATAACTTGTAAGTATAGAAAAATAAACTTTTATTCAACAAAAGCTATAGGCAGTATTCAATAACTCTCTTTTAAGTTGTTATGCAAAGAGATTTTAAAAAATGCAAATAAAATAATCTATTCCAAACTTATTAAGGACTAATCAACATGAGAAGATGAAATAGCTGCTATAGACAAAGATAGTCCTTTAACGAATTAACAAAGTAAGCAGGTTACATTATTCTTTTCTATATACAAAACAGATTACATTTCCCAAAGTTTGATAATAACATTCTTCTGAAAACTATCGTTTATTATTTACAATTTCCTGTAATTTAAATGTGTGCATGTGAATAATTTTCTCTTTTTTAAAAACAATATGTAACACAAACAATATTGTTAAGTTATATGTATTGGTTCAATATAAATTATATTCGTCTTTAACATATATTTTTAAGGAAATACATATAGTTGATTTAATAATCTTCAATTTCTCTTTCACAGTGTTTTTTCATTGCATTCTTTCTAATTATTGATCCAACAACTATCATTGTTCTCATTTCTCACTTCAGATATTTCCATTCTAATATTTGTCATTACTTAAATAACAAAGTTTTATTTATTATCTTTTTTTTTGTTAATTCTTTATTTTTGAATACTCATTATAAATATGAAAACAATACTTAAATATTATCACAATCTAACAGGAATGAATGCAGAATACATAAAATATAGAGCCATGCATCTCTGACAACATTTAAATCAAGTAAATGTGTTGAACAATTTTGCTGTTGAGAAATTTCATCTCCTTGGATACAAACATTGGCAGTTATCATGTAAAATAAATCCAATTATTCAAAGTACAAAAAGAAATATTTTAGGATTCAAAGCTATTAAAATTTTAGCTTACATTCAGTTTTTCTTTTCTTAATCAAATACTTTTGTTTGCAGATAGATTTATTAAGAAATTGATAAAATCCAAAACCATAGAAGAAAAACAAGAGTCACAAAACCTTTCGGAAAGCAATTTAATTGAAGAATAAGTCATACGAATAACAAGGTTTATATTTCAAATTGATAGGCAACAAAGTAAAAAATACAAAACTATTACAAATTCTATTAACTTTATTTTAGATATACGAATAAGAAACATGTTCTTTAATAATAACATAATGAACTAAAACACAGTCAGTTTCTCTTCTTTATCTCTGTTTCCCTTTTTCTCACATTATTTGGATTTAAATAGCCATTTCTAGGCAGTCATGTTAAAAGATACATTAATGGATTAGTGATGACATGATCATGAGTTCAATATGTTGGTTTTAGCTCTGTTGCCAGTGTCTTACAATGAAAGGTCATGCTAACCAGTCCAATATGAGTGAAAAGTAAGTGTTCTCCCCAACATCAGAGCACCTACTTTTCCCACTGTAAAAATAATTGCTTTGCCAATGTGAACAAAATACACACTCACGTATTGAGATCGAAAATGTAAGTGTAACAGTAAAGCAAAAAAGAAAGGGTTTAGATAAATAATGAGCTAACAGTATATCTATCTATATACTACTAAAACTCTGATCTTATGTGCTTGCTTAATTGTCTGTTATGTAATACAGCCAAAAGGGCACATAATGGGTAAATACTTTGAAAGCAAATTGCTTCTGAAATGGGAAGACAAATGGAATAAAACAAATTTCGCGTAAATCGGACCCCGGGTTCCCGAGATTCATAAGTTTTGGGAGTACCTTTGTAAATAGTCAAAACAGTGCATACTGGTAAAAAACTCCGAAAGTAATATAACCCTGCAGTTAGATTCATATATATATATATTTATGTATATGTTCGTGTGTGTGTAACAGTACTTAAGTTAGAGACATTATATATATATATATATATATATATCATCATCATCATCATCATCCTTTAACGTCCGTTTTTCCATGCAGGCATATATATACACACATGTGTATATATATATATATATCATCATCATTTAACGTCCATTTTCCATGTAGGCATGGGTTGGACAGTTTGACCGGAGCTGGCAAGCCAGAAGGCTGTACCGGGTTCCAGTCTAGCCTAGCTTGGTTTCTATGGCTAGATGCCCTTTCTAACACTAACCACTTTACAGTGTGTGCTGGGTGCTTTAACATGCCACCAGCACAGGACTCTCGGCGCTAGAGCTTTTTACATGACACTTGCCGAGGACATTCGGCACGTGTGCTTTTAACATGGCAGGACTCTCAACGCAGGTGCTTTACATGGTACTGGAACAGGACTCTCAGTGCGGTGCTTTTTACGTGGCACTAGCGCATGTGCTTTTTTTTTACATGGCACCGGCACAGGACTCTCAACGCAGGCACTTTTTATGCGGCACCAGCACAGGCCTCTCGGCAGGTGTGACGTGTATATATATATATATATATATATATATATATGTACACACACTAACACACACATGCACAATATACTAAACATGAGTTAATTTAATCTAAGACAAATCTAATATATTGTTGTTTGTACGGAAGAGTTGTTTATTTATATTAGCCAAATCTATGAGTGCTTTACATAAACTTGTCTACCATTTAAATTTCTTTACCATGTCTTCGAAATATGCAGGGAATGTTGTATAGAGGATATCATCATCATCACCATCATTTAGCGTGTTTTCCATGTTGGCATGGGTTAGACGGTTTTGACTGGACACAGCAAGCCGGGGAGCTGTGCCAGACTCCAGTCTATTTTTGGTTTGGTTTCTACAGCTGGATGCCCTTCCTAACACCAACCACTCCAGAGAGTGTACCAGGTGCCTTTAACGCGTCACCGACACAAACATTATATATATATATACGACGGGCTTCTTTCAGTTTCCGTCCACCAAATCCACTCACAATGAAAACTAATGAAATATTTTGTGTAATATAAAGAGAAATGAGTTAGAAATTGTTTGGTATGTGTCACAGGTCCCCCCCCCCTTTTTTTTTTCATGTTTTTGCTCTCCTCCTAACTTTAGAACCTGGCTATTCCTCTACACATCTTACCATCTTGAAAAAAAACAACACATTGTGAATAAAGTGTTTCAGGGTTCTGTGTACATAGACAAAAGATGGGAAGGTCAAGGGTGGAGAAAACAAACCCCTTTGATCATTGATTTGCTAAGTTAGGTATGATCTGGGTGGCTAAACAATAACAACATCAACAATCACTTGCTTGGTTACCACCACCACTACCACCATTATACTACATCATCACCACCACCACCACCACCACCACTACTGCGAAACTTACTATTACTAATGCAAAAGGAACAAATAAAAATAAAAAACAAAATAAACATAAGTGATAAAAACAAATACTGACAATGATGTAAATGATTTAACTGCACATGTGTGTGTGTGTGTGTGTAGCTATGTAAGTATATGTGCGCATGTGTAAGAGTATGTGTAAGTATGTGTGGAGAGAGAAAGAGAGAGAGATTTGTCAGTTGTGTGTGTGTTGGTAGTTATGTAAGTATATGTGTATGTGTAAATATGTGTAAGTATGTGTGGAGAGAGAGAGAAAGAGAGAGAGAAAGAGAGAGATTTGTCAGTTGAGTGTGTGTGTGTGTGTGTGTGTGAGTGAATGTGTGTCATCATCATCATCATCATGTAGTTAAGTAAGTATGTGTGCATGTGTAAGAGTATGTGTATGCATGTAAATATGTGTGTATGTGTGTGTGTGTGTGTAGTTATGTAAGTATGTGTGCATGTGTAAGAGTATGTGTATGTGTAAATATGTGTGGAGAGAGAGAGAGAGAAAAAGAGTGAGATTTGTCAGTTGTGTGTGTGTGTGTGTGTGTGTGTGTGTGTGTGTGTGTGTGTGTGTGTGAATGCGTGTGTAGTTAAGTGTATGTGCGCATGTGTAAGAGTATGTGTATGCATGTAAATATGTGTGTATGTGTAAGTATGTGTGTAGAGAGAAAGAGAGAGAGATTTGTCAGTTGATGTCAATTTCATTGGTG
>JAOPUL010004099.1:10053679-10066914 GCA_027564515.1 Octopus rubescens
TCATCATCTGCATATCTGTTCTAGAAATTCTACTAATGTCTTCCTCCTTAAGTGGCCAAGTCTCACTACCATACAACATGACACTCCTAACACAGGCTTCCTGAATTTGATGTAGACTTTTTGCTTGTGGAAAACTTGTAAAGTCACAGATACAGTTTGGTCATATACATTTTTCAATTGATACACCCAAGAGCTGCCATATTTTAAGCATCACATTAGATCTATGACAAAATAACATTAGAATAAATAATAGAGTAATTTCTTGAGCACTTGACTTCTTTCTATTGCCATGCATTGTCCCCACTGTAGATATTGCAAGCTTTTTAATGTTTTGGCAATGTGGCTGATATTTTTCTCCCACATCAAGCCTTTTTAAAACATCAAGTTTAATATTCAGTGAAATCCTTTTATGGCTCCTCACTTGATGGCTTCTTTTCAGACATCTTGAATTGTAGGTAAATCCAATATTGTTAGCAATCAACAATTTTCCAGAACAAATATTTAGTTAAAAAATATTATGAGGAAAAACTGCATTGTGAAAGTAAAGAATTGTTGTCTTATTCCTATGGATGTAAGAATGAAAATGAGAAGGTTAAAGAGTGGGAACTTCACCCCTTTTATAGCTCTGATTTAAGCTATAAAACCACTCCACTCTACTCACAGACCTCACCCACAGTGCTGACATACAACATATGTAGCTATAGACATTGCTGTCAAGCTGATATTATTATTGTTGTCAGTTGATTATTCTAACTTTGGCAGGTTGATAGTGGTGGTATTGGTTGTATTGATTTTCATTTTGTTGATGGCAGTGATGGTACTTTTGGTTGTGATGAGGGTCACATTGTTCTTGTTAATTGTATTGCTGTTTAGTTTTAAGTCAATTCTCATTGACCCAAGATCAAAGACATTTTTTTTATTTCAGATAGAGTTGCTTATCTTTTCCATATTATTGTTGCTGTTGCTGTTAGTCATTAAGGAGTTGGTGGGCTGGTAATGCCAGTGGTAGTATTGATTTTTGGTATTGATGATAGATAGTCGTGGTGGTGAAAGCTGATAAATATATATATATATATTGAGAGAGAGAGAGAGATCATTGTGACCGAAGAAAAGATACACAAATATTCAGTGAAGACTTCCACCTTACATTTCATAAGTATTTATAGTAGTACATACACACTCATATTATACAGTGTGTGTGTGTGTGTGTGTATGTGTGTGTGTGTGTGTGTGTGTGTGTGTGTGTTTGTGTGTGTGTGTGAGAGAGAGAGAGAGAGATTATAGTTTTCAAATTGTTAACTACTTTGATCTTAGCTAAAACACTGAGAAGCATCTTTTGGCTAAAAAGAAAGTGTTTATAAATTTTCGATATTTATCTGAGTATTTGTACGAGTGAAATTACCCTATATCCTATATCCCAAAATTTGTGATCATACTTTACAATTACCATGAGCACAAAATCATCTAACATGAGTAACTGTAGAGGGAGATACCTGTATCTTCTCTCTGTCTTGTCTACCATTACTAAAATGACTCCTGCTTCCCTGAACTAGCAAACTGAGTACCATCAACATAGACCACTCAATGCACTTTCATATTGCTACTCTATATTAGAACCTGCTAACTGCTTTATTAAACACTCCGTCAAATTCATCATCCTTGTAACAGCATCCATCTGAAATACACTTTCTGCCTATGCTTTCTCTGCAGACAACAACTAATATGAATTCAAGTTAAACATAAACTGCATTTGTTTCAACAGCCTATAAAAATATGCAATATTTATTGGCACTCACCTTCCAAGTATTAATTTAAAAAATATAGATCTAGATAATTTGTAATATTAATATTCAAAGATTAACCTGGTTTTGAGAAATATATATATATATAATTTAAAGTGTGTTTGAATGGTTTTACATAGAATAGCAATTTCTGCTTTTGATTCACTGAGCTTAAGCATCCAATCCATTGTCTGACCTCAATAAATTTATTGCACAGACCTTTCAAGTTTATGACAATACTATGGCATGGCTACAATCATGTGGAACAAATAAAACTACAGTGTTACTGAGTAATTAATTTAGTAAAAAGAAACTATCAGAAGAGTCACTGCAACTAAATGTATTGTTATCAAACTGAAAATCACACATCTAAGTAACATTATGCTCAGCATAACAATAAAAATCACACAGTACAAACCCAACAGATTTTCAGCATACTCCATATAACATTAAATGAATAGTAAATATTATCTCATATGGCATATGATTTGTCTTCTTTTCAGAAACAATGAAACAATTTCAACATTTCTAGCTAAACCACTAATTCTTCAGAGAAAACATCCAATAGAATATCATTGTCAACAATATAGAAATTGGAAAAGATTAATCAACATAACAAAATTAGACTATGTTTGTTGTCAATAACAACCATTGAATTATTCATGATTTTCAAGAAAGGTTTCAGAGCTGTGATGCATTTTAAATTAAATTACTTATCAACATGCAGATCTTTAAAGCAAATATTTATTTAGTTGCATTAAATTACTCATCCAGAAAATTTAGAGATTAGATAAAGTTGTGTAGTAAGTAGACAAAATCATAATGGTCAGTATTTTGTGAATAAGTTACAAAACTTTTTCTTTTTTGATAAAGTTAACGAATGACAAAGAATTTCATAAGAAAAAGTGTTTGAAATAACTTGGACATTCAACAGGAATTAAATAAACTTAAGGAACCTATATACAGTCTAGTGACCTGCTAAAACTAGTAACTAACCTCCACCCTATTATACCCTACAATTTTAAAAAGAAGATTCACACCAGAAAAAAAGAATGGTCATGGCTGGAATGCCTTTGCTCATAGTTCTGCTGAATCAGGGCTGATCTAAAGCTATTGGATCAAGAACAATCAATGCTAGAATAAGTCCAAATATACAAAACTGACAGCAAGATCTACCAGAACTAGCAGGTCATCATCCTTAGTATATAAGCTGAAAACATCAAATTTATAGCTGTTAAGAATAGTACATAAGAAAAGTAAAGTTGATTCCTAATGCATTTCTGTCAGTAACAATCTAGCCTATACAAAATACTGTCTTTTGAATCATTGATTTTATTAGTTTATAAAGAAGAATTAAGATCATTAGTTAGGGCAGATGTGGGCAATCTGCACTCAGATCACATGTGACCCCCCTCTATTAGGCATGACATAATAATGAAATTAGACATGTATGGCATGTCTAATTTGATTACAAAAATAGAATAACTGTTTACTAAAATTTTGCAACTTAATCGTTAGATGTGAGTCTTAATTTGAATAATTTGCTTTCATTCCTTTTCTCTTTCACTCAATGTTCCTTTCAATTAAAAGTTTGGTAGAGCTGAGTGACTTTATGAATCATCAACCAATGATGATAGAATGAGTTATTTTGAGAAATTGTTTTTCCTTTTTGTGCAGCAATGATTTTTCTTAAAAAATATTTTTTATGATTTCCTTAATGAAATATACAAGGTATTCTGTACCACATATGACGTTTGTTGATTATATTCTTTTAATGGTATGGCTCAATTTATGATGATAGCCTACTGCTGGAAAAAGGTTCCTCATGCCAAGAGTAGGATTAGACAGCAGAATCAAAATAAATAGGTTGTCATAATTCCACAATGCCATACGAATCATGGTTAGATGTTCTGAATTCATTAATTCACGAATAATTTTGGTTTTTAAATTGTATCTAAAGGGATTGAGCATGTATACATCTAATGGAATTGAACATATCATTTGAACCAACAGGGCTATAATTATTTTAAATTAGGCAGTACAAACTCTGCTATAGAGAAAAGCAATGAAGAGGAGAATAAAGGAACATCAAAATTACAATAGATAATATCATACAAGAGTAAAAAGAAACTTCTTCATGCTCAGTATTTAGTTTAGAAATAATATCACATTAAAACTTTCTAAGTTAAATGCAAAGTTTATCCAGTAATTCCTTTGAAATGTCACAATGATTTCAAAGTACAATAAGAAAATAATCATAGTATAGTAATTCAAAACCTCAATATGACAAACACTATATTTACTGTTCTTTAATTCTACAATATAACTAAAATATTACTTTATATGATTCTAAAGTAAACCATATTGAATTTCTTGAAACTATATTAAAATAAATGATATTGCTTATAAGACTGTTCTGTTTGGAATCTAATATCACCATTTTATCATTAAAATCATATACTGAAAAATTCAAATTTTGACATAATTGTTTTAAATGTAATCAGTTTAAAAAGGGGGAATAAAGAAGGTACTACTATTTTTCAACAATTGTGATGTGAGTAACAAAATCTATACAAACATCATTCTGAAACTTCTTAAACAGTTTATATATTATATTTCTTCCTTATTGCAGTTCTTTTGAGGATATGAATACAACCTGCACAAACATAGGCAATTTCAGAGAATTTCATTATTGACCAAAATGTTTAGTTATACAATGTTAACTCAAGCAATGCTAGCTGATATGTGAAGATAACATAACTCTAATTTTCTTTCTTCTAGCTTTGTGCTTTATGACTTGCTAATATACAGTCTCATGGAATACACACTTCTAATTCATTTTAATATGGTCACTTGATATTTCACTATTCAAGAGCATCAACAACACTAAACAACACTAAATTAATAATTCTATCAAATTTGACCCAAGATTACATGTTTTTAAGGTTTCTAAAATCGATAGCATGTTAGCTCAAACATGTTTTGCAGCATTCAAATGTGCTTCAGAACACTAAATTTCATATTATCTAAAGGAAAACAAAATAAGCATTAAATGTATTACTTGGGAAATTATTCATTGTGAGAAAGCCTAAGGAATATGTACAAACAAAATACATGTTAATAAAAAAGAATAAAGAAACAAAAAAATAATTCTGAATATAAAATTAAGACTAATAGTATTAAAAGCAATGCTTTGTATTTGTGAAAGCAATATAAACAAGTCAATGGTACTGGCAGCAGGTATTTCATTGTTTTTATACACAACACTTAATTCAGCTCATAACTATTTACCTAATTATAGAGCATATTTAAAAACTTATGTAGGATTAATTAGCATTGTTTCCAGTGGAATATTTATCTCAGATCTGATTAATGTGACAAAGACTAGATTTAAGCATGATACTATAAACTACTTAAAGTTAACTTGGTGCTACTGTAAAGTGTGGGTGGTCTACAGGGACTTGTTACTATAACATGCAGTCTACTTGAAATGCTTACAATATAGAGTAAGTATACACATTTTAATATTTGTTAATGATCTTTTTAGAAGCCTTGTCAAGTAAAGTGATTTTATTTTGATCTGCCTTAGTAATTCGGTCAAGTTGAATCTAGGTCTTAGATCATACATTACAGTACCACGTACTATAATTAATGTTGTAGATCACATGCTATAGTAGTACCACTGATGTGTATTTTACAAATTTAAATTCAAAAGTTACTTATAGAAACCTATCAACATAAGTTTAGTGTAAGTCATAAGGTGTTGAGACATTTAAGGCTGGTTACGTAAACTTTACACACATTCAATATTGTTTCATGTATCACTTTCTCTCCATCATATTTCCTTCCCAAAGTTATATATTAAACAAGATGCACAACATTTCTTCTCCAAAATTACTTCTTTCCAATGTACCTCTTCCAACTTATTAAAAGCAACACTAGCCAAATGAAGCTCACCAACATCATTGCTAAAATTCTAGAGGGATTTATTACAAAATAAAATATAGAGGAAAATAAAATATACAATAAAAATATGTAATAAAAACATTAGTAAACTTAATATTAGCATTTCTGAATTATAATAAGACTAATACTGTATTCATTACAAATGCCTTAAGAAGTCAGAGAGGAAATAGAAAACTCTTAATAAGAGTTGAAAGACATTTTCATGTATTTATTGCTTTTACATTCATACAAATTGATATAATTTTTGCTGATTATCCATAAAATAAATATGTTTAATATTTGATCCTTACTATCATTCAACATTATTCTATACAACATTGTTCCAAATCTAAAATCTCACATGCTCAAATTATCCAAAATATGTGTTGAAGCAGAGAAATCAAAAAGCAGATTCTACTATGATACCTTACACACCGACACCAATTACTACCTTCTTTTACGCAAATTACAAACAAATCTTCAAAGATGTAAATTACATTAGTTTAAGATTTATGTGCAATAGAAAAGGAATTCAGAATTTTCTTTCTAATCATCTAGTTCAGCTTCAACATTAGTATTGAAGTTAGCAATAATATTAAAAGCCAAGAAGGCTTTACAGCTTCAAAAAAATAAAAACGACAATACTTAGTATGCAGAAAAGCAGTAGGCTGGAAATCAATATTATGCAATCACTGCTATCAATCACTGTTAACAATGCAGAGAAATATTAAATTAATATAAAACCAAAATTTAATGTATGGCACACAAAGAAAATATCCAATCTTTACAATAACAGGCTTGGCTATGCAATATATGAGTAGTTACTGCTGCTGTTTAGCTCCAGGTTATCCTTGATTAAGCAGACATAAGCATTTCAGCCATGACCATCCCATTTTATTTGTGGGGAGTAGTAGACTACATTATGTAATATGTCCTTCCATTTATAAAATGGTAGATGGTAGAGAGAGTAACTTGGAGGGTGATTTAGCTGCTATTTTCAGTAAGTCAAAGAGCCGTGTAGAGACTCTCTCATAGAGATATATGAGTGGTTGTCCTGGAAAGTCATCAGACATTTATAGAGAGTGTGAAAGTTTAAGTGTCTGTTGTAATTGGTTAAGGAGAGTGTGTAATGCTGTGGTTGTGTTTTCATCAATAAATGTAGTGTGCTTGTGTAGCCTGGCATACCAATTACAGGATACTTTCACAGTCACCACTCATGGATGATTTACATTCATTGAAGGAGGAATTATGATTGCATTTTCATGACAGCTGTGCACAGCAGGTTATAGCAGAGTGAAGGAAAGTATTCTTTACATTTCAGTACATGTGATTACAGTTGACAGGGATTAGATCAGTAATAATTGTTGTTGTTGAGGTTGTTTAGCTTTAGATCAACCCTGATTGAGAGGACCTATAATCAAAGGTACTCCAACCATGAACAGTGTACCCAGGACCACAATATATATTTTATATATATAATATATTTCAAGGCAGCAGAGGTTTCAGGGAGATTTGGCAGCTATTTATACCAGACCAAGCGACCATATAGAGGCTCTCTCATTGGTTCATCACTGACGTTAGTAGATAACATGTGTCTTGATGATTGCAATGGAACAGTATTACAGGAAGCATTTAATAAAGAAAATGCAAAATTATTTGGAATCCATAGATTGGTGGCCTTGCTACAATATTGGGTCAGGCAGTTTTAAATATGTTGTAGATATCAAGATCAACACTTTTGCTTTAAGTGGAATTTTGAAAAGCAAGATAATAAATGTTAGTGTGTGATATAATACAACAAATCTCTAAGGGGGATAGCATCATGAAAATTATCACAGGTCATCAAGATGAAGGAAGCAATCATCCTTGAGATATTTTAAGTGCAATAGGGTTGTAGATGGCAATACCTAATAAAATGCTCTGTGTACGCATTGGACACATTACTGAGTTTTTTTTTGCACACTTGAAAAAAGAAAGGGAATAGACTGAGTAGAGTTAAATAGAAAACGAAACTTGGTAGTGAATGTGGATGGTTTATCAGCTGGAGTACAGCTATAAAATAATCTACATCGAAGAGTATCAAGGTGAAAGATTTGGAAAAATTAAATGAAATTCATCCTGCTAAGGGTTTGAAAACATAGTTGGACAAAAGCATGTATTCCAAGTGTATCATAATTTTTTCGTCTTTAGATTTTTAGCTTGCAACATTTGTGATGGATGCTTCTGGGTTCATGACAGTTGTTGAGTGCTGTTGTTTTAGATTTAGACCAAAGTCAAGCTTGATTGAGCCATACTTATGATCAGGGATGCTTCAGGAATAACCATCCTATCATTTTTTTATGCTAGCACAAGTTAAATGAATATATTATTGAAGCATTGTTTTACAGTTGGATGCCCTTTCTGTTTCTAACCCTTACGTTTTTCAAGTAAGGAATTGCTTATTTCACATGACTTCAAAAGTGCCAATCAAGTAGATGATTCGTTGACAAGAGAAGTAAAGACAACATTGCTCATAGCTTGTGACTTGCATACAAATGTAAATGTAAACAAATACACACACATAATGCACTTTTTTCAGTTTCTGTCAACAAGACTCACACACAAGGCTTTGGTTGGCCCAATGCTATAGTACAGGACACTTGCTTGACATGCAACACAGTGGGACTGAACCCAAAAGCACCATTGTTGGGAAGCAAACTTCTTAACCATGCACCCATGCTTCATATAATATTTTACATCATATATGTATGTATATATATATATATATATCAGACTACATTATTCGATGTGTCTTTTCCTTTTTATGATGACCAGGATGTGATTTGAAGGATATTTAGTTGTTATTTCTAGCAGATAAAGCTACTATGTAGAGGATCTCTCATTAGTTTGAATGGATCTTTCCTTCCAGAATTGTAATTATTTTTCAGACTATTAGTAGTAGAAGTTAAGGTCAGTAGCTAAGTGACATGATTCATTGTAGGGATAGAGAAGGAAAGGTAGCACTCATAACATTATTTCAGAGTCTCTATAACTAGTTTAAAAAGGGAGAAATTATGACTTATCAATTGCAGCTGTAGAAATCTGCATATCCTGATGTCAAGATGGCCTCAGACTGAGAACATTACCTGAATGTTTGCAGCAGAATGAATTCTGCTAACGATACTCATAAAACAGGCAATGGTGTGAAATTGGATGACAGATTAAGCATACCACCCAAAATCGAGAGAATGAAAATATGTTCAGCCAATTTATATGGGTAAAGCAGGAGAAATTTGAGAAATTGTAATACATTTGAAAATCTCAAAAGGACTCGGAATGGTGCTGGTGAGGTGGGGGTGGGGGGTGGGGGTGTCTCATTTAAAATGGTTTTTAAAAGACAGTGGCAAAATTAGCAGGTTAGGTGATCCATATAATGGAAGCACATATTATATGCTGAAGAAAATGCAACTATTGCAGAACAACAAGTCTCATTATAATATGATAAATGTACAAAGATATTGCTGACATCGAATTTGAAAATGAAAGAAAAATTCTATTTGTCTCAATCAAAAGCATTGACTGATCTATCCAAAAGAGATGATTAGGTCGTTGGGTGGATGACATATAGTGAATGAATATGTGGGTAGCTGTATGTACATCAGAATTATTACATTTTTGTTATCATTTGCATTCTGCATACCCATTTGATCCAAACCTATACATATCTTTCCTCACATGATCACCTCCATAATGTTGTCTCATCTCCCAAAATGATTTCCCCCAATCCTTACTTGCCAGAGTGGAATGACTTAAATGGTTATTAGGTTTCTTTTCTGTTTTTTTCTTTTCTGGAAACATTGATCTTGTGATGTTCAAAATGAACATCAATCTCACAAACATGGAAGGGGTCTACAAGACCATAGAGATTATCCCTCTTCCTCTGGTTAAAATAAACAAAATGATCTAAAATAATATTAATAGCAAATAACAGGGCAATGGATGAGTTAATGCAAGTGAACCTGGGATATTTAGGCCTCTCAAATTAGATGCATGACTGAGGTGCATGGATACATTTCGTATTAACAGATCCACTGCATTCTAAGGTCATCATCACCAACACTGATGCTGGTTGCTATTGATATAACCCCAGGTAAACACTGATTGAGTAGATGGCTGTTGGTTATGATGATGATGATGATGATGGCAGTGGCAAGCATTGGTGGTGACAGCGAGGGGAGGAGAAGAAAGAATACAATGATGATGACAAGAATGACAACAATAACTATGATGAAGAATATATCAAATCTGTTTTGATATTTTTAGATGAGAAAAGCTATTGTAAATGTTCGTGATAATGCATATTAATATTGGCTATGGTTGACAACAATAAAAATGTTTAAATCATATATTCTTAAAACCACAAAAATCTACAGCAGTCTTATATAAAATTATCCATCTCCATTGAAGAGGTGTTAAATAAAAAAGAATTTTATGAATATAATTGCTTACTATTTATGTGTATCTGATTTAATTTTTGTTATATTGATAATGTTTGTTTGTCTTAGAAAAATCACTAAAATAACACAGTATTATATTCTCATAAATAGTATCTATAAGTGTCAATTTTTGTAGGTAAATACAATTTCTAAATAACCATTTCACATTTTGATATTATCTACATAATAAGTGAAGGCACATGGTTCAGTGGTTAGAGTGTCAGGGTTACAATCGTGAAGTTGTGAGTTTGATTCTTGGGCCAGGCTGTGTGATGTATTCTTTAGCAAGACACTTCATTTCACGTTGACCCAGTTCACCCAGCTGTAGAAGTGAGTTGCAATGTCACTGGTGCTAAGCTGTATCGGCCTTTGCCTTTCCCTTGGACATCAGTGGCATGGAGAAAGGAGACTGGTATGCATGGGCGACTGCTGGTCTTCCACAAAAACCTTGCCTAGACTTGTGCCTAGGAGGGGAGCTTTCTAAGTGCAAACCCATGGTCATTCATGACCGAAGGGGGGGATCTTTCTTTTAAAATAAGTCCCCCATTATACTCATCCCTCCATCACATCTCTATCTACGGGATTATTCTTTTGCTGTAATTAATGAAAGCAAAATCCATTACTACATATACCATCAACCGTCTGTTCTACCAGTCATCACTCTCTCCCCACTCTGAGCCACTTCCTACTGTCTTCCATCTTTCACTATTACAATTGTTACCGCCTTGCTTCCTAATGACTACCTTCACCCCTATCTATGACCACCACCATCCCTATTTCTAACCTTCATTTATCTCTTCACCACTGCTTTATATAGAATATCTTTTTGGGCAGCAAAGGATCAGCCAAATTTGTTTAAAACCTATATTGGGATTTCATCAGTAATTGCAATTTCACTGTTTATAGAGACATTCTTTATAAATCCAGGACTTGAGTAAACATGATAGATCAATCTCCATATATATTCTTGGCAGCTAGTTCAATTAATAAATTACTGGTGCTTTAAGTATTTTGTTTCAATACAAAACAAATGATCCCTCTTCTTCATGTCTATAAAGACACTGTATATAAAAACAGTGTCTTTACCTCCATCTACAGGGTGGTCCGAAAGTCTTGTCACCCCTACATATTGTTTTAACTTCACTGCAAGATTCAGCAAGCCAACTCCTCTGAAGAGGATGATACTGTGATGGGAACATAAACTGTTTCTTACAGGATCAATTAAGGACAAACCGAGGACAGGACGACCCTCAACGTGATGGTAGACATGTGAAGAGGTGGAGGCATCTGTGCCCAAGAAGTCACTATGAAAACAGTCTTCTGTGCTAGGAATTCCCAAAACCACAATGTTAACACACAACATGACAAAAAATTTATTGTTCTCATTACTTTTTGGTAGGGGGTGAGAAGACTTTCGGACCACCCTGTATATAGCCAATGTTGGCTAAATAAATCTATAGATATATTCTGTTATATATTATAGAATTTTATCACATAGTATAAAAATTGTATACAAATTTAACTGGATATAAAATGGTTACATATTTAATTACATATGAATTGGATATAAATTTAACTTGTTTGGTATTGAATACATTGTATACAAATCTGAGAATAAAAGACTCCAAACAAAGATAAATTAGAAGCGTATTGAAGTCATAAAAGGAAAACATAAGCAATTCAAAATCGATGTTATGTCTAATATAAGTGTTACTGAGTCCTTATATATGAAGAAGGTTAGAAACAGCAACAGAAGTAATCATGAATTCACTATTATATCATAAAGAGAATTTTGAATAATATTCTCTGATCAATATGGAGCTACTAAAATTCTGCATAGCAACCTTGGATATTATCTTGGTTGTGCATATTGAATATAAAATGCAATGCAGCCATACAGATTCCTAATTTGTGAATGTTTACTCAACGGATGTGAAATAAACATAGACTTAAATATAGACAATCTGTAAGTAATCAAAGACATGAATACAGATTTAACATTGAGACAGATACAAAATTTACAAATGTGCTATTTTCCCAAGATAGAAATAGCAACTGTGGTAAATGTTGGTCATTGGAATTCAGCAGTCGAAATTGATACTTTGTAGTAATGGGGAAACAAGATTTTATCTGTTATATTTAAAGAATCCTACATTTATTTGAAAAAGATTTACCAATCAACATAATTTGTTTTTGTTTTATTGAGTTTTAGAGACTTAGTGTCATATGTGTTTTTATTCCAATGAAACATACAAATAGATATAACACAGCAGACTATTCTGGGACATAAATCAAAGACAGAAAAGCCAAAAGGATCATCTACATATCAGGTAAACTGAAAAGCAAACATTAAGAATATATCTTAACTAACCACAATAAAGATGATATAGTTTAGTTCACTAAAATAAACTTTCAATTTATCATTATAAAATATCCAATTGTATTCTTCTTTTCAGAAAACATAACCATATAAACAATGGCCAACAGTATCTTTATGAGAATCAACCATTAAAATATTATGATTAACACTATAAACAGCATTAGAGATATCAATCAATAAATCAATTATTTCCATATATAATATCAATAGCAATCATTAATTCATTCATATATTTGAGGAGAATTAAATATTTGTGTATTCAGTTATATCATAAACTCATGTATATTATTCATATTCGAACTACCAAGAAATGTTACGACAGTGAATTTGTGACATGTTTAGATAGGGTTTCAACCAACTTTAAGAGTACATTTTGATAGGATAATTCATATATATATATGCTGGTCCCTGTCATTGCTATCCTGTAGCCATTCCGCCCCACCCCCTACCCCCACTCTTTCCTCCTCCCCCGTACAGCCCCATACACGGCCCGGCTCTCACCTCCAATCCTGGCCCAGCACCCCTGTCCCTATGCCATTACTATACATGCTCAAGTCTTGGGCTCCTAATCATCCCCCTCATCACCTACCCACTCTTCATAGTATCCTACCACTGATATCCAAGACACTTGAGCCCCAAGGGTCTGACCTGCCT
>JAOPUL010004099.1:10144204-10164090 GCA_027564515.1 Octopus rubescens
AAGGCAAAGTCGACCCCGGCAGCATTTGAACTCAGAACGTAAAGTCGGGAAAATTGCCGCTAAGCATTTTTCCCAGCTCGCTGCCCTAGCCTTGTCATAGATAACATCAAGTACTAAGAGATGTTTGACCACTTTATTCAATCATCTCAGTGACTTCATATTCTTTGCAGTAGATGTACTAGTTTACTTCAATTGTCAAAACCTCATATTCTTTCTTCTAACAGCAATCAATCTGATCAAGTAAAACAGAATGTTTTCCTCTCTGACAAATCAAACTTTTATTCTAAAGTTTAACTAAATCTTTTGTCCTTAGATTATATTGATTATATTTTCAAAATCAGTTTCTAATCTAGGAAAGCACACCATCAAATGTATTTCTTTTTGAATACATATTAAAAAGTCAAAAATATCAAAGACATCTGTCTAAGATGTTATTTAATATGTACAGAGGTAGTCTGGGTAAAACATTTTTGACAGCAAAGTATAATCCTTGGATTTCTGTCTGTATTTATAGATTTGGTACATGCATGAAGACAATCAAATATATAGCTAAAAGTGTGCAAATTTCCCTAACATTATCTATAATATTTGGTCTCTTCCAAATCTTATTTCCATTAACCTGTGAAATTGTATCAGATTCCTTTTGGCAATCATAACAAATCTGTCATTTGCACCCTAAAATCAAAAGCTGCCACATTTGTCAGATAATGATTCTAATCCTCTCTTCAACATCAAATATAAATTCTCTTATCTCTAAATCTTAAACTCTCGATTCATCCTCTGCTCTTCTCTAGTAGCTAAGTTTATCAGACACCTTTCCTCTCATAACAGAAAATCTTCAAATCTACAAATCTATGAATTAACCAATTTTTTGGAAACCCTTTATCTAGTCACCCTCACCACTGTATGGAACAATAGGCACAATGCTTTTCCCTAATACAGCTCTCCCTAAATCACTAATAGATAAAAATCAGAAATTAGAAGAAACACTGATCTTGTCGTTATATCTTTTGTAGTAGTGTACCCATTTTCATCTCAAAAGTTGGAAGAAAGGTTAAATAATGCTAATATTTATTATGCATGTTAATACAGCTGGAAACCCATCTTAAATCATTTCAATAGGAATAAAAGAACAGTATTTAATTTTAAGCCAAGTATGCTAACAACAACCATACTTAACTATATAAAACTAATAGCTAAAGCAAAAGATAAATATATGGCATTACAATTGATACTTCAGCATGTTAATGTATCTTTATTAGAGAAGCTTAATTTTTGCCAAATTTGAAACAGGAATATATTATGAGCATTAAAATAACTTAAAATAGATCCAATGATAAAAGAAAACCAGTTTTAAATATTGCATGTCTATGGATATGCAGCTAAATCAATGACATTGATTGCACATTATAAAAATC
Source organism: Octopus rubescens (assembly GCA_027564515.1). NCBI lineage: Eukaryota > Metazoa > Mollusca > Cephalopoda > Octopoda > Octopodidae > Octopus > Octopus rubescens. Next base: position 10,145,623 of record JAOPUL010004099.1, read on the forward strand.
TTTATAAAGATTAGGTTTCCTCTTCAGAACTAGAAATTATTTTGCCTGAACTGCCACAAATCTTAGAGTTAAGGGAAATAAACTTTATGGTTGAGTATGTTTCACATGTTAAAGCTGATCCAACAATTCTAAATACACTTTTGCATTCAGTCTACCAAATAAATGGTTGCTTTCTAATAGATAAACCATCAAATTAGAAATGAACCATAACACCAATCTTATTCCAATATCAAAACTTGTTTTTAAACAAAAACAAAAATATGCCCTTGTTTTTTAAACAAAATATAAAAAAGTATCACATGGTATACTCAGACAAATATCTATAATATAAAAAAATCTGAATAAAACTCTAAGATACAGCAGGAAAATGATGGTTAGATCAAGTTCAATCTAACATGCTGTAAAAATGAATGGCAAACCCTAAACATGGGAAATCTTTTTTACCAATTAAAAAGACTTCTGAAGCAAGTACGCATATGTGCTGAGAAGTGAAATTATAACTCCAAATTTTTGAAGTTATCACGAGTTAAATATCAATATTAATGAAAGCAGATGTTAGTAAAAAATAATTTTAAAAGAATTAAAAAAAATTCTATTTGAATTATTAAATCATATAGAAATATAATGCAGTATACATGCTCAGGCTCTTACATTGAACACAAATGAAATTCATGTTTCATTTGAAGATGTACACATATGTGTTTAAGTAAATAAACAACAATTTTTCCATAAAGTACAACGCAGTTGATACAATTATAAAATAGCAACATATTTCATGCTTAACTTGGAAAATTTTATTGTTAAAAAAATTGAGTTAAATTCACTTCTTTATCAGAAAATGTGTCTACAATTAAGGAAACTAGTTATCAAACATTAAAAAGTATTAGAAACAAGCATTCATGTAAACTAAAGTTTTACATTTTGTAAATAGTTTTGGAGTTTGTAAAAACTGCATCATTTAGAAAACAATTAAATTCGTAAAATTAGATAAAATTTTCGAAATATAATTGGATAATGTTTAGGTATTTCAATTTTTTTTTGTATTTCAAAGATTTAGAAAATATTAAATATTATAATTTGAATATTGTTTCAGAACTTTCAAGTTTAATTAAATTACAAACCCTAAATTTAATACTTAGTTCTTTTAATGCATGGCTGCCTTGTTGAATAGAAATAAGACCTTCCTAGTTTCTGTAAAGCAAACTGATTGAGCTCCATTGCCTGATGACCAATAAAGATAGATGAGGGAAATAGCGTTTCATCTTGTGAAATTATGACCTCCATAAACTACAGATTTTGATTGATTGGTCAATAAAAATATATACTCTGTATGTGTGTGTGTGTGTGTGTGTGTGTGTGTGTGTGTGTGTTTGTAGTAAGACAGCCACCTCAGACCAACCAGAGAACCCTGAAGGTCATGGATTACTCACACTACCAAATACATGTAATGGACTGTGCTGAGTGCTGGATCCATATTATTTATACTAATAGTTGCTTAACATAAGTGTACAATGATCATGCCTGGTTTTGTTTCAATAAGAATATAATCTAGCAACTTTTCTTCCAATATATATGGCCATTGACCTCTTTGTAGGAGGATTTTCTGCCCTTTAACAGTTATATTTTTATCCGGCATCGTTCCACAGGGCTATGAAAATTTGTTATTACTTATTATTGCATCCCAACTGCTTTAAACATGAACGCAAATGTTCCGTAAGTCTACAATGAAATTTATAAATTTTTTCAATGGAAGTTGTATTTTGTTATAATTATAATTAATATTTTCTTGAGAAAATAGATTGAAAAACACTTAGAGTCTCTTCTAATGAACTAATTAAACTAATTAGGGGAGGCACAGCTATTTTTCCTGCTAGAAGACAAAAAAATTTATAGAAAATGTTAATAAGTCTGAAGAGAGATGAGCCATGGGAGGGAGTCATGATAGCTTTGATAGTGATAACACTGCAGTTGTTGTCTGCCTTGAAAATTGTACTAGTCAAAATTAATGATATGCAACTCAGATTCTTCCCTAACATTTTCACCAATAATGATCACCTACCTCTTTTAGTCAGTAATGCAAACACCAGGACCAACAAGAACAATGAATTCCTTTAATGGGAGAAGGTGCAGCTATAGCAACGATAGCAAAAGTAACAAGACAAATGAAAAAAAAAGGAACCAAGGGGGTGAGAAGAGTGTGGTTGACATGACCAGTCAAGTGAACTGACTGCAGAGACATGTGCTGAGAAAACATCAGCCAACTGGTATGTCTGTTGTAGACAGTCCATATTTGGCAGGCATGGAGAAGTATCATTAATACTACTGCTTGGTATTCAGCATGGTGGCAATGCTAATACCACTATGTTCTTAAATAGTGAAGTATTCTCTTCCAAAAGCTGACCATACTTGGCTATCCTAGATCTGACCTCATCAACATGGACCTGTCTGGAAGGCTATCAAAGTAATTGAACTTTTCTGTTAACTGCAGACAAGTATCTTTGACCATGATTTTTGGTTCAATGCACTCAAAACCAGGTGAGGGTTGATACATCACATGAGGTCAAATAAAATTTGTTGCAGGCTACACAGAATCTTTCTATGCTTTGTTGCATGTTATTGACATTGCTAGAATTCAATGCACAAAGTATCTGCAAATTGATGATTGTGCATTGAATGTCATCTGGACTTTAATAATTTCTTTCAGGTGTGAAAGATTGTGAAATTTGCCATACATTCTGTAATGGATGTGAATTCCTGAAGGATAATTCCTGAATGCATGAGTAACCATTGCCAAGAGCGTCATACTGAACACTGTTGGCACCAGTAGGCATTCCCATTTTTACAACAATGCTGACAGGAAAGTTTGCTGATGCTTTACCATTGTAGGAAACATGCGCCATCATGTAGTTATGAAACTCCCTGACAATGTCGGTAAATTTGATAAACATCACTGTCTGATATGAAAACACAAAACACCAATCACAAAGTACATATGAAACACAAATACCCACATAATTTACACAACAGACAAAACCAAAATTAAAACAAGAACTAACACAAAAAAATCCCACAATAAAGCAAAACAGATGTGGTATAAAAACAATTCTACATTCTACATCTTCAAAAGATAATGCTACACATATCTTTGGAACGTGGAGATGCACCTGAAGTGCAACAGAAACTCATATAAACCTGATGGAAACATGATGATAAATATTTACGATTTTTAAATGATATTTAAAATGATTACAGAAAAATCTATATTAATAAAAATGTGATAATCATTATAATTATTTTTATGAATATCAGTGATATGTCTATGGTGAAATAAATGTACTATGTGAAGCCTGTTTGTGTAGTAGGCATTTTGCCTACACAATTTACTTTTTTATTTAATACTAGCAGTGAATCCCGGTATTGCTCGTGATTAGAATGAAAAGAAGTGTGACGACATTAATTTTAAATGCAAAGTCAATAAGAAAAAAAATCGATGCACAATCAGCTGTCCTCTGTGGAAAAGTAAGCATTAACAGCATGAATAAAAAAGTTGTAACCAAAAAGAACATCAACCAGGGGTCACCATAAAAGTCGAAATTTTATGAGTCCACAATATTGTCTAGAACATAATGCAGGTTTGTTTCAAATATGAAGAAATTCAGACACTAACTGTAGAAGTTATTGACGATGATGCTTTTGTTGTGTTAGTTTTTCTTACCCAGGGTTTGCAATAGACAAAAACTCGAAACTTTTAGGATTTTACAATAATGATGGGAACATGATGTACAAATGTTCCAAATTTCAAAGAAATCAGTTGAAAATTGTAGAAGTTATGACGATGATGCTTTTGTTGAGTTAGATTTTCTCACCCAGAGGCCGCAATAGAAAAAAACGTGAAACTTTTATGATTCCACAATAACATGATGCACAAATGATCCAAATTTGAAGAAAATTGGATGCAAAATATAGAAGCTATTGACTAATATGCTTTTTTTGAGCAGGTTTTTCACATACAGGGGCCGCAGTAAATAAAAATTGGAAAATGTTATGAGTCCATATTACTTTCAGGAACATATTGCATGTGTGTTTCAAATTTAAAGAAAATCAGTTGCAAATTGTAGAAGTTACACACATACACACACATCCTATGTTTTATATAGAGAGATAGAGTCATTACCACTATGAGTCTTGATGGTAACAGGAGCAAAAAAGAAAACAGAAAATAGCAAGCTATTTTCTATTTGTCATCTTTTAGTCTTGATTCACAAACGTATAGTGAGGTGGTTAATTGCAGGTAGATGTCCATCCCTTTGCTTTGCTTATGAAGATAATTCCAAAAGGGCATAATACATTAGTATATGGAAAATTTGAGAGTTCCATTCAATTCAACAATCCTCCCAATGAAAGACAATTACGTAAAATGTTGATAACATCAGGATTCTTTTTCTATTGTTGAAAAGACGTCTTTGTCACACACTATACTGAAGTTGTCAATATATTTTACATATTTAGTCCAGTCATAGGATAAATAGCTACTAATAGCTACTTGAATTTCTTTTATTCAAAAGAGGATTTATTATTAAAAGAAGTTATATTCACACACTTATTATTAGCAAACTCAAGGACAATTTATGGCAGGTGAACCACAAAGGAAAATGCATTGATAGCAATGGAATTTTGTGCACCAAAAACTAATCCATAATATCCATTTGATTAACATATATAAATTGTCAGGTGTCCAAATTCTGCAAAAGTTGATTTAACTTTCAACCATCTAGATTTTCCTTAAAATTCGTGACTGTTATCCATGCCAGAAACTATACCACCATCAATATTATATTTGATTCTTGTAGTGTGAAGATGTTTTTGTTTTCTTTCTTCTAGACGATTTTTATTCAAGCATTATCAAAAGAAATTTTCTGTGGAGTACTTGTAAAAAATTGACAATAATTACCTAAGGATAGCTTTCCCTCAATACAAGTAGGTAAACAACAATGAAACAAAAATATTTATTTAGCTACACATGTTACATTTTCATCTCCAAAATGGCTACTAAACATATGTCACATGACTGAAAATTGCAACAGCAAATGAAAAAGTACAAAATCAAAACACGCAACTCAATGTAAAAAGTAAAAGAGAAAATGAATAGTTTATGAACATAGATAAAAAGGAAAATATCCCAAGCATGGAAGTAGAGTTAGCAGTAATAACAACAGTGGTGACTCTTATATAAAGTCAAACAGTGTAATCCATTGTGACTATCATAACAAAAACTGAACAAACAGAATTCTTAGACCAATCATAATTTCAGAGAAAATAAAATATAGTTGAGAGAATTATGTAAAACAAACAGTAATCCTTTACCACAGGAACTAATCTAAGAGAGAGCAAAAAGAAAAATTATATATCTCTGCTTCTGAAAGAGCAGAACTGAACCAAATCTACCTTCACGACATGAAGTAAAACAAACACTTTAGGACATCTTAGGAGAAATCCTCTCAACTGAAAAAAGGCAAAAGTTATAAGCACTATCTGATGTACTTTCAAATTGAAGACTCAACTATAACACAACCTGAATTGTTAGACATACCTTCCATTATATATTTGTGCTCCAGCATCAAAGGAATAAAAGGGTGACAATAACAAACATTAGAAACAATGTAGATTCATTACAAACTATCACTTTTATTTCATATATTGGTGAATAGCTAAAGCAAGACTGACAAAAGGTGACATGTGGTTAGAAGGCATCAAAATAAAATCACTACCTTTGAATGATGCAACAAAATACTTTATACGGGAGTGTGGGGGTGGGGTGTGATATTTTACTTTTTAAAAAGCAAACATTTCCATCAGCTATTATACATAGCAGATATATTTTATTGTTTGCATACATATACCATATCTATCAAAACTGAAAGCATATAACTGATAGGTAATCTTCCAATCACCAAGTGTCTTTACAACAATTAGCCAACTATTATCATTTCTACCACAAATAAAATGGTTTCTGCTAATTCTAACTCACATTCTAAACAGTACTTATTGTATCTATATTTCTTACTTCCTTCATACTTATATCCTTACTTTTCTCAGCAATATTCTTTCTGAGTAAAATCATCCATAGCTCTTGTTCAAACAATAATTTTCTTACAAATATTCACCAGCAATAATGCTGGTTGATATTAACCACAATAGTCTAAGTTAGCTTTATACCCATCAAATTAATAAACAATAATACATACAATTATACTTTTTTGTTATTTCAATGACTTTGATGCTCAACTATTTATGATTATATTCTTTATGAAATATAAGGAACAGGTTTAAATATCTATATCGTATATTAAAAACATTTGTTAAAATATAAAGCAATTTGAAAAATAACTCAGATTCTTAAATGTTTACATTCTTTTTAAAAATGATAACAATTAGTAATTGTATTGGTTAAAGTTGAAGATTGAAAGAAAGGCAACCTTATGACTTTCAAGCCTTTATATCATGTTTGTCATGATAATCTATCAATATTTTCTCTGTGGCCTTACTGGCTCCTTTCTCATTTCTTCGATTAGCAGCTCTCTATCAGTTCATACAATTGTGGAATGTGTTGAAGGAGCTCTTTCTGTTCTTCATTCTATCAACTCTGGTGTACCTCAGTGTTTGTTCTTTTCCCATCTGTTTCTTAAAAACATCAATGTCCTACTTAGCATCTCAGCCAACAATATCCACTTTTACACAAATGATACTACTCCTCAGTCTTCCCTAACTTTCCTCAACCATACATCATCCACATGCCTAAACAGATATACCAAACCTGCACTGATTTTATGATTAAAGACCTTGAAATCATCCCCCAATGGTGAGATGCCAATCTTGTCTCTTTCAATAACAAAAAACACAAATACTACACATATTAAAGAAATCTCTTTGACCCCACTCATTAAATATGAACATCATGCAACTAGAGCATCCCATGATCACTCCAAATGTTGGGTCTTGCTTTCATTGAGGATCCCTTTTAATGATAGTGAGGCACAACTGGAGAAAGCACATCCTTATGTGCTATGTTGCATAGCTATGACTGTATCCCTTCTCTTCAAGGCCAGAAGATATTTCAGTCCTCTCTTCACAATAATTATTAACACTCTACAAAGCTCAGATGAGGTGCACAATAGTACACTGCTTCCACAGCTGAGATGGTATGACTACTGCACATACAGACATCCTAGACTACATCAAGGAAAAGGCCATTCAACTGATTAACATGCTCCAACCTCAGGCCCATGGGTATGCTATCTCCTCTACTATAATAGCCTCTGGTTTTTTCTTGAAGCTGGCTTGGCTTGTACCACTTCTACTCAGGTGACCCTCACAACTCTCCTCCTCTCGTCATCATTGTTGTTTTCAACCTCCCAAACCCTATACTATCCACTATGTCACATCTATTCTTCTCAGAATAGCACCCCTTTGGAACATATCTTTCCCAAAGGCATTAACTTCCAGTGATTCAAAAGAAATGTTAACAGCACCAATTTCATTGGTTCTGGAAGCCCTACAAAGGTTACTGGCACTGCCCCTCCCACCAAACCCAAAAAGTAAATAAAAAAAAATTAAAATGTCTAACATATTATAAAGAACTTGATTGGTATTTTATTTTATTTATCTTGGAAAGATGAAAGACAAAGTTGACCTCGCAGGATTTGAACCCAAAATGCAAAAAAAAAAATGGAATAAATACTGCAAGACATTTTTGTCTGATGCTCTAATGATTCTATTGACATCAAATCTGATACGAATTAAGATGTATGTAATTCCAGCTGTATTTCTTCACATAGATTACAGCAATGTTTTCTCCAATACAACACATAAAGTAGGATTGGAGTTACTTCAAAGATAAAATTAGAAAGTAAAAAAAGACTTTCTAATTGAAAATTATTTCAGAATAAAAAAAAAAGCAAATACAAATTCAGACTTATTGATTACAGTAGTTATAGTGGTCAGAGAATATATTGATTGCTGTTCAGTGGAGTCAATATTTTTTACCACCAATTCGTTACCAAAAATATGTTTAAGAGACAACTTTGGTATTACATTATTCAATACTATTTTTTTCTAATAAGATTTTAAATGATTTATAATAAAACTAAGCTTAACAAGGTTTATATTTACCTCACTTGTTTGTACTTATTATTTGAAGTTTGCTTTTTATTAATTATAGCTGTTTATACATAAACAAAAACAGTTTTATGCACAAAATTCCCAAAGGTGGGAAATATGGATTTAACATCTTTAGAGAGGTGTTTGCTTATGTGAATGCATGCACATGTGTACACACAGATGTGCCATAAAAATTACTGTTTCTTATAGATAACACTAATTTCATATATTGTTTAAAAATAAGTTAATGACAGTAATCGTATGTTATTTGGAAATTAGAAAATTAGCCCAATAATATTAACATTATCTAAAGAGTTCTATTTGGATTAAAGAAACCTATTGATTATGAAACTATGTATAGATTTTTTTGTAATAAAATTATATTAGAATACAAAATGTTCTAGACAGTCCTCCTCCTAATATAATAGTTTGCAATTCCAGGATCAAAGAAGTGACCTTACGGGGAAGTTAATTTTGAAAAGAGTGATGTGAAGTTTGAAATTTACCTTTGTGAGAATATATTTTCACTTGATACTATCAAATGTTTACATGGACTGAGAAAGAAAGACAGAAAACCTAGTGCAAAGCAAATTTATTAGGTTACAAGAGAAGCTTACTAAAGCATGTGGAAAGTTAGCAGTAGAATAGTAAAGTAGAGTGGATTATAAGATATAAACTTTATTTATAGTAGGATGTATTAAAAGAGATAGCAAGAATAATTCCTGGTGGAAAAGCAGAAAGCTTTGTATCATTGTTGCCTAGCTTGAATATATTTTGTTAATAGGTTTAATAATGCTCTTAGTGTGGCAATAAAGTGGCAGGGAACTTTAAAGAATGGCAATATTATGTGTCAGGATAAAGCAAGATAGTGCTGGGAAGAAGTGTGTCCTCAATTAAATAGTTGCAGTTGCCCTCAACAAAAATGGAAATAGATCAAAAGAATCATTAGAAGAGATTGTTTATTAAAGAACAACAGATATATTGTTAAAAAAAAGATTGAAGATAGCAAATAAAACAATTAGGAATAAAGATTAAAAACTAAAGCAAGTTTAGTGACAGGTGCGAAAATACTGAAGACATTAAAATAAATTGGTGCCATTCAAGCTAAGCTGTTATAGAGATGTTAACCCTGATCAGGCGTAGATGTGGTTGTGTGGTAAGAAGTTTGCTGCCCAACCACATGGTTCTGAGTTCAGTCCCACTGCATGGCACATTCTACTATAGCCTCGGGCCGACCAAACCCTTGTGAGTGGATTTGGTAGACGGAAACTGAAAGAAACCTGTCAGGATATATATATATATAAATGTGTGTGTGTGTGTGTCTTTGTGTCTGTATTTGTCCTCCACCACTGCTTGACAACTGGTGTTGGTTTGTTTACATCCCCGTAACTTAGCGGTTTGGCAAAAGAGACTGATAGAATAAGTACTAGGCTTTAAAAGAAATAATTACTGGGGTTGATTCCTTTAACTAAAAAAAATTCTTCAAGACAGTGCCCCAGCATGGCCACAGTCTGATGACTGCAACAAGTAAAAGATAAAAGATACTGACATAACTACATCATGAAATAATTTGTAAGCCTACAGAACAGAATTAAATCTAAAGAATTATACATTTTTGAAATGTAAACGTCAAAACGCTCAAAGTTGCAATTATAGCTAGAAGTATAGTGTTTATAACTGAATAGAAGTATAGCTAGAAGATAGTGACAGTACAGTGGTTGGAGTTCATAGACAATATAAGGTATCTACTGAACAATAATTTCTAATGATAAAGAGATGTTTCTTTTTTCCATGCAAAAATCACATTTTATTATGAATATTCATTATGGACATTGATTTTATCATACACCTTCATGAATAACTTCTGTACTGAAATACTGATGAGGAAATTTGAAGATAGATAGCAAGTGGAGGGAAACATAATGATTAACTGTAACAAAATAAATTGTATACATTACGATTTAAATACTGTGTGTGTATGTGTGGCTTCCTTACAAATTAATCTTTGACATATATTGAATTTGTGTATTTATGTATTTATCCGTATCAGACACACAAGATAAATTAAAGAAATGCACACAAACACACTTATTCACATACAAATATACACACACACACACACAAAACACATGGCTATATGTAGAAAAAATACATACATATTCATAGGGTTCTATATTTGGATCACATTTCTACATTTACCTAATGATTGCATACAACTACAAGATTAGATATAAAAAATTACTTAATGAAGAAATCAAATTGGTTTCATTTTAGTAAATTTACCCTAAACTAGATAAAACACAAAATCCTAATTAAAAAAATATCCAGTATTTTGGAAATAAGTGATCTGCACCATATCAATATTATTTATGGCTTCATAGCTTATTTTGTAAGTGCTTTGATAAAATCTTTACTAAAATTTGTTTGTTTTATTGCAGGTTGTGCAACAAACAAACAAAACAGAAGTGAAGTGTTTCATATATCTGCTTTACAAATGTATGATGAGTTAGAGAAAAGGTGAAATAAGAATCATAAAACATTAAAAAATTAACTGTAAAGCAATCATAAAAGTTATGTTACATGTTACTGACGTGACGATGGGCACCGGAAGACTACCACACCAACTTTTGTGACGGCGGTGACCCACATACTAGAGAATCCAGGGTAGTACCCCAAAGAATACATGGGCTAAACAAATTAAGGAAGACCTGAAATTGTAGTGCCTCGACCTCAAGCATGCTAAGGCCAGTGCCATGGATCGGAAAGCATGAAATAACATCATCACCAGATTCTGTCATCTCATGGTACCCACAGCAGCATATTGGTTGAGAAGACAGCCTCTCCCTCCAGTCACCAGCTAGAGATTTTACTTTACTTTTACTTACTAAGGATGGTAAATATAATAGGCACACTGTTGCTGTAAATAAGAGTTATGCTTCAATTCTAAAATAAAAGGTGCAAGATTTTCTGAAAAACAGCTAAGGTTAAGAATCTTTCTCTTGATTGGCTAATTTCAATATTGCAGTTTGTAAGCAACTGTTTGTCCACCTTACGATTGATTGCTATCAGCAGTAATGTTGCAACAATAGATGATTAGAAAACAAATAAAATACCTGTCAATCTACCTAACCATACTTTCAGATTTAAAACTACAGTCATTATTGTAAAAGACATTTGTTCTAACAGCTAGATTATCTGGTAATAAATTGATAAAATTATATATTAGTGCTACTGGCACTTATTGCACTGTACCTACAGAGATGAAGGGAAAAGTTTATTTGTATATATTGAAATTGGAACCAATAGCAACAATGAATAATACCTTCATTTAGTGCTCTGCTGTCTTGCATATCTATATACTTTATATAACATGTTAAAAACACCTGTGCCAGTGACACATTAAAAATACCCATGCCAGTGATATATTAAAGGCATGCAATACACTCTCTGGAGTGGTTGGTGTTAGGAAGGGCATTCAGCAATAGAAACCAAGCCAAAATGGACTGGAATCTGGCACAGCTCCCAGGTTTGCCAGTCTCCAGTCAAACTGTCTAACCCATGCCAGCATGGAAAATGGATGCTAAATGATGATGATATGGAAATGAGTATTAACTGATAGATTTATATAACCAAAAATAACTCAAAAGAAATAATGCAATAACCTATGACTGGGATGGAGCCAAACATCAATAAAGCATTGAACTATGAGAAAATTGTTACTTTTACATCTGAATAAAGCATACATATGGTTAAATTCTTACTATCCTGCAGCTATAAATCTTTGTAGATGTACCCAGGAGACTCACCTTAACTAAATCCTTTTACATTTGAAAGTTTCCATATACATACATGTATATACATACACACAACTGTAGACTACAAGCCAGCAAAAATGCAGCACCCATACACAGAATTTTTTTACCAACAGAATAGAAAGCCTCCAAAAAGAAATTATCAATTAGATACAAATAATTGCCTGAGTAGCAGTACCATACAGAAGCGATAAGCCTACAACTTTGTTTTAATTACAAATTTCAGTCATTCTAATTAATTTCTTGCGCTAATTCAGGAAAATATTTTATTAAAAGTACCATTAGCCATATTATTAGCTATTGATAGTTTGTAATATATTTACATCAAATGCTAGTGATAGTTTGTAATTTATTTACATCAAATGAAGTTTTATTGTGAATAATCCTCTCTTGCAGACACTACATATTTCTATTTTGAAAAAGTGAATTAATACTTGAGAAACACATTCCTTTGTTAACTATTAATAAATTATAATAAAAAAAATTCAGTTGGATAATTGGTATTGTATGAATACAATAGACTGAATGCTATCCGATTATCAACTGGTGAAACCAATGAACTGCAATGACAGATGAATTGAAATGAAAATAGTTAAATTGCAAATATTAAACTAAATCACCAACACCAATATCTTATTTCTACATAATATAGATATTACTAACTTCTGAATGATATGCACATAATATATTTCTCCAAATATCTAGTTAATTGGCATTTTGCTATCAATCCCAAAATAGATTTTTTAATTATTTAGTATATTTATCATACTATAGCAGTGGCTTTTATTTCTCATTTGCTGTTGATAATGAGAACACTAAGCTCTGAATTGAAAATCCTGAGATCTTTAAATCCCAGGATTAGATTTAACAACAGAGTAATATATAAAATATAAGGAAAATATAAATACATATTATTAAACTGTCAGAACAATCTTTATACACTTGCTATCAACTAGAATATATGAGGCATGATTTTAAAATTTCAGGAATATAAAAGGAAATTAGTTAAAATTTACAAAGAAAAAGAGTAGTTAATCTATAAAATAAATCAAATATTGAAGTAATTGTACAATACATTGACAGTCACTATATAATATTGGTAATAAAGTACTTAATGGACTAAGTCCATGACCCAAATTCAATGTTGAGCTATAAATATTTCCCTATTCACATTCTTTACTAATATACTTAAGACAAGCCTCAATACCACAGCATCCATTCCCCAACTCCTCAAAGCAATAAAGTTGATCTAATGATATTTAACACTGATTAAAGAAACTGATTTCACTTATTGAACAAGTATATAAGGGAAATAAATATTTATCTCTATCAGTAAAATAACTGTGACTTGTGTATTACAATACTTTTTAATATAAACTCAATATTTGCAATTATTGAATGTATTTTCCAAAATTATTCAAATTCATGTAAAAATCCTGTCTACTTTCAGATAAGCTGACAAAGGCTAGTAATACAATATTTTGTTTGCCTAAAGGTAAAATTGGAACTAACAGTAACATATGCTTATATCTATTTGTTTGACAATTTAATCTCTAAAAACTGTATTAAGAAATGGACAATATAATAATTGAGAAAACAAATTATGATATATAGGAGATACTGTTTAATATATAATGAGCAAATAATTCTATAAACTAAAAGTATATTCCTGAGTATAATTTTAGTATATAAATAATTCTTTCTACAAGAGGCACAAGGCCTGAAATTTTGGGGGAATGGGACAGTTGATTACATCAACCCTGGTGCTTAACTAGTACTTATTTTATTGATCCTGAAAGGATGACAGGTAAAGTTGACTTCATTGGCATTTGAACTCAGAACATAAAGACAGACAAAATGCTGTTAAGTATTTTGCCCACCATGTTAACAATTCTGCCATCTTGCTACCTTATATAAATAATAATAACAAGAATGAAACAAGAAAAAAAAAATTCCAACACAACTAATTTATTGACATTTGAAATTAATTATTCAGCAAAATTCATTTGTAAAAGATTGGAAAATAAATTGTTTAGCAAAATCACTTCTTTTTTTTTTAACTGTGTGATATCATATGAAGATTAGAAAGTATCAATAATTTATGTAATTGTAAATAACATTAAATTATAAAAGTTAATAAAAGTGTAAACTGATAAGTAAATGCTATAAGCTAAATAGAATTACATGTGTAGGAATAAAATAGTGTATTTCAAAGAGAATATAAAGTGCTTTTCACTTTAATTAACTTCATCAATATTCGAGTAACAGCTCTCATAATTTATACATCAGTTTTATTGCACTTTGGTCAAAATTTCTAGTCAGAGTTACACGGTAACATCATTCATAACTTTGCTTCAAGTTTTCTACTGTTCCCAATCAATAACTATACTTGATCTTAAGTGAAAGATGAAATATTTTGAAGAGAATCTATGCTAAGTTATCAACAGTATTTAAGTTGATATTCATAGGGAAATCTGGTAAAAATTTAATGAATTGAAAATAAGGGCTTTTGAATGAAGTTGCATCTTTTAACTTTTTACTTATCTGTCACTTGACAGACATCTGAGTCAACACTTATTTCTAGTTTTCAGCCAATGATTGGACGTACACTACCTAAGCAAAAGAACCAGGTACAATGTCAACTTATATCATACTTTTCACTTTCAACCTTTTAACATACATTTTGAAATGTAAACAATGATATTTACAAATTTATCTTTTGAAACATTACAAGTAATTGTCTACAGATATACAAGTTACAACATTATGTATCAAGGTATGTGGGCAGCATTCAACCAATCAATGATGCAAAGATAATGATACAAACACTACACATGAACCTCAACCCTCTCCAGTCCCTTTCCAAATAAATATGTCTTGACCACAGACATAATTCTGTGCTGATAAAAGTATAAAAGCTACCAACCTTTTAGCTGGTTTTCTGATAACCAACCAACTCATTCACACTCTCTTACATGAATGTAATATTTTCAATTTTGACTTCAAATAATAAAACTGACTCCATTAATTTGTTCCAGAGAGCATTAATATGATATTGCTAGATTAATTCTTTAGATTGTTGGCTTCAATTCCTCTAGCATAAGCAGCAACCTAAGAGATTCCAAATTGATAAGAATTTTACAAGGTAGTTTTGTATTTTCTCATAAGAACATGTGCAACAAGCATCTAACTAATGATTTATTTACACATATCATGTCTGGAATTAAGAAACTAGGCTTTCTTAAATATTATTCACACAACAGTATAAAGTTTATTGACTTTTGTTCACAAAGAAATGGTTTTAATGCTCTATGTTTTTGGCAAGAGATTTTATATGAAATCATGTGTCAAACAGATATTGTTTCTTTTTTCTTTGTTTGTTTGCCAGGTTATCCATTATTAAACATACGGTCAATTAATAAATAATTCACTTCTTTATTATTTATATATAGGTATTCATGAGTATCAGAGACTTTTATCATACCACTGTGACCTGTTCCATGACCTAAACTACATCTACTTGAGTTGTCTTAAGTAGTTACTTATACACTGTTATGTATTCATCTTTAAATGACCATTATCTTTGCATTTTTATTTACTTGCTCTTAATGCATTCTGAATAGTTGTCCAAAGAGATAACCCACTGCTGGTATTTTCTTTTATCACAGTATGAAAGTAGGATTTCATAGGTCAATGATACATGTCCCTTGATCTATCAGTAAAGTAATATTTGTTAATATAAAATCTCCATAAGGTTACTTAACCTGCTGAAAATAGCAGCAAAATTCCTTCAAATCAATTCCTTTTGTATCAAAGTATAGTTGGAGATATGTAAAAAATTGGAATGGTCATTACTGGAATGCACTTTACTACAGGTCTGCTCAATCCAGATACCTAAGACTAAGCAACAAAAACCACATAAAACCAACTACCCCCAACACTCTTTTCCAAATTAGTTGTGATGTTACCAATTACTTATATATTTGCATGTTTGTATTTAATTGGACATAGTACAATCTCATTCCAATGATTGATTCATTATTTTAATATTATTTCTGTACTATTTACAGCATTATTATTGTTGTCACCATTATAATCTTATAAAGTGACACCGTAACACATAGTATATGGTATGTTGTTGTCACTCCACTACCTTTTCCAATTTAAAACTAACTCTGCTTTGTTGTATGAAGTTGAGCACTGTAACTATTAATAACATTGAGTGTTTTAGGATCTCAGGTATAATTTCAATACAGAAATTGGTAAATGAATCACTCGTGGGGGGGGGGGGTCCAGAGCATGCTGATACTATACAGATGGAGAATTTTCTTAAAAAGTAGTTAAAGTGGAACATTTTTTTTCAACATAATAGTTATATTTCCCATCTTATAATATATTGCTTATAATATATTGCTTATAATATATACCTTATAATATATTGCTAAAGTTGCAGTTCACCTGCATGTTAGACCCTTGGGCTTTTACAGCTGCAATCTGATGACTACACTATCATCAAGCCATTGACATATTTCCAGGCAAAACAAACAAGAAAGATAATATATTTTTTTTTTAATTCAACATAAGAATTCATCTTTTAAGAAACAGACAACAGAGGTATTATGAAAAACATTGATGCAAGCCCACCAAAAGACTATCTAAATAAATAATACCTAGGTTTAATAGCTGCAAAATCATCAGACACTACCAAACTACAAGAGAACTAGTTTTTAATAAAAATAAAAAAATAATAATATGATGAAAGTTATTTTGGTAGCAATTGGCAAATTGGAAAATTTTGCATGTTACAAACAACTGAAAATCTAAATTTATTTTTAAATACTGTTTATAAAATAAAGACGGAAAACAAAAAATATATATTTTAAAAGTAAATTATTGATAACATGAAATGATGAAATGTAAGAAGATATATAAAAAGACTGCTTTATTAAATTATTTTATCACATAAAATACACATCATTTTACATTTAACATGTTTGGCATAATATTGCATTACACTTCTTATAACTAAAATGGGAACTAGCAACTATGAAGAAGAGAAAAAGAGATCAAAGTAAATTGAGAAGAAAGAACCAATGGAGCAGAAAGGAAAATAAAGAAAAGAGAGAAGAGAATGTGTAAATTTGAAGCTGCTTATGAGGCAAAGAAAAATTCTATAAATAGTTATATGATTCAAAATATAATGGAATAGAAAAGGTTAAAAGAAATTCAAGATATAGGATCAAAAAATTATTTACAGAGTTTTCAAGCACGTTTTTCAATAAAACTACTCAAATACTCTTGTAATGTTATTGATTGTAAAGTGATACTTGAAGAAAGAAAAATCAAAACTATATAAATAAAATATACCACTTTTTAAAATTTTAGGTATACACATTTCAGTATTCTAAATAAAAAAAGAATTAAAAATAAGTTTTATATATCTTTAACAAAAAATAAGAATTGATTTCATTCACTCTGTCTTCCTTACTTTAATATCTTGGTAGTAAGGGTACATTAAAGTGGAAATGTTATTTTAGATATTTTCCAATTAATGTTAAGAAATAAATAAACATAATACAATTAATATTAGTTCTAATTAGAAAATGAATACTAACTAAAGTAAATTATAATATAAAAAAAAACATTGTTTAGAAATAATTAATGTTAACTTTCTCTTTTCTTTTGAGTTTGTAACATTCTCTTTTCCTTTTTAGTTTTGGTTAGACAGACTGAAAGAAGATTTTGTTGTTGTTTAGCCCCAGGACAATTCTAATCAAACATTCCAGCTGTGACCATCGAATTTGAGGAGAGTATCTAGGACTAAATTATCTAATGTGTCCTTTTTTTTTAAATCGTGAAAATCGGATCTGAGGGTTATTTGGTGGTTGTTTTTAGGAAACAGATCAAGCAAACACATAGGGGTTCCATCATTGGTTTGATTGAAACAAGTATAAATTAGGGCTTAGTAAAACAGTGTAATACAATGACTGCTTTTATTTATCCAATTGTTACTAACTTAATTGTCTGGTTATTAAACTTGCTAAAGAGTATATTGCTGGAAGTTACAGTATTTGTAAGTATAGGACTACAGATAATATGGCTTGGAATTCAAATCTTAGAGCAATTAGTGTACATATTATGATACTTGTCTCAATATACCTATTTAAAAAGCAGGTCCTGCCATTGTTTTACAGTTAAGTGGTTATGGATAAGAAACAAAATAGTAAACCAAAAATGCAAAATATGCTAAATAGCCACATTTGCCAAAATAGCACCATATGTAATGCTAACATATTTTGAAACTGAAATATGGTATCAAATTAATTCTTCCCTGTTTTTCTTCTTCATCATCATCATCATCATCGTCATCATCATCATCATCATCATCATCATAAGCATCATCCTTTAACGTCCGTTTTCCATGCAAGCATGGGTTGGATGGTTTGACCGAAACTGACAAGCCGGTGGGAGGGGGGGGGGGGGCTACACCATAATCCAA
>JAOPUL010004099.1:10899615-10914133 GCA_027564515.1 Octopus rubescens
TAGTAAAAGCAAGTAGAGTAGAGATTAACAGGTTCCCCTAATCTTCATATATATATATATATATATATATAAGAAGGGTGATGTTGCCTAGTAAGTGGTCAGGTGATTTGTAGTGTTTGGAGTGGCTGTGGTTTATTGGTGTGGCAGTGTAATTATCACATGGACTACGTATAATTATCAGTTGTCCTTACACAATTTTTTCGTTTTGTTTTGGTTGTAACAAAATTGTTTATATTTCGTTCTGTATTCCCACTCAAAGTACGCACAATAAAGATATTTCCTGCAGTTGTCAATCAAATTATAGGCCTGACAATTTCGGAGCCTGTTTTCTTTTAGGAGATTTAAAGTTATTTTCCCCTCTAGCAAGTGTTCACATGTTGAATCTGGTCTACTTAACACTTCAGTAAATGCTGGGAACTGTGTTAATATCAGGGGAAGTTTCAGTTGCTTTCAGCTCTTAATTAGTTCGTGAGCATTTAGTTAGTCATTACAAGCCATAGTTCATTTTCTAATGTATCTTCTCTCCCCTTCAAATATTTTTATATTGAACTACTTTTTTTGCACTGATTATTTTCCTCCAATATTCCCCTTCCGGCATATTTGAATTCCCTTTGAAACTGATGTGTCCTTTAGCGTTATGGTTTGACGTCATTAATGTTCATCCAATATCTTTTTGTTTAATTCAAATACTCTGTTCCCACATTTTCCGAAGTGTCATACTACAAGCTTTTGGTAATTCCATTTGATCAAGTTCTTCATTTTCTTCAAGCTTGTTTACTTTATTTATTGATGTTATATATTTTTTCATACGCAATAATCCAATTATTATTGGCACTCTTTTCACTTTGATAATCCAAAAGATTCGCATACCAATTTCAATTCTGTTATACTTTGGCAATTTCTCCACTTCCTTCAGGCAAATATATAGTCAAAAGGGATGAAGATATCTATCAAAATGCAGGCATTTTCTTTCCAATTCTTGATAATTATGTCTACAATATATGACCTTGTATTTATATAAGGAACACTTTTTATTGTTATTATTAAGGCGGCGAACTGGCAGAAACGCCAGCACGCAGGGAAAATTGGTTAGCGACATTTCGTCCGTCTTTAAGATCTGAGTTAAAATTCTGTCGATTTCGTTTTTCATCCTTTCAGAGTCGATAAAATAAGTACCAATCGATGTAATCGACTAACCCTTTCAACCAGAATTTCAGACCTACCACTTCAAATCGTCATAGTTTTTCAGCTTTTCTTCTTCTTTCTCTTTGATCCTGTTTTTACCGGGACATGCTATGTCGATTATCATGCAGGTCTTTTCTCTTTTTTACCACTACAATGTCAGGTTTCCGATGTCTGATCTGATGGTCACACTGGATCATTACACCCAACAGGATTTGTACTCTTCATTATCGGTAAGGCTTTCTAGGATTTGGTCATACCACGTATTTGCTCTTTGTAGGCCGTGATTTCCACAGAGCTCCAAATGGGTGATTCTTGCCACAATGTAATGTCTTTTGTACTCGCGTTGTGCTTATTTTGAGAATTCACTGACAAAATACCATACCGTTTCACCCCTATCACAACACATTCTGCTTTTGTCACTTTCAACTAAGTTTGTCCCAATCACTTTCCTTGTGCCACGCATATAAGTTTTTGTCTCTATCTTCAGGTCACTACTCTGCATCCGTAACCACCGGCCTTCTGTATCAGGCTTGGCCTTCGTATCACTTGCAAACTGGCCATACAGTTTTTCCATCCAAGCTGTTTCTATTTTTGTGCTTTTTTGTTGTTTTTTTTCCTATTTAATTTTTGTTCTTTCCTCACACAATTATCAATTTTGATGATACCGGACTATTTGACATGTATCAATAATGGTTCCATGCCAATTTTCACATACCACCCCAAGTTGTTTTCCTTTTCTTCATCACAATCATGACAACTGATCAAACCTCTCCCACCCTTTCTTCAAGTACAATCTATCGGTGTCACAATTGGGATATGCACTCTCATTAATTTCCTTGCCTTCGTATCCATGCACATCTCTTTCGACAGTTTACGATTCCAGCTCCACACCGAAGTGATACTATCGACCATGTATTTGCTCATTGGATTTTATTCCATCCAGTCAATTTTGATTTCAACACTAATCTTAGTCTTTGGAAATCTTTCTTCAACAGTTCATCCATTTCCTTATCCATGATTTCATTGATCTCTAGTATGTCAAGGTATTTATAGCCTTCTTTTTCAATTTATATCATCATATCTCTATTTGGTAATTCTATCCTGGTCATGATTCCAGTTCTTATACTCTTCCTGTGCCAACCTGGGGCACTCTGCAACAATGTGTGCCACTGTCTTGTTCCGAGTTCCACAAACTACATTTTTCTGACACACCCTCCCCATATACATTTTTTCTCAAATTGTTTGTTTTTATCGCTTTATTCTGGGCTGCTATAAGACTATCTGTTTCTTTTTTCAATTGCTCTTCTTTTAACCAAGCCTAGGTTTTGTTCTACATACTTCCTCAGTGCCTTTCCAAAATTAGCCTTGTAAAGGCTTCTCTTCAATCTAGCTAATGTGCTCTTTTTGAATTTCATTTTTTTTCTTTTTCTTCTATTCTACACTTCATCACCTGTTCCTTATTAACTCTCATTAGTAATTTCTTTGTGCTGTTCTCTAAATATTCGACGATGCCTTTTTTCCCACCTGTATACACACTTCCACAGCAATTAAGTTTCTTCCACCCTGGTTTCTCTTTAAGCACATGTATCAGCGTTCGGATGTTGAGGTCCATATATTGCCAACAGCTTTCTGTTTTTTTTCTGTCAAGCTTCTGTATGTCGTTTTGGTGCAGTTTACAATTACTACTCCATATCTGATTACGGGTACTGCTATTGTATATATTTCTTTGATAACATTCTTTGCATTCAGCTTTGATTATAACAGTTTTCTAACTCTCCTTGTATATTCCCTACTGTTAATTTGTTTCATTTCTTCATGATTTATTTCATCTGCTTCTACTATCCCCAAATACCTGTACCACTGTCCTTTCTCGGCCGCTTTCATTATTTGCCCATTTGGCATTTCAATTCCCTGACATCCTTCAAATATTCCTCGTTTCATTTTCAAAACAGCGCACTTTCTGATCCCCAACTCCATACCTACATCATTTGAGAAAATGCGAACTGTATGTATAAGGCTTTCAAGCTGTTTGTCATTTTTAGCATACAGCATTATATCGTCCATAAAAAAGGAGATATCTTTTTTCCAAATCGTAAGCTTTTCTAATTTTCACGCATTATCAAACTAAAGCAGTATCATGGCCAATACAAGTAGCAATGGGGATAAGTTATCACCTTGAAATATTCCACGTCTGATGTTCACTTTTCCAAGTCTATGTTTTCCTCCAATTAATTCAGCATTCCAATGTTTCATACTTTCATTTGTGCGGTACCATGTCATATGCCTTTTTGTAATCCAACCATGCTGCAGCGAGCTGGCAGAATCGTTAGCACGCCGGGCAAAATGCTTAGCGGCATTTAGTTGTTCTCTACGTTCTGAGTTCAAATTCCGCCGGGGTCGACTTTGCCTTTCATCGTTTTGGGGTCGATAAAATAAGTACCAGTGGTGTACTGGGGTTGATTGACTCGACTATCCCCATCCACGAAAATTTCAGGCCTTTGTGCCCAGTATAGAAAATATTATTTTTATTGCTCCGCTTGTCGGATCGCATTTGTCAGTGTTAGTTTAATACCGGTGACAGCTGTCCACAACCAATGGATTGAGGTGGCACCTTCAATTGTCTTGTACTCCCCTAAGTAATCTAGCATTTCCAACGAATGTTGTTTTCTGTAAGCGCCCCACCTTGATGTCGTCCCTGATATTTAAAAAGTATTTTTCAATTCTGGTGCTGACAGTACCAAGCATCCTGACAATAAATAGGACCATCTCAACGTTGTTCATTATGCACGAACGTTTTCTCTGTCAAGCAAGTAGTTCATATTTTTAAAACTTCTTCAATTCTTTGTCACATACCTTATCGTCAGCTGGGCAAACCACACCTAGAATCAAACACTGTTGGCGTTGTTAATCACCATAACATCAGGTTTGCAATTTTCAATTTCTTAGTCACATTGTACCATAATCTCCCATCAAATCTTCGCATCGTCATTTTCTACAACGTCTTCTGGTTTATGCTCATACATTATTATCATTAATATTATTATTAATATTGAGTTTTTCTGTAATTTTGTTTGTAGTTCTTGCCGAGTGTTTTCCTGATTTCTAGGTCCAAGAAACTCACTGTAGGCCATTTGTAGGCCATTAAACTAAACGCAATAGATTGTTCCTTTTCAAGATGAAATGAAGTTATGTGGAAGAAAAAAATAATAAATAAAATTACAAACATAAAATTAAAATACGTGTGTAGTAATCGTTCTCACATTGACAATGCTCTTCTCAATACGTGTGGCGTACCAGTTAAAACAATCTTTTGCACTTCTTGCAGGGATGGTAAGCCAGTGATCATTTTCAAATAATAATCAGTTCATTTCTTGATCATTCCTAGTGCCCCTATAATCACTGGTATTTTAACCGCCTTGAGATACCACATCTTCTCAATTTCAATGAGCAAATCTTTATATTTTCTGAGTTTGTCAAATTCTTTTGCCGAGATATTTTGATCACAGGGGATGCTCACGTTGATCAACAAAAACACTTTATTGTTTTGGTCTTTCACAACAATATCCGGTTTATTAGCTTTGATGGTTCGGTCGGTATGTACTGGAAAGTCCTACAGAATCATTACATTTTCTCCCTCAGAGCCTCAAGATGGTGATTATACCACGTTTCGGCAGTTTTATTTTATAATGCCGACAGATTAACCAGTATGGATATTAGTCAACACTAGTGCTAAAACTTTTTATCCAGAGATTAGGTGGTCCACTGTTTCAATCACATCATTGAAGAAGTGGCATTTTGGATCTACTCCATTGTCTATCACGTTAGCTTGGTAGTTCCAGGCCAATAAACTTTGATCTTGAACAGCTAGGGTGACACCTTCATTCTCTGCCTTGATCTTTGGACTCTGTAGCTACTGATGGGGGTTTTTTCTGGTCTACATTAGCTTATTTGCTACAGGTCACATATTTGCCGTGGAGAGGTTTCTCCTCCCATCTATCAACCAATTGCTCGTGCGTTTTTTTCTTTGCCATTAATTTCACCTTCTTTGCAATAACAATTGCCGCATTTCCCCCCACATTTTGTTCAGCCTGGGTATCATGAATTAAATGAATAGAAATGTTTTTGCTCTCTTTATGCAAAATAAAGCTTCTTACATCTATCGTGTTTTTCAACGAGGTTTAGCCTCTATTCTCTGACCAGTGTGTGTGTGTGTGTGTGTGTCTGTTTGTTACCTTCTAGCGCCAAAACCGCTTAGCCGATTTTTTGAAACTTCACACACAAGCATTACTCATTTTTACGGGTAGGTTTTAAGTACAAAATTGTTCAAAGTTCAATCGCGTAAAAGGGGAAATCCGCGTAGAACATGTATTTTGACCACTTTTCCCCCACTTACGCGTTCAATTTTTCACCGATTTTCTCCAAACTTCACGTATATGATAAGTGTGATTGCAGATTCCCAATACCATCAATATTTTTCCAAACATCGATCGCATTGACCTGTTCAACCGCGAATAAACGCGTTCAGCGGCTAAACGACCGGAGGAACCACAATTCTTAGGCGCATTACACCTCCCCAATGATCTAAAGCCACGATTACCCAGGTTTTCCTTTGCATCTACTCCTATTGGACATATTCAAAACAAAAGAAATTTACAGCTACACAAAATTCCCTCATAAAACTGCAAACAAATTGGATAGTGAAAGGAGATCATGCCAACTAAAAAGGTTGCAGTGGCGGTAATTGCCCTCATTATAGTCCTCATTTGGCGTTAGGAACATTGGCCTTGTTTAAACTGTCCGGTCATACTTCAGCTTATTTGCAAGAGCTAAGACAATGTTCAACACATACCGACGTCCAACGCCAAACAACATGCACTTTTATAGCTTCTCGTTTATTACTCCTTCAGGTTTCCACCGACTTTCTTCAACTTCACATTTATGACATGTGTATTTGCAGCAATCGTATAATATTAACTTTTTCATACAGATTAATTACTTACTTTAGCTTTTCCCTGTGCGGTTATAAGTTAACACCTATTTCGCACAGTACTTGCTCATCACATATTTCCTCACACTTACAATGGGCTTACCACCAAATACTGTAGTGTGTGCCAATTTACAAACCAAACCGCTACCAACTTTCTTCACATCCTCTCATCCCCCCTTCACCTTCCAAAGAAATTAGAATTTCACTATCTCAACATGTGATACTAAATACCCAATCAGGATATACAGATAGACAGGAAAGTAAGCGTGTTAAACTAAATTGCAGTACCCGTATCATTGCTTAGATTAGTGACAATGTCTAAACTTAGTGACCGCATTCAAGCTTTTTTGTCGGAGTTATAGCAATGTTCAACAAAACACCCGAGCAACGCCGGGTACGCCTGCTGTTATTATTATTAAGGCGAGCGGGCAGAATCGTTAGTGCGTCAGATAAAATGACAGCTCTATACGTTCCGTGTTTAAATTCCATCTAGGTTGACTTTGCCTTACATCTTTTCAAAGTCGATAAAAATAAGTACTGGAGTCGATGCAATCGACTTACCTCTCTCTTACCTCTCTCTCTTACCTCTCTCTTACCTCTCTCTCTTACCTCTCTCTTCAAAACTGCTGATATTGTATCAAAAGTTACCAATAGTTTAGTTTTTATTGATTACTTCTGCTACAAACTGAGTGCCGCTCTGATTGCCTTGCAGTGATCTAACGTTGTCATGTGTTTCCTATTGTATTGAAAATACTGTCCATAAAAGAGACTAATATCCGTTATCTCTGGATATATATG
Source organism: Octopus rubescens (assembly GCA_027564515.1). NCBI lineage: Eukaryota > Metazoa > Mollusca > Cephalopoda > Octopoda > Octopodidae > Octopus > Octopus rubescens. The sequence goes on from JAOPUL010004099.1 coordinate 10,906,586, forward strand.
CAAATGCCGAGCATTTGTTTATTCATAAACCAGGTGTTTTTCTAGCACCTTAGGTCGATCATTAAATATTCCTTCAGAAATGTTGCTTTTGTATGTGCCTGTTAAACATTTCAGCTTTAAGTTGTTTTTATCTTTTACCATTTATGTTTATACCATTTTCTTTCTTCGCTTTCGTTTGTAGCATCTTTGCTACGTCTTCAGTTCATATGGCATTCGAGCTGTTTTCAATATTATACCATATCGCCCTTGATGATACTCACGTTGTTGCAAGCCACACTGCTCTTCGCAGAACACGTCTACCGTTCTTACCGTTGGAATGCTTTGTATACTTTTCCACTGTATATGTTTGTTTTGTTTTTTAGGATTGTAGTTGGTTGGTTTATTCAAAGTATCGTGGTCATTATTGTTATTGGCGGAGTTTTTGTAACTTAGAGTGGTTGTATTGTTTACGATATTCTCAGAAAGAAGATACTTCAATATCGTTATGTTCCAAATGTATGGTATTTTTCTTTTTTCTCTCCTATAATTGTGTCTTTTCTTTAGTCATTTCACCAAGGAGGAAAGATCGTATCTTTTATCATATATTATCTTTATACTCCATTATACTGCATGCATTCCACGTACTTTGGGCTTCCCAATTAGAATAAATCTGCCAGAGAACCCATTTTCCTTTGCAATTATTGTGGCGACTACAAATATTCCGTTTATTCTGGAACTATTGATTCTTATAACCGATTCTATTAAATCTACGATGACCAGATTTTGGTTTTTATATTGTAGTTATTTTATCGTTAAGTTACATCGCTCTGGGTGGGGCATTCTTCAGTTCAGAGCAAATATCCCACTCTTCATTCTTTAAATGTTTCAGACCAGGATATTTTATTCTTCCCGTTTTCTTTAGAATCTCTCAATATTTTTTTCTGTTACATTTTTACTGTTTTTGCCGGTTATTTTGTCATTTACTTTGATTCATATATTTTAAATCTACCATTACAGCTTATATTTACAATATGTTTTTGTTGTTGTAGTATTTTAACTGTTTCATGGTTTTGTTGTTAAGAAGTTTGCTTTGCAACAAGGGGATTCCGGGTTCAGTTCCACTGTGCGTCAGCTTTGGTGTATGTTTTCCAATATTTCCCCAGGCCGTCCAATAACTTGAGATGGAATTTGGTAGACGGAAATTATATGGAAGCCGTCATATATGTCTATATATTTGTTTGCCTCCATCCCACCGCCCGATGTTGGTTCGGCAAGAAGACCAATAGAATAAGGCTCAGTCTTAAACAAATAATTACTGGTTCAATTTGTTCAACTAAACCGTTGAAGGCAGTTGCCAAAAATGGCCGAGGTCCAATGAATAAAACACATCATAAATAAAAAGATAAGAAAAAACATTCTCTTTTTATTGTCAACATGTTATTTTTTTTATCGTTCAATATATATATTTGATACTTTTTAAGCTTTCCTGAACTATCATCTTAAACCCAATAGTCTGTGTGGATTGAATATTAACTTCAGGTTGTGTATATCCTCTTTCTAAACTTTTAACAAAAATATTATTCATTGTAGGAGAGAATACCTGTAAAAATATGTATGTTGAGTATAATCATCTTCTGCTTATTTAAATTTATACAATTTTCGTTTGAGTGACTTGAGGAGAAGTGAGGTAGAGTTTATTTTGGTTTTACATATTGTTTGTTGTGTCACGATTATTTGTATTTGGTGATATACATGTTTCCCCCTTTATCGATATGGCCACATAATACGGTTTTTGTTAGGGGTAGTTAAATATATTTGTGCGCTTTTTTGTGTGTGTTTTGTGCTGAATTTGACTGGTAGATATTTCACTTGTACTCCGACTATATGTTTTACAAGTGGAGCTTAATAACCTACCAATTTAAAAATGTGTGATTCATTATTGATAGATGAAAGTAGGCAGTGAGCTGGCAACATAATTAGCGCGTTGAACAAAAGGGTTAGCGGCGATTTTATTTCCGGTTTTATGTTTTGAGTTCAAATCACGTCGAGATCGGCCTTGTCTTTTACCCTTATGGGGTCGAAGAATGTGTGCCAGTAGAGCATCGAATTCGATGTAATCGACTACCCGCTCATCTTCAAAATTTCACACATTGTGCCTGTACTAGAAATACTTATTTTAATGTGAAATAGTGCAATGATTCCTAGCAGTTAATTTAATGTGTTATTTACACATCTAACTTTTGCTATTCCCATTAATTTTACGATTTGAATCCATATTATTAGATCTTTGTTCAGAACAGTAAATCAACTTTATTGTTGTGCTAAACATGCCTGATTATAAAGAAATTGAAGCAAATGGATTAAGCTGTAGAATTGATATGAAATTTGGTTAGAAAATGTAGGCAGCAATATGATGAGAGGCAAATTAATAAAAAATACGAATATCGTTTTAAATAAGGGAACAAATTGAAGTGGATAAATAAAAAGATATGAAAAGCAAATGAATTAAAGACAGCGAAATGAACGAAAGTTTTGAGAACAAATATTATAGATATATTAAATTAGCACTTGAAAGAACGGAGGTAAATGCGAAACTAAGGTAACAGTTATGAACACTTTAACTCTTCCACTAATAACTTATATTTGCAATATTCCCAACAGAAACCTAAATGAATTAGCAACACTAATGAAGAAAAAATGAAAGTAATAACTGCGTTTTGAATGCATCACCTTGACGCCAACGCAGAGAAAACTTAGGTTTTCTAAGAATATGTTGAAGTACGTGTATTTTGCAATAAGAGTATTATTAAAATTTATTATAACAATGGAACATAAATAAACGGATTATATTAATCACTGACTTAGACATATTTGTAAAGAATTAATAAACAAGACAGTGCGCAATAAACAAAGGAAATAATGGTTTAAGATCTATGCTATTGACGCAACAAATACATACATCAAGCAGAGCTCAATGTAAGTATCGTTACCCTTACCGTAATAAGTTATAGTTATATCCTCAATCGCAATATTATTAAGGCTGATATTTAAGATTGTGGTTCTGTTTAGAATACACCAGCCAGACGCCAATGGAAAAATGTGATACCATAAATATCGAAAGGTATACTTAGTACTTGCTTAAGCCCGTCGCTCCTTCTTGACGACTCACGTTCACTGTTATCGACTCCGGGCTGTCTTCGGAGCCACTCCCGCTATATCGTGGTCGGGAAGCGCGTTTCTCTGAATGAAGGTTTTCCTTTCCCAGGTCATATTGAAATTTTATTGTCTACGATTGCTTCCGTAACTTTGCTTGTTTCTAGGTAGATGTGATGGCTTTACGCAAAGCCATTTGTACCTCTGGGAAGAGGTGGTCCATATTACTCTGCTTTTTGTCCTTTGGTCTGTCCAATACGAGAAGCTATGACATAGCTCTCAGATTCATTAGGGCAAACAAGGAACCACACCGGAACCAGGGCTTAACCTTGTAGTGGATCAGAATATATAAGATTATAGAAACTAGAGAATCATTATAAAACATTTAGCGCACAAGTAGAAATACATACGGAAAACGATTTATAAAAACTGATGCAAATAGCTACACATCATGAAGAACCTATCCCTACTCCTTCAAACCCATTGTTTTTAATGCTAAGAAGAAGCTATGAAATATAAACAGATGGTGAGGAAGCATACATACATAAATGCAAACGATTACACAAACTAACATGCAAAGTAAAATTACAAAACATCATGTTCTGGCGTGATTTTAATGATTTGTTCTCCAAGTACATCCACGTAGCAGGATTTGTACATGAATAATGTGAAAAAAAAAGAAATAAAACAAGAGAAACTTTGTTTTTTCTGCTTTGTCTAAACCATGTATGAGTAGACTGTCAAATTCTCTCGAGTTATCTCAATGCAAGTAGGTTTAATAAATATTACTGAAACAAATGTGGTACAAACCCTTTTGAGTTGGGTCATGAACAGGTCGACTGACGAGGTAGCAGTGAATAATAATAATAATAATAATAATAATGTCCTGATGCAATACAAGGCAGTGGTTCTCATGGCTTAACTGAGTGGAAGTGTTATCATGTACATGTTTTGTCTAGGTGTAAAACATGGGTTACAGCAAATATACTGCTCAATACCACAGATTTGCTTGTCAGATGCCTGACCTTAACCAGTTTAGCAATGTCTCTTAGTGGCTGAAAATTTGTGCATCTTTGATCATAAGCAGGAGTTATGGGGGAGCATCATAGCTATGTGTTGAGAGGAGTTCATTGGAATTTGAAAAATTCACCCATGGAAACATGGGTGTTTTGTTTATCATGCTTAAACAACACTTCATTCAGGGACCTTTTGAGCGGGATGGGCAAATCGACTTGCAGAAAATTCTAACTGGGCCCTACCTGCAAAGTCATCTGCTGTTTATCTTGATATGAGATCAGCAAGTTTCGCACATATGTTTGTGATGCATGTGCCTGGTGTACCCGTATCAGATATGTAGTCATGATGGGTATATTGGGCTTTGTATATTTGTACACCAGTGTCACTTTAATGGCATGCGCTGCTCTCTCACTCAATAATAATAACAACAACAACAATAATAATAATAATATTTGAAGAATGGGCGAGAATTTGGAGAATGAAAACAATAAAGGTTGTGCCTATAATAATAGGTGCATTGCGAAATGTAAGCAAAGATATAGACAAATGGTTGAAGGAAATTGGAATACAGTGTCCCGTGGAACTCTTACAGAAAGCTTGCCTCTTGGGGACAGGAAAAATTACCAGGAGGGTTCTAAGCACTTGAAAACATACGGAAAGCATGTGGATACCTAAGGTTACAGGTAGTAACTCGGTACCCACAAAATCTTACCAGGAATAAGATCGAACCTGTGCCAAAACAACAACAATGATAATAATAATTTGCTAACCACAAGAGCTCAAAGAAATGAAGGCGGTACGAAAATACGAGATGCATATATAATGGTGGTGTTTACGTAAAAGTGCAATATAAATATATATGATATATGATATATGTAACAAGGAAAATTCAACAAACAAGATTCTCCAATTTGGTGGACAGCTTACAATACTCACAAAACCTAAATCATCCCGACCAGTAAGAACACCTTCCCTGTCTTATCTGCCATTTTCCAACTCACAAGCATATACTCAAGTTAAGCCTGGTCACTCTGATTATGTTCGCTACGATCATGTACCTTTCAGCAAGTTTACTCGGAAATGTCGCTTCCTTCGACACCGAAATACGGACTGTTCCAGGAGAAAACTTCATATAGTTGTCGAGGGCTTAACCGAAGTGGAAAGAGTCTGTCTTTAGTCCTTTCAACCTCGTTCACCCATATCCACTTTCCTCACTAGACCGAGGAAATATTTGCCTGATCTTCGCGACCAAAAGAGGACGGCATGGCCATCTTTATGATGGACCCGGCCAGTAGCCAAATTCATCTTACAGGCGAGAATTGCTGTTCAACAAAACAAAAAAAAAAAAACAGAATTTGTCGAGCATTGAACGAGTGCATGCAAATCGGTTTTGTTACTCTGCGCGCATCTCGGCTGTCGGTACTTCTGTGTTTGTAGTGTTTTTTTAAGAAGCAGAAATTCCCCCACCAGAAGCACAACTAGATTAGATGAGAGAGGACAGCGTTTCCGAATTGACTGCGCTATTTGAAAGATTCCGATAGGTGGCCATTTACTTTAACTACTGAGAATTGAAACGATCCAGCCTCTAAAAACGGAACTGAAGCCAATTGCCTTGAGTACAGCAACTAAATAGCGATGGTACACGCAATCGAATGCTTTCCATTGATTCGAAGCCACCAAAGCCAAATATGTTACTTACCAACTCCATGATGTATTGGATGAGGTGGAGGTCTACGTTTTCCCTATCAAGACATCAACAAGAGCCAATCATTTTGCGTTCAGCGGAGTAGTAGATTTGAAATTATCAATTAGTATTCCATCGTTCGGATCTTTTCTCAGCAATATCACCACTTTCTTGGAATTGGAATTGGAATTCTAACATTCTGCTGCCAATTGGAATAAATGTGAGCCAAGACGTCGGCGAATGATTCTTATATGGATACGTAAAGCGCACAGGACAGACTATTCAAACCAAGTGTTATGCTCTTCGTACAAACCCTTATCACCATCTGTAACTCACTTGCTGCTACCGACTTTTCGCAGCACTGCGCAACTTCTACCGAGAACTGCAGTAGGCTGTCAAGGTAGGTACTAAAGTCTGCCAGTAGTTTCGGTATCACTGTTGTAGCTGCTGTGGATGCGTCTTCTAATGGTGTTTTTGATGGTGTTGTATATGATGTTGCTTTGTTATTGCAGCTGATGTTACTACAACTGTTATAGTTGTACGCTGCTGTTGGTGTTGTAGTTGTTATCGTTGTCGTGTTGACAGTAGTATGGGGTTTCCTTCTTTCACAGTTTGTTGTGGACTGAAGGCTCTTGGTTTGCTGTACCATATAGGCGACATCTCATTTTGCTCTCTACTGCCACAAACAAAAAGTTACCATCCAACAGAACAACTATGTCAGGGATAGCTTCATGTCATTTCTGATCCGTCTGGATTAAGAGCTCTATCATAATCCCCTAGCCAGTTCTCTATGCTCAGCTTGTGCACCTCATCTCAAAAGAAGGTCAAGACGGCAACCACCGGTCATAAGAATATTGTTTCAAGCAGATCATGCACCACCACCATCTTTATCATACGTCTGTCCAGATATCAGTATATGAGAATCAATACTGAGAGCGCTTTGGAATGATCTTCTCTGTCTCATCTCAGAAAGAAACATCTGACCTTGACCGAACGGATAAGGGTTGAATGTTGATTAGGAAAACGAATATCAAGTACCTGGCTTTAAGTTGGCTCTTCTACCTGTCTAAGTTATAGTATTATGCGTTGATTTATATTCATCTTGTACAGCCAAAGTGACTTTCTTTCCTTCCTCACCAAATGTATGGTGAGGAAGGTAGTTATACTTTGTGGGCGATGCTGTCATCACTGGAAATGTTTCATTTTAACATTTGTTTTTGTTATGTTGTTGGTTGCTTGCTGTGTGTTTGTTTTACAGACACTTCCTGCTCTGGCTATTGTTACTTCTACTCTCCTCAATGGACATCTCAACAACTACTTCTCCAACTTTTTCTCTTTTTGAAGAGCATGCCTTCAGGGACAGCATCCGCCTTACAATACAATATCCTTGCTGGCTGGCACTCGAATTCGTTACTGAACTCAATATTTTCGAAAAGCTCTAATATTTTTGGGAAAAACAAATTTTTGAAGTTATTTTAGCCCCAAAGGAACAACCAGTCTCTCAGAGTCTTTTTTAACTCTGCAACAAAATCCACAACAAAAATTTATAAAAACAAATCTGTAATGAGGCAGATATTTAAAACAATAATTGGAACACTTACAGAAAGGAGGAAAACACATTTTACTCGGTCAAAAGTAAGTATACTACTACTACTACTACTACTACTACTACTACTACTACTACTACTACTACTACTACTACTACTAATAATAAT
>JAOPUL010004099.1:10962152-10974114 GCA_027564515.1 Octopus rubescens
ATATGAATGAATATAATTAGTTATATACACATATATAGATGTACACATAGATGTGTATACATTCATATATATTATGTGACATTAAATTATATAGTATACGTTTCTAATCTAAAATTTTCTGGAATTATGTAAAAGAAAATAATCAATATACTTAGTTTAACAATGGAACAATAATTTCCTTTCTTTATTCATTTTGCAGGAAAAAGAAATGTTTCTGAACATTATTATTTGCCTTTTATGCTCAACGCAATAATGATGCCAAATTGTCAGCTTGATATGTCTTTACAACTTAATGCAAACCCATATTAACATTTTAATATCCCTCATCTTTCCGATATGACATATGGCATATACTGCGTCGTTTCCTGTCTTTAAGAGACCTAATTTGGCTCCATTTTATTATCCCCATTTTGTAATATGCTATTTTGTTACGTTTCCGACGGCCTCTTTAATAAATTGTAAAACATCAGGAACTATATATCCATAAAATATTTTGCGCAATTTTCAAAGAATAGTCTTAAATATATCTTAAACTTTAATTCCATTTCATTTTTTAGCTTATTCCGATCGGCATCTAAAGAAATATTTAAAGTGACATTTATGTAAGCAGAAAATATTTTGAAGCTAATACTAAACTATAAATTGATGTAAGCTATCTGGATATTCCACAATACATACAAATGAAGGAATTATGAAAACTACCTGGCGAAAATAATTATAATTGATGTAGATTATGAATTATTTCTACCGATATTTAGTTTGAATAAACTACTATAACGTTTGTGCTCCACTGCCATCTCATATTTCTTGTTTAATATGTGCTCCCGTTGTGAACGTCAATGGAATTTCATCAGTGTGATTAGAAATCCCTTTATTTCCGTGTTATCCGACAAAATTGTCGTGAGTTTATTCATGCATACCAACATGGTTTCTCAATGAAGCAGTTCTTGTAGGATATTCCTCAATGTGAGGAGTTTCCACGTCTGTGACTTTAGTACTGAAATATACTTAAGCCTTAAACAGCGTCACCCATGACAAACCAAGTACACGATTGAAACAATCACGCTATGTCATCATTTAATCTTTCCACCGAGATGATGACGTTGGTTGATCTCGTTGAAAGTTTTGCTGATCTCATATATATTAACTCTACTGATGCCAGATATATTAACCACAATCACGAATTTGTACTTCATAAGATGGAGGTTGTTGTGGATAATTCTGCAGGAAATTCCACACTATCGACAGGCTTTGAAAAGAAACTTTTGTGTTTCCCGCCGAAGGTTCTGTCAAAAATCATTTTCGCTAAAAATCGGTGGCATTACTTCATGTCATCACATTTTTAATTTCCTGACAATGTTTCCCCTCCTATCTATTGTTTTCTATCGCTGCTTCCGTACTCTAGCGATTCTACTCGAGTTGATGTGAAACCTTAATTGTTATTGGTGATTGCACCTTCCAACTTTCGCTTAAGTGGCTCAATAATCCGGTCACCTTATGAATTCTCGAATCGGAGGCGACGTGTTTAACTTATAGTAACCTGACATTAATCTGATTAAAGCATAAAACCTCATCCAAGGTTTAAAGCATCAGTTGTACACTACCAAGAAACAGTAGTATTGTTCAAGAGTATATTGTCCCAGAAACTCTATCAATAGGCGGCGACCACTTACGCCAAACTCAGAGATGTTAAACAACATGGCCAGTTTCAATGGCAGAACATTTTACTAGACAAGATAAAGCTAGGTAAGTACTCCATATAAGTATAGAATTCTGACGTGAACCAAACAAAGACACATGAGTGATTTGAGAATCACAGAAGTCAGAGACGGAGGGACGGAATGACTTGTTATCAATGCTCAAGGTCAGATTCTCGCAAACAGATCCTGTCATCAACGCATCATCAAAAATGAAGTAGATTCATTATGCAGGATCTGTGGAAAATATTACGAAACCACACCAGGAATTTCTATAGAAGCATAGAAATAGCGAATACCGAATGTATCCGCAGGCAGAACATCGCGGTGACATATATATATACTAGAAAATACATGGACATTTCAAGATCAAAACAGATTAGAAACAGTACGATAATCGGCTAAAAATAGTTACTGTTAGTAGTGATGTCATCTTTCTCTGTTACATGCATTATGTACAGGGTGAGAGATAAAACACAAAATAGGAGATGCATATTTGTCGGTAAATCACAGAGAGAGGTGAAACAAGAACAAAAACCTGGATATCGAGATAGACAAGGTGTTGAACAGGAAGGCTGAAACAATCCCACTACGCATCGGAGTTCATAACTCATGAAGAAAGAAATGGACCTAGAAGATCGCACCGCTGGTAATAGATCCCGTACATTCAAGAATGCTGTCACACAAGCGACATCTTCCCTGTAGCACCACTGATTGATCTGATTCCCCAGGACGTAAAAAAGAAACACCACAGGATGAGTATTAATAAGGAACGCATATGTGGTGGAAGGGAACGATGGTATTATATGAACCAATTACTTAATTGTTATTAATATTATACCAAAATAAACAGCATAGAATGGAATATTATACCAAAATAATGAAATATATTTTGTCCAGCGCTCTACCGATTTCCTTTATTCAGTACATATCAATAGATGATAATGGTGATTTAAAGGCTGCGATACACACTATAATTGTGGCATGCTGAGTGAATTTACTATATATTGTTGTAATCATATGAAGTGGATTCTTTTTCGGTCAATCCAGTAAATCGACAGTAGCTATTTTTTTCTACAGTAATTATGCTGAGTTATCTAGTCATTGTTGTGAGGGATATTTACAATACGTTTCTACTTTCTGCCTGGTTAGTTCATGTATGGAGACAATGAAATTTTGTTCATGACATTTGGATTAATAGAAAACAAAATTTCGGAACGACAAAGCTAGAAATCTGAAAAAACTAATTCGTCAATTAAGCCGTACTTCAGCCATGTAACGTTGTTTGTGAAGTGTGATTCTGAGCGAAAAGGAATTGTTAGTATGGAGTTACAACAACAAAGTAAAGAATGTAGTTGTTGTTATATATAATAACTGAAAAATGGAGACCTAAATGTAACAATTCAGATTTTTTTATGATTCCATTGTAATAAGATTTGCAAGATACGAACATTAATATAAAATACTACAAAAGCAAAGTGATGTTTAATTTCTCGTGTAACAGTTAATAACAGATATAAAATAGTTATTAACATTAATAGAGAAATAAAGGTAAAATACAAAAAAAAAATGTTTAATTACGATTAAGCTCGTGTATTAATAGAAAGAAGAGAAACACAGGGTGAGAATTAACAATAGGAAAGATAATAAGGATTCTAGCCATAGGTACATTATTAAACATTAAGGAAATATATCATATTACTCCATATTATATAGGAAGAATGATAGAAATTCTTAAATCTTCCGTTTTCAATTATTTCCAGATTATATTTGCTATTTTATATTTATCATTAAAACATTTTCCACACAAAATATATTACTCTATAATGTATTTATTTTATTAAATATATTTCCTGAGATTCTCGTGAGGACGGTATAATTTGTAGATAAAAATACATGTAATATCTTAAACAATTTGGAATCTCATAATTATCTGAAAAGGGTTCCAGTGTTCAAATTAAAACGGTTCCATGTTCAAATTATTGAGTCTCTGTCCATTGTTACCGTGCCGGACAAACTGAATGGCAGCATTTCTTTCGGCTTTTTACGTTCTGAATTGACATACCGCAGAGGTTCTCATGGCTTTCCTTTTGGGGTTGATAAAATATGTACCAGATTTAATCCGGGGTTGTTGGAATCAACTTCCCACTTTAAATTTGCTGGCGTTGTGCCAAAATTAGAAAGAGCCCCTACTCCTCTCTGATTATCGGTGTGTTTCTGTTTGTGTGTGTGGTTATACAAAATATTACTTTATTGGTAGTAGGATCTTCGCAAATTAATTTTCCGCGTTTACCCTTTCCTTGCTTTGAATAATTATAGAAAACAGAACGTAAGATTCGGGATGGAATGGGCGTATAGCAAAACACTTCAATATTACAGCGAGCATAAAGGCGGCGAGCTGGCAGAGTCGTTACCGCGCCGGGAGAAATGCTTAGCGGCATTTCGTCAGTCTTACAATCTGAGTTCAAATTCTGCCTTTCATCATTTCAGGGTCGATAATATAAGTGCCAGTTGAACATGCAACCTCCACCAAAATTTCTGGCCTTGTGCAAACAATTAAAATCAATATTACAGCGAAAAACTGAAGGTGGCGACCTGGCAGAATAGTTAGCATGCCGGGCGAAATGCTTAGCTGCATTTCCTTCGTTTTTACATTCTCAGCTCAAATTCTCCGCCGGGGTGGACTTTGGCGTTTATCCTTTCGGAGTCGATAAAATAAATACCAGTCGAGCACTGGGGGCAATGTAATCGAATAAATGGCTGGCCTGGTAGCTACCCCTCCCCCAAAATTTGAAACCAATATGACAGTAATTGAATATTCAATATTCAGATTCAGATTCAATAATTGAATATGAAAAGAAAGGATATAGCATGGACTTTTTATTTAAAATTCGATATGGGCACGGGTATTCGTCACTAGCTTCTCAAGCCGCCCGGGAACCGTGTCAGCTGATTTTAACGGGAACTCTTGTGGGATGCAAGACAGAACATTTCGCCCTTCAAGATCTTCCAATGTCTTTGGACCTTTAACCAACCCCAAAGACTTGCACCTTTAACTAACCCCAAAGAAAAAGATCCATGTTTCCAATGTCAGTAAACTAAGTGATTATGCTAGCAATTGGACGATTGTTGCATCGCGTCTACAACATTTTCATAATGGTTTCTTATATTAGCACTAGGACAGACATTTTTAGGGGAGGGTGTTAGACGAATATATCGGCCTTACTACTTGACTAATATTTTATTTCATCGACTGCCAAAGAATAAAAGGCAAAGTTGACCTCAGCTGTACTTAAACTTAAGACATAACGAGTCCGAAGAAATAATGCTTGGCAATTTGTCCCAAGCACCAATAAACTCGCTAGCTCGATACCTTTAGGTGTGTCTTAATAATTGTTCAACATGTTGCCACAAGGCCAGCACTTTTATGGAGGTCGATATATTTGATAATGTTGACCTCAGTACATAGCTGCTACTTCCTTTTAAAGACTTCGGATTTATGAAAGGCAAATATGACCTCGGCAGTATTTGAACGCACGACGTAAACAATTAGAAAAATTAACGCTAATAATTTTTAAGAGGGTGTACTGTTATAACAACCTTTACTTCGGTAGACACCATTTGAGGAAAATATTCTCATATTGCGACAACAGTGACTGTTCCGTTGCAGGTTATTAATATATCGCTAGCAGGTGCGTCAATCGCTGCTACGTCTAGCGGAAGGGCATCCGTCACCGATGAGTTCAAAAGAAGATAGAAATCACATGATTTGGTGGTCTTGGAGCTAGAGTTGCTAGGGATCTACTCCTCCTGCTGCCGATATAAAATGCGCTTCTGCACCAATGCTTATATGAGAATATTGTTCTCACATGTTTTCTACCGCAGTAAAGTTGTTCGAACAGAACACCCACTTATATATTACCTCTTGGATCTAATGCTGCCTCTGTCGTTAATATATATTTTTTGATAACGGTGCACCAGGGGACACCAGGCACATGCATCACACCCATATGTGCGCGATAATGTGATCTCTTATCAAGATAAACAGCGCATCTCCTTGTAGGTTAGAATTTACTTCAAGTCGAGTAGTCCAGGGCGGCGAGCTGGCAGAGTCGTTACCGCGTCGGGAGAAATGCTTAGCGGCATTTAGTCCTCCTCTAGGTTCTGAGTTCAAATGCCGCCAGGGTCTTTTTGCCTTTCATCCTTCCGGAGTCGATAAAGTGAGTACCAGTTACGAACTGGGTCGATGTAATCGACTACTCCCCTCCCCCCAAAATTTCGGTCCTTCGTGCCCAGTATAGAAATCAGAGTTCAAATTCCGCCGGGGTCGACTTTGACTTTCATCCTTCCGGGGTCGATAAAATAAGTACCAATTTAACGCTGGGGTCGATGTAATTGACTAACCCCCCTTCCCCAAATGGCTGGCCTTGTGCCTAAATCAGAAACCATTATTACTATTATTATTACTATTATTATTATTATTATTATTATTATTATTATTATTTAAGAGAAAACTTTACTTGAGAATTCGATCGTCCATATATTTCGATTGTTTTTTGATTGATTTCTAACTTTTAACTGACGTTTAGTTTATCCTAAGTGGGTTTGCAACATTATTTCTTTGAAATAAATTTTTGTGGAACAAAATAAGATAAAATTAGAAGCAGAAATTGAAATAAGAAATTAAGAAATTTACTTTTTTTTATTTGTTTATAGGTATCAATGTTTCCCTACTTAAGTGTTTTATTTTTTCATGTGGAAACGAGTTTCTTTTCTATTTTGCGTTTTAAGCTATGTTTTTTTTTCCTTATTTTATTAGTCTCTCATATTGACTCTTGTTTCACATTTTTCTACAACACTATGCCTTCCGTTTTCGCACAGATTTCTGATTACCATCATCTTTATCATCATCATCATCAGCAGCAGCAGCAGCAACAGCAGCAGCAGCAGCAGCAGCAATAGCTGCAGCAGCAGCAGTAGCAGCAATAGCAGCGGCAGAAGCAACAGCAGCAGCAGCAACAGCAGCAGCAGCAGTAGGACCACTACCACCACGAACAACAACATCACAACCATCATCATAATCATCATCATCATCATCTTCATCATCATCATCATCATCATCATCGTCATCATCATCATCATCATCATCGTTATCATCACCATCCTCATCATTCTCTTCATCTTTGTACCGCTCCGCCCTCCCCTCTTTTTCTTCTTAATATTCTTCTTTTTCTTCTTCTTCGGCTTCTTCTTCTTTTCTTATTTTTTTTTTCATTTTCGTTCCTCACTTCCTGTTTTCCATATATCATGTCTGTCTCATGGCATTTCTCCATTCCACTCTTCTTAAATATCTTCTCTTCTATCTCTCCTTCATTTCGCCTTAAAAAACTTCCAGTTTCAATTTTTATTTTTTTTAATTTAAACTACTTTTGGTTTCCGCTTTATCGACCTCCCTTAAGTTTTTGTTTCCCCCTCGCTGAAACTTTATTAACTTGATTTACTAACTTTCTTCCTATCTTTCTTCCTTTAGCTTTCCTACATGTACTTCGCTTTTTTTCCTTTACTCTCATGTATATCTTCCATTCATTCTCTCATCCTTTTATTTCTTCTAACTTTCCATTTCTCGCATAACTTCGACTACTACATTTCTCCCTATGCCGCCATTTTTTAAAGAAGAAAATTAACAATTTTCTCTCATTTATAACTCTTGTTCCTAACAATTTTGGTTTCTCCTTCACTATACTTTTTACCACATACATTCTTACATTGAGAATGAATTCAAAGTTTTTCCTATCCTATTCTTTCCTTTCGAATTCCCTTATCTAACTAGTAATTCTAATCGACAAAGGCTTTGACGTGTTTTTTTTCTTTTCTGCGTATGTTCTTTTATTCATTTATTTTTCTTTATTTTTAATTGATTTTGTTTCAAAAATTGTCGTACAAATTCTATTAAGGCCAAAATGATCTAATTACTAATTGTTTGCGAGTGATTTTTTTAATGTAACTCTGAAAACAAAATGTATTCTGACTCTACCGTTCTCTGCAAATATATATTAATGCTGGATTTAAAGTTTCCTCTTTTAGTCCAACTCTTTAACAACTCATATAATGTTTCATATTTCACCAAGTACTTTTCGTTGGAAGTATTGAAGTAGGTATATAGAAAAGCGTATACGCACGTTAAAAAAAATATGTATTGCGTTTGTGTATGTGTGTGCATATGTCTTTGTATAGTTGCCTGTTATGCGTAGTAGTAGAAGTACATAGATATAGATGCGCATAGTGGCGACTGATGAGACTGATCCGCCCACGGCGGTCGAGGTAAAGTATAAGTTGTGCTTGGCTCCGCCATGACACAGCCCTTGCTGCATAAAAGCTCTCACGTAGATTGTAGCAGACGAGTCAAATCTCGCTGCTATGATATATAGAATATCACTAGTAGATTGAATTCATTTGATATCAATAGAGTATGTTCAATTAACTCTAACTGCAGGTATAAAAATATTTTATATAGATGTAAAGTTACCTCGGAGATAATATTTCTACATGGGCGCAAGTTCGTATTATTTTACGCAAATAGTTGCCAATCATTTAAGTTCTTTTAGATATAGGGATAAAATGAATTCTACCAGCCTTAGTAAGTTGATTTAGAACTTACAATATAGTAGTAAGGTGTACTCTATCGCCTGGAAAATTATCAGCAATGCGAAACCCTATAAAATAGGAAATAAAAAATGTGATCTTTGCGTAGAAGAAATCAACCAAATCTTTACTTCTACAATTAATCTTATACACTCTAGAATTGAATGTGCATTACGCTGTTTACACCAGCGTAAATACACGTTTACGCGTATAGATCTAACCCAGCGTCCATACTATATTATGTTTATAAGAATAGCAGCAATTAAGATTGAACTTGTAAGCCAAAATTTAGTAAATTACATTAGTATAAATAGATATATAGATAAATGTTGTACCCCATACTGGAGAAACTAGACATAACTACAACTTGTTGATTGTGATATTATACAATAATTCCTTTAACAATGCTTCAATTGTTATACTGATAGAGGCAATTATATAACCTTTATTCCATTGGTTTTTAAAAAGAGACGCTATGTTCTCTAACGTTTCTCCCTCGTGGAACGCTTGTTTTGGATCTGTCTATTTTTAATATGGTATGTATACCGACGTTTTATATTCATTAATTTATTGTATAATCATTGTGTGTAATAAATCCACGAGGAGATAGCAGCCACGTGATGCATGATTGTATTCAGTGCAATTTAGGGTCACTCATATCGAAACGTCGGGTGCTGCATGGTCACAATTGAGTGAAGGGATATAATTTAACCGGGAGCCTTTGTGGGTGAGAGAAGTTCGAGGAAGTTATTGTCCCTGCATTATACCCACGATATAGAGCATTGATAGTGATATCCTTGTGCCTGTTATCCAGAAAATTCAGTTTGGGAAAGAACCCGGAAGAGAATTGATTGTTGGATATTGGTACAAGAAGTTAACATTTAACCGCACATATCTCATCAACCTGTACCAGCAAGCTCTCAGTGGGAATAGTAACATACCAATCACACTGCTTAGCTCTGGCAGAGACAAAACTTATCCCCAAAAGCAGAACCACCCACTTGGTAAAAAACTACCGGCCAATTGCATGCCAGAACTTAATGTATAAAATATATATAGCATATTTAAGCCTCTTTCCTCAAGACCATTGTGAAAGAAATCACATCATCACAGCTGAATAAGCAGCTGGGTAGAAGGGAATCTGGGGATGTGCCGGGCGACCGTTAATAAACAAAACTGTAATGTCAGAGGTGCGGGAGCATAGGAGGAATCTAGTTTCAACGTGGTCGGACTAGAAGAAAGCGTTTGAATTTGTACTCCACTCATGGATGCTAGAAGCCCTTCGACTTCCTAAAGTTCCAGTGAGCATAGTCAAAGCCATAGCTGATATGACTTCATCGTGGGCTGCCATCATGAATTTAAATACTAGGGGTAATTGTATTATCACTGATAGAATACAGTATCGCAGAGGTATATTCCAAGGGGACAACCTCTCTGTGATGTTGTTTATACATTCTGCAATCCCCTTGTCATTCTAGGTAAGCAAGTCTCAAGGATATCTCACTGGTTCACAGGGAAACAGGAATACCAAAATTACACACTTTCTTTGTGGAAATGCCAAGAATATGAATGAGATGAAAATGAGCCTTGACCTAGTTACAACTTTCTCGAAGGATATAGGGTTGGAGTTTGGTCAGGATAAATGTTGCAACATGGTTGTGGAAAGAGGGAAAACTGTAAACCAGATTAGCAGCCACTCCATGAAGGACTCTACTGTTTCCTCTATATCTAATGAGGAATGTTACAGGTACCTGAGGTTGATGAAAACAAAGCTTAAGATGGCACCTGTAACGAGACATGTCTCACTAAGGAATATTACAGCCGAATAAAGAACATATGGACCTCGGACCTCTCTGCATTCAATAAAACAGTGGCACACAATGTGTGTGCAGTGTTAGTACTCACAACAACATTCGGGCTACTTGATTGGACGCCTTATGAGTTCCGAGCCATTGATGTGAAAACCCGCAGACATAATTTCCACATCAACAGTGACGTAGTCCGCCTCTTCCTAACACGAAAACAAGGGGAAGAGGCTTAACATCGACCCAGAGTGCCTTTGAATGTCGTATCATAACACTTCGGCAACATCTTTGAACAACCAAGTGTCGAAGTGTACTCCGTGACCAAGTTTGCATACATGCGTCCGATAACATCATGAGACTTAGAAAGCAGGTTCCATGAGCAGCATTCCTTGTCTGATAAACTTAAATACATACCCAAAGAATTCGCACGAATCTACCGCAAAGTATCATCAGATGAAAGGATGAGCGTATATCAGCAGAAGATCAAGCATGGATATGATAACAGAAAGTTCCAGGAGGATAGTAACATTCATCATTAAAAGCAGTCTATCATGGACCAACAACAGGATTACTGACTTCCAGTTTGAAGGGTATGCGTTTGTAATCCAGGAACAAGGATTATCAACCAAATATCTGATGCACAAAAGTGACAGAGATGCAGGAAAAGGACCGAAATGTGATAACCGATGCAGACTCTGTGGAATTACCACCAAAGATATCACCCACTTCATAAACAGTTGTTCGAAAATGTCATCACGGTATAATCTACCGATGAGACATGATGCTATAGCTAAGACACTGTATAATGAGATCGGTCAGAAGGATAACCCTGAGACCAATGAATAACAACCCACAATGTGGTGGAGTCCATAACCATTCATAATAAAGAGTACTGGTGGAATGTCCGAGGGAAGACCTCAATAAAATATATGCATAATAGTCTTGACATAGTGAGTTGGGACAGGGAAGGGAAACTGTATTAAGTTGTGGAAATAAGCTGCACAGCGTATGTTAACATAAAGCTAAAGATCGGTGAAATAGAAAATACCTACGCTGAACTATTGAGAAATCTACAGTTACTCTACCCAGATTACAAGTTCAGGTTTATAGCTGTAATTATTGGGGCACTGGGATATGTAACACAGTCTCAATACCAAGCTTGAGAAATTAGACTTCTCAAAACCAGAAGGACGAAATCTGATTCGAAGACTACAGATCCAAGTCATCACAGTAAAAATCTTTAAAACTTTCCAAAAGTTTATAATTTAAGCATATGTGCACGTCTAGACATGCAACTATATGCATGAGAATACATACATAAAACAAAACACAAATCTGCACATGAACTGACTCCAAATACTGCACACATACACACTTACATGCAAAAATACCCTGTTGATGTTGTTGAAATTCCAATGAAGAAGCCTTGGATCTATGTTAGAAACCGGATCTTTCTCTATTGGCTATAAATCTTGAAATAAACTGAATAATGGCATACATACATGTATATTGATGTTTGATTTTCTGTCAAGTTATGTCACAAAACGATTTAACAATAAACTGATGAATTACTTTTTAGTAGAGTGCATACTTATTAAACATTTACAAAACGACGGGTGACAGTCATGGTCGATGTCTCCGTAATGGTGTCGGATACCAAATACACCGAGGTGATTGGCACAGCTCTAAGGGAGTACGAAGCGCTGACAGGAGCAAAAATTCAAGAAAAGTCGGTAGGCATGCCCCTCACGCATCGCAAGCTAGTGAACAGCTCAGACGAAACCGAAAATTCTACGGTAAACTTAGGCGAAACCGAAA
>JAOPUL010004099.1:11901786-11912184 GCA_027564515.1 Octopus rubescens
GATTTTGATTTATAAAAATCGTGTAAATTTGGCACAAGGTCATCAATTTTTAGGGGCAAAAGGTTAGCCAATTGCATCAAACTCAGTACTTCACAGGTAATTTATTTTACCAAAGAATGAATAACATGGTTTATCTCAACAGAATTGGAGCCAGAATAAATGAGGCTAAGCATAACGATTCTGCCAGCTCACCGCTTTTATATGACTAATAATCGTTCATTTTCTTTTATGCACTTTTTTCCAACTTCATCCGTACTCAGATATTTGTAGTTGACACAGAACCGGATTTAAACAATGTTGTCACTTCAGGTTCGTGGGACCCTCATACAAAATAATGAAAATCTTTGAGAATTATTGGTGTCGGTAACGTGGAGAAATCTATGATTTTTATCGAAAAAGAGAATCCATGACATTTTGTAAGACATCAAGATGTGTTTGTATAGTCAGATTGCTGAGTGGTGGAGCCTCCCTCTATTGAGTGCTCCATACCATTCGTAGCAGGGTCCCCTGATATCGAGGGTGGTGCGGGGCCATTGCCCCTTTTGCACCCCTATAAATACGGTCTCAACTGTTGATACCGTATTCGCAAGACTCATTCAGTGCTTAAGACAAATTTCATAAGTATTCTTTGAGGACATTTCTCTGATTTCCGAGTAGATTGTCAAATTGTCCAACGATATATTTATTTTAACATTCTTTCAAAAACATTGTGTTTCAAGGGGATTATTTTTAACATTTCACTTAGACAAGGAATATCTGATTTATATTGCGTTATTTGAAACAGATGTAAGTTTATTCAGCGCAGTTACTAACGGTATATATTAACTTCAGATGACCAGCCACAAAAAAACCCTCAGGTCGTTCTGTAATGTTGATAACGTTATTTGTCGATACCTATTTTCTTGCGAAAAAGCTCATCTTCTACAATTCGTTGCATAAATTAATAGCGTTATGCCCTTTAATAGATATCTATGTGTTGTAAATATTTCCCCTGTTGTAATCGATTGAATTCCATAGCTATAGCTTGATATATATAGGTTATACTATATATTACGGTCATATCAATTCTTGAACCATCTTTCCAGCATACTTCATTGTATTGGTAATAATCCTGCTGGTTACATTGACTTCTAACTCTAGTGGTATTGTATTTTCTTCAGTTACATTACGAATGAAATTTATGTATTTTGAGAAGTGTTCCTATAGAAAAATTCAATTTTCTCGTCAGTTATATGATTTCAGTTATAGACGAGTTATTTTCTTTTTTCAAATGACGTCTTATCGCAGAAACGATTGCTAAAATCCTTGTTATACTCTTCTACTTTCTTTATATATTTGAATAATATATATTCCTCCATTTTTGAAGGTATATATTTGACACATTATTAAATGTATTCCGTTGGGTGGTGATCAGTTATCCATTTTATTTTTATCTCTTTTCAATATTGTCGCATTCTTTTCGTATATTCGAGTGACAAATGTGTAATCTTCTTCTTCCGGATAGTGCCCTAACTACTCAGAAAGTTTAGAACATTTAATTTATCGATATATACATTTACCGTTTACTTCAGTCCGACGTACTACTAGATATATTTAAGTATTGGTGCTTCTTTGTTTAATAGTGGATCTAGTTTTTATTGATATTTTTATGGTTCTTTCCATTTCTCATTCTTCACTCTCATATTTATTCTACTTTAATATGTTTTCTTTTATAGTAAATATGAAGCTGAATAGTGGGCAATGGCATCCTGATGTAACTATTCCGTCTTTTTCTAGCGTTGTTCTTCAGGTCATATAATGAACTTTGTATGCTTCTATCTCTAAGACTATGTGTGCAATGTTTGAAACATTTAGACGATAATTGTGGTAGAGTTACTGCTTATGTAGACCTACATCTCTGACCTGATTTATTGTAAAATATCGATAATACTTTCTAGACTATTAAATCATTGTGTCCGTAGAATCTTTGTTTATGCTATACACATTTAATTAAATCAATTTTATTTTATTTTCCCGTTTGTGTTGTTTATAGTGTGGTAATTAAATATTGCATCTAAATTTGTACTTGCGATTTCTAATTTCTGTTCTATACAGATTCAATATAAGATTATCTCATCTAGAATATGCGGCTGTTCTGTTTAGGGTTTCTTTAACAACTCAAATGTTGTCATTATTAATTAGTTGGTTAAAAGCTATTAGGAATTAACACGACTGGTATCGTGTCAATTCTGTTTATTTTTGTTATATTTCCTGTATCAATGAATATACTGTCTAATGTTACTTTGAATTTTTTTTACCGCGGCGGGGTACGTTTTGAGAGTGTTTTGCTAGGTTCTCCTTCTTTAATGCAGACACCCAATCACTGCGGACTGAGGAATACTCGTATTATCATATCTGAATGATTTCGCAATTGCCTAACTGCAAATCTACTAGTAAATGTGAATTATAAAAATATTAGGTTATATAATATTGTAGAAGCTCCGTTTTCATTTCGAGTGTCTGTTGTCTTTTGTAGGGTGGCGTAATATGTAAAAAATTACAAGGTGTTATTTCCTCCTTGACCCAGCGTTTCTGTGATGTTTTCCTTTTATTTTGATATGCAACTGTTTTTGAGATTTATTATTAGGAGTTAACATATGTAGAGAACACACCTTCTAGCGCTTGTCTTACACGTATTTCGTAGCGTGATCACATTAAATTCACTCTACAGCATTTTCTCATAAATCCTATAGGATATTGCTTTTACTATTGAATGTAATGTCGGTCATTGATATATCTTATTTATCGTAAGTTCGTTTATTTTTTACACGTTCCTTTTTTTAGCTATTTTCCGGCCTTCCTTAGTATGATCGGTCGATATTATTTCTTTTTTATAGTAAACAATATATTTGTTGCATGATCAATACAACGACCTCGTAAAATATGTATTCGTTGTATTTCCTGTCAAACAAATACAAAGCGCATTACTATCTAGAAGATTTGCTAATTTTGTTCTTTGATTCGGTAATGTTATTGGTTCGTATTGTTTGATATTTTATCTTTTCTTATTGAGTGTTATAATGCATAATCTTGTTTTCATTAATATTAATATTCTCAGGGTGGAGAACCATTGCCAGAATTGGTAGTATATAGGATAAAATGATTTGCAGTATTTAGTTGCGGCTTTTTATATTTCGCGTTTAAATACAACCGGGTTCGAACTTCCTTTATATTATTCTAGGGTCAATAGTATAAGGTACCATTTAAGTGCTGGGTCGCTATAATTAAATAAAACCTCCCGGAAATTTGAAGCCTTTTATCTATGTTAAATATGTGTATTTGCTTTTATCGGAGGGAAAGAGATTGTCAGATGTTATAGGAAAGTGGACAAACTCGTATAAGGTATTTAATTATATCGTATTTGATTCTGAGTTCAAATCACCATGTCTGTCCTCCTTCTTGACTCTGTAGAAATAAATAGCAGTAAAATAGAAGTGTTGGTATAATAGATTACATTCATATTTCAAAATGTGCCGCGTTGAGAAAATTGTATCATTAAATACTGCTATTTACCATCTTGAACATTAATAAGAGGGAAAAGGATATCAAGTGCCACTTGATCATCTAACACTATAGAGGGAATAGAAGCTAGATTTCTTCAGTCTTCTGAAAACGTTTAGGCGTTTTACAATTCTATAATATCAGTAAGTAAGCAGACTTAATGCTAATATTGTGTTGGCGTTAATAAATAACTAGGGTTAAAATGGACTTCCATAATTGATTTTTTATGTTCTAATTTTCTGCCTGATTTTTCCCTGATTTTCACGGATGAAGCATTCACAAATTAATTGTACTTCGTTAATGTTATCACTCTTTAATTAGATATTGATGGTGTTAGATTAATAAATGGTAAACTCGTACGATATCTATCGTGCAGATTTGCTAATTATTCAGACTATTAATTTGTGATGTGTAAAAGCCGCCCTATGATCCGGCGTAACACAAGAGCAACATAACACAAGAAATCAAGTCCATTTCTCGCTGCACTAACAACATGCTACGTATATCCCAGCAGGTGTGTTTGGGTTTTCCCGACTATTCGTGGGAATAATATATTGTCGTTGGGGAATTGAGGTACTTATTTTGGTTTTCTAGCACGTCATCCTTCATGAGAAATGATGTCCTGCGCGAGCACTAAGTATAAGTGTGTGAGCAAATATTTTATTTGGGGAGGGAGCATGAAATGTGTGCGAAAGCTAATATTATATTTGGTGAGCGAGCATTATGTGTGTCAAAGAGAATATTACAAGATTTCTCCATATATTTGTTTTTGTTTCCTTTTTGTTCCTTTTCAAGCATGCGTGTTATTGCCTAAAACAATCCTTTGCAATGGAGACACGATTTAGATCACGCAGGTTGTGTAAGTCCAAGCATAACAGTAACATTGAAAGCAAATGTGGACAACAAGAAAAAAAGGCCTCTGATTTCAATGTCATGAAATTGCTAAACGTAATTTAAAATGGCAGTGTGTTTGCAAGTTTTTAGATGCTAACTCTTAACACGTTCTTAGTATTACCATTTCTAATGAGATCTATTCTGGATAAAACCATTCTGCGAATCTTCATTGCAGGTCTGGCTGACGTAGGACTTTGGTAATATTCGATTACTAAGCGTTTCATGATTTCAAATGTTTGATAAATGTACGAATCGCAAACGGTTTTTTTCTTCCAATGTTCCACTTAATCTCGGTGGCAAAAACATGATAAAGAAGATTTTTTTTGGCATACAAACACGTTCCGTTATCCAATTTGTACGCCCTTAAGGGAATTGTTTCGTTTTACAAGTTCAGTTCCATAGGTGTGAGTCTATTATACATTACTAAACCTTATGACTCTTGCTCATATGCAGCTAGTTACATGTGTACGCCTGCATTACTTTTCAATGTGACAGATCGAAACGTTGTATATGTGGATGAAATCAAATTCATGATGTTCCTTATCTGAGAATGATCTACAAATAGTTATAACATATCTTAAAAATAAGCTGCGTTGAAGAAATGACTGGTGGAGTTCTTTCCTAAAAGTTGATTGTGGTTGCGTGCCATTCCTACATGTCATTCATAAACAAGTTGGAATAGTTAAAGAGAAACGTTTACAACACGCGCTATTCAAAAATACTCAATTTAAGATATATAGTATTATTCCATGTTGATAGGGGCGCATTATATCTCTTTCAATTTCCATTTGTGAGTGATATGGCTGAAAACATTGTTAGCTCGAGGACGTACGTAGGTTCTTGCTCTTTAGTTCGTGTTGTAATTAACCCCTTTTTTCTTGCTCATATTCGACTTTATCATACCAAGTGGTACAATTATTATTGCACCTTCTTTTATTTCACTAATCCCATTTTACGTAAAACGATTTTTGTTTTCTTTCCTAGTGATTTCCTAGTTTCGGGTATTATCAAACCAGACTACAGAAACGTCCATTCCATTTCCACAGTATCATATCTAGAAAGTATTCTTTGATCTCGTTATCTTTCTGAGCAGATATGCTCCAGACAACTGTGGCCAGATTGATATCATATACAGTGAAATCAATGCGAGAACTAAGATGTTTCTATATCTTTTCTTTCACGTCAATACGTGTCACCGTATTAATCAATGGGTAAAAGCGAAACCGTGATCTTTCCCATAACTGTATTTCGGTGCTGAAAAAACATGCCAGCCAATGGTTTCATTACATATCTTTCACAGTCTGTATTTGATGTTAGATTGTGTAATTATGCCTTTAAATATTTTGCAACCGGGTATTTATACTGTGAACTTAACATCAGATCTTCTGATGCTGCTTTTATTCGAGAGCTATTTAACCTTATCTCGCGAAATCTTGAAAACATTTGGTCTTCAGGTAGCATTTCTCCAATTTTACCTTCATTATATTTCAAAATATTTTTTTGATTGCCTCCTTTCGCATTTACTTTATCTGGTGGATAGCCATATCAGCTCTTTTCTATTGACTGTATGACACTTGTGGATGTATAGATTATTGGTTAAATCTGGGCAGCAAGAGTCAACGTGGTAAATAGCTTTGTAATAATATCAGCATATTATAGAATTATTTGGAGCATTGTACTCCGCTATATTTTGTAATTCATTATATTTTGTACGTCACTATATTTTGTAATTCACTATGTTTTTTTACTTCATTATTGTTTATACTTCATTATATTTTGTACTTCACTATATTTGTACTTCACTATATTTTGTACTTCACTATATTTTGTACTTCATTATATTTTGTTGGTATTTTTCTACTGAGTAGGTTTTCAAATATACTCTCTTCAATCTCTTCTATATATCTCGCGCTTTTCACCATATATAGGCTATTTGTTTTCAGTTCCTAATCTGTCCAGGTTCATCTAATCAGGTCCAGGTTCATCCAATTCAGCCCTTTCGATGTTTTCCTGACTACCATTTATCATGTTAAACTGTAGCTTTATGCTGAACTGGTATAGTATTTCTGTTGTCAAACATTTTTTCAAAGCTGCTTTTTATTGCTGCCTCTGTGTTGTATTCGTATTTCCTGAAGACAGAAAACTGTTCTTTGTGCTGTTATTGCGTGCTTAATTAATTGTATTAATTTCAATCATACTGTATTGAATATGTTTGTTATATTACGGTGGATATTTTGCTGTAGATTTCTAGTTGTATAAGATAACTTATCTCCTTTATTCTTATTTAAACTAATAATTCTATATCAAATGTTTTTTGTGTTCTAAATGCAGTCATTAAAATCCTTGTTTACTTATCTAGTCTTGATATTTCGTTTAGCACACGATTGCGAATAACACAATGTAACTTATTCCGGGACAAATTAGCCTATTGATACCTATCATCTCATATTTGTTATATTTGCTCTGTTAAACATATTAATCTTATGCATCTATAATTTCATGCCTAATAGTCTCCTACGTTAATGTGTTTTGTGCATTGTCTAGTTCATTGATTTTCAAATATCTTTATGGCTATGCTTAGGCTTGGTCCAATTTTCGTATCTAAGTTTCTTTAGCTAGGTTGATATAATGTATTTCCTTTCTTCAAGGATGCTTAGGCGCATTTTTTTTCATCTAATAAACTCTTTTATCGATTTGTTTGGGTGAATCCTTGTAATATTCGTAGTACTGTATCCATTCGCCACACACACTTTGCTATCATCAGTCTTACAATAACATTTGTGTTTACATTCGGGTCGTTAAAGGTGACGATGCCAGACTGAAAATGTATGTGATATAAAGAATAATCTTGGAATATTCATCTTCTAATAGCGATTGTTGTAGCTTTTATACTTCACACTTTCTGACTGCCACAATGTTTGCTATTTACTCATGTTGTGTTTCATGCATCTTCTTATTAGTGGTACTTTACGATTATCATTGTTATTATTATTAGTATTACTGTCATCATCATCATCATCATCATCATCATCATCATCATCATCATCATCATCATCATCAACAACAACAACAACAACACTATTGCCTAGAAGTGATAAGGGAGACTCTAAACAAGCCTACGGATGAATCCATACGTGATCGTTTGATCTACTAGAACTAACAGCCAAAACCATTCAAGTTGCACGCTGCTCTCTTTGACAAGAACAACGTTAGTTAATGTGATCTTGAATTCCCTGCACTTAGGAAAACAATCTCACAACCCCACCTAACAACAAGATAGTCAGAGCTGGCCTGAGGTTTTCGTGTCTTTCATGAGCTGTAGATCTCATTAAGCCGGTTACTCGGTTACCCGAGTACCATGGCGGATAAGTGATCGAGATCACAACATTCCACCTGAACGGCGCGCCGGTCCTTTGCAGAGTTCAAGCTCCGCAATTTTGAGGGGGAGGGGACAAGTTAATTACATCAACTCCAGTACTTGACTGGTACTTTAGTTTCCGACCCGGAAAGCAAGAATGGCAAAGTTGACCTTGTTGGGATTCGAACTCAGAATGTACAGAGCTGGAAGAAATACCGCTAAGCATTTTGTCCGATATGCTATCGATTCTGTCAGCTCACTGCGCTGACCTGAGTAAACAAACCCTAGTTATTACTCTATAACTATGTTGTATAAAGTTGTTAATAAGAAGCTTGCTTCTCAACCACGTGGTGCTGGGTTCAATCCCACTATGTGGCACCTTGGGTAAGTGCCTTCTACTATAGTTTCAGCCCGACCAAAGCCTTGTGAGTGGATTTGTTAGACGGAAACTGAAAGAAGCCCGTCGTATATATATGTATGCATGTATGTATGTATGTATGTATGTATGTATGTATGTATGTATGTATGTATGTATGTATGTATGTATGTATGTATATATTTGTGCCTGTGTTTGTCTGCCTGAAATAGGCAGACAAACGATCGATTAGTTAATTAGTTAAATGTAAACGAATTGACTAATAAAAGAAGTGAAACAGAACCAGTGCGTGTGTTTATTATTGGCATAATGACCCTCCCGATACACAAAACATACTTTGTATCACTTATATGGAAATCGCATAACATATGTGATCTAGTGGTTAACATTCCTGGTTTTCACCCAAGAAGCAGGTTTCGATTCCCTGTATGGGAACCAATTCGTTTCGTCCTCCTACGTCCCGAAGTGGGAGAGTACTAGGGCTAATGAAATTGCTTGGCCCTTCCCTCAAAACAGCAGTATTTTTTCCAGCTATTTAAGTTCTGGTTTCAAGTCACTTCGCAGTTAATTTTTGTGGGGGTGGTGGAGGAGGAGCGGGGCGATGAAATAAAAGTACAAGTGAAGTACTGGGGCCGATGGAATTGATTGCCCCTACCCGACCCCCACCCCACCTCCAAGAAATAGCATTTCTTCCAGCTATTTACGTTGTGGTTTCAATTACCTTCGATGTCATACTTTGACTTCCATCCTTTTGAAACCAATAAAGTAACAGTCAAATACAGAAACCGATGTAATTGACTTGCCCCTCCCCTCAAAAATTACTAGCCGTGTGCCAAAATAGAAAGAATTATGTTATCTACTATGAAACTACAACTATAGAGTAGATACCTTCAGCTGTTTTTATCGTTACGTACTTCGTATGCAATTGGATGTAGAAAGTATGACTAAATTTGTTGTTATGTGCTGTGTTGAAGTTAGTTCATAAATCACACGCATACAGTAAAATGTATAGGCACAGGCATAGCTGCATAGTTAAGGAGCTCGTTTTAAAACCACAGGGTTTCGGGTTCAGTCCCACTGCACGGCACTTTTTCATGTGTCTTCTTCCATAGCCCCAAACCTGAAATTAGTAAACGGAAAATGTGTGGAAGCCCGTAGGCTCACGTATGGCTGTAAAGTTAAGCAGCTCGTTTCACAACTACGTGGTTTCAGGTTAAGTCCGAGTGTGTGGTACCTTGGGTAAGTGTCGTCTACTATAGTCACAGGCCGACCAACATCTTGCAAGTAAATTTGTAAACTGTGTGGAAGCCCGTAGGCTCATGCATGGCTGTAAAGTTAAGCAGCTCGTTTCACAACCACGTGGTTTCAGGTTTAGTCTCAGTGTGTGGCACCTTAGGCAAGTGTCGCCTACTATAGTGACAGGCCGAACAATATCATGCAAGTGAATTTGAAAACTGTGTGGAATCTCGTCGTATATATTCATATATGTGTCTTTGTGCTTGTGTTGTGTTTGTCCCCATCCCACCGCTAGAACATCGGTGTTGGTTTGTTTAGGTCCCCAGAACTTAGTATTTCGGGAAAAGAGACTGATAAAATAAGAACATGACATAACAAAAAATAAGAACTGGGGTCGATGTGTTCGACTAAACCTTTGAAGACGGTGCCTCCGCATGGCTGTATTCCAATGACTGTAACACGTAAAAGATAATAAAAGTATATTTGCTAACAGATTCACCTGCTTGATATAAACTAATAATTTATTCTTAAAACATAATGACTCAATATACCCAAGCAAATCAGTTTGAAGCTTAACCAGACGATCGTGGGAAAAAAAAAGCTAAGGAGGAAAACGATATCGATTCAAAAAAAAAAAAAAATCTATTACGATACGTTAGGAAGCCTGAAGATATTCTGCCTGAAGAGTATAATGTGAAATTTATAGCATGGAAAGGATTCTATAATCGATTATAATATTGTTGAGAAAAGTAACTGAAGCATAGACATTCCATGCACTTAGGGAATATAGTATATGTCACATTAAGTACAATTATTTAGAGATAATGGTGTAAAGTTGGCGTTTTACCAATTTCAATGTTTTTGTGATCTTCTGTACTGGGAGGTCGTGTAGTATATACGACTCTGATGGGAACTCACCATAATTTAACACACACACACACACACACACACACACACACACACACACACACACACACACACACACACACACACA
>JAOPUL010004099.1:11994706-12007116 GCA_027564515.1 Octopus rubescens
TGTATGTGTGTATGTATGTATGTATGTATGTATGTATGTATGTATGTATGTATGTATGTATGTGTGTATGTATGTATGTTTCTGTGAGTGTATGCACATGTGTGTTTGTATCTGCATTTGTCCTCCCAACCAGATTGGGTTTGTTTGCGTCCCCTTTACTTCGCGGATTTTGCCAAAGGGCACGATAGAACAAATAATAAACAGAAACACGTAATAGATAAAAGATGAAACAAACGATACAATTGACTGCAATTTTCGGAACTAAAGACTGTATGTCTATGTTCTAAACTAAGCCTATATATTATCATCTGGCTGATGAGGGAGTATACCCCCTGTCGAGCTCCCGCTAGAGATAAAGAGAACCGAAATATTTGATTTTATGTTTTACGGTAGTTGATATGCGTTTGTAAACGCTCACGTGTAGAAGTAAGTCTCGGACCGTTTCTCTGTCTCTCTCTCTCTCTCTCTCTCTCTCTCTCTCTATGTCTCTCTCTCTATCGCTCTGTCTCTGTCACGGTCTCTCACACTGTATTTTCTCTCTGTCTCTCTCTGTATTTCTCTCTCTCTCTCTGTCTATTTCTTTGTTTCTCTCTGTGTTTCTCTGTCTCTGTCTGTCTGCATGTCTCTCTCTCTCTCTCTCTCTCTCTCTCTTTCAATCTCTCTGCACGTACACATACACGCGCGCGCGCATACATTATCTATCTGTGTGTGCCTGAAGAAGCCCCACTGTTGGTTAAACTATAATGTAAACGCACTCTTTCTATGCTATTGTAGTACCATGAATATTGAAGGTAGATCCTGCCATTAGAAGTTGATTACATTACATTGAAATGAGACCCGCGAGATGGAATGGCTACTGCAGCGCGTGTCGCTTACCATTCTCCGTGGCAACGCCACCGCGGTCACTACCGCGGGACCCGGCTCAATAACCCCTCACCCGACAATACCCAGTGACCCCTGTCGCCCCTGCGGCCAGCCCCCCTTCTTTTCTCTCTACATTTCTTCTATCTGTTTTTTTCCGTTTTATTTATTTATTTTCTTTTTCGATTTACACTGCCGTCAATGATTAATAACATTTATTGATACTCAGTATTTTTGACCAGAGAATCTTTAATAATATGTCTGCCACTTACCTCATACTTTATGTCATTTATCGCATCATGGAGTGTAATCATGTACATGTGATTAACAACGTTTTCTCACATTTTTGGAGTAGCAGGGATCCTATTTTCTATTTTTACTATGTTATATGTATTTTGGAAAGTACTTGAGACAAGCTATTTCTCAAAACCTAGTGTCGTTTGTTACGTGATCATTAATTTAATACGTTAAATTGTGTAGAGCATGTGGAAGCCATTATAAATATAGTGAAAGAATAAAGAAATAATGAATAGCATTTGCTCATTGAGATAATAGAAATAGGCGGAAACTTAGAATAAATTCTAAAGAAATAAAATATGCAAAGTATATAAAAACACCGGGTGGAATGCAATCTGAGTTGGTAACTAGAATACACTGAAAATGACAGTATAATACATAATAATTAGATAATAAATACAGTTTTTTGTAACTATAGCAATAAAATATGGAATGAAAATAAAACGTAATTCGAATTCTGCTACAATGTAGGAATCATGATTAACAAAAATACGTGTTACTTGATGAAAATCATATCTTAAAAACAATAGTGGATAATTAACAAAAGACTATCTCATTGTATGCGAATAATGGGAACAGGGGTTAAATCAGAATTAAAATATTTCAATGAAGGATTCAAGCTATAAGGATTCCAGCCATAACGAAATTGACAATGTAGAATATAGGTTGTTTTTCCGAAGATAGAAATATATATTTGGAAAAGGGTATACTATACCTAATGCTAAATAATGACATAATTATTGGCGGAAAATATGGTATTATTGAAAACATCACAATTGAAATGCGATAGAATTTCTGAAAGTACGATAAAGTGTAATGCACTTCTAACCAACAAAATCGTGTTCTTAAAAGAAGACATATAAATGAAAACATCGAATGGAAATATCCTAATATTGGTGGTATTGATAAACTGCGTGAGTATATCCGATGGGAATGTGTCTTGTTATATCGGAATAATGAAATGTAATGTGTAATGTTGTTGGCAAGTACAATAACTAATAATAAGTTTAGATATGTGTATAGCGGGGTTAAATTATCACTTGAACAGAAAGGATGCCTTGAGGAATGTAGAAGATACGTAGTAAGAACCAATTTTTCATATATAAATTAATGCTCTAGAATTGTAGAATGTGACATAAAAATCTCTGAAGGCATGTATCGATTATGAAAAGGTACATGGCATGATACCTCATTCATAGATAATAGAATTTTTATAGATGATACAGATAGGAAAGCATAGAAGAAAGTCAAGATATGAGAGAATGAATTGCGAAGATGTAGAAAATATTAAAGTCAATAGAAGAAGATTTTACAAAGACAGCCCATCCAATTTGCTTTTAGGATATGCATGATGCCGTTAAGACTGTTGCTAATAAAGAAAAGAAGTGTATAGATGTTTAAAGAAAAGAATCGTATAGATGTTTAAAGGTAGAGAGTAAAAAGTAAATGACTTTCTCTTTATAGATGACTGGAAACTATTCACAAAGAATGAAGATCAAATGGGCACTTTAGTACAAATATAGCATGGATTTAGAGAAGATATTGAGATAGAATTCGGGATTAAAAACTATGGATCTGTGGTAATAAAAACATAAAAGACAGTTGAACGTTTCGGATTAAAATTATCTGATAAGGTTACCATAAACCGTTAGATGGAGATGGCTATAAATACAGCTAGATAATATTTAAAAATTACACACAAAAGACTATTTCAGAAGGACACACTTCAAAGTATTAACTTAATGGTTACATGACAAAAATCCGCAGTAGCTATTAAGAATTGCCGCTTTTGAGGTATATTGCAGGAATCATATAATCTCAGAAAGGATTTTTGATCATGTATATATTATCACACTCCAAAAATGTTTGTAGAGTTCAGTTGTATAGTATTAAAGTGTGTGGATGATGAATTACGGTATGGAAATTGTACATAAATCAAGGGAGGAAACTTGGATACGATGGGGCGGAAAGATTATTAAAGAGCTTCTGATCATACTTGCATAACCGCTGAGATTAGTAATATTGAACATTTCACATTTTCAGAATAATCCTTTAGAAGGTGTCTTGAACACTGAATCTTGAGAAAATATAATCTCAATTATATCCAAAAAGATAAGCGGATATGTAATTTCGAATACATCACCACTAATGGTAGAAATATTTTATCTTTGCTTCTAAATAAATCACCAATAATTCCGGCAAATACATAGGTTCGGAGAAAGAACTACATTTAACCACGACAAATATTTTTAAATATCTACATCCTAAAATTTTGAAAACATCATTGAAAAGGAAGCGCATATGAAACCAACTTGTTCAGAAGAAATGTATTATTATATCAGCATTCCTGGTAATGAATATTTTCGAGAGTTATCACTTCAGAAACTCAGGATATTTTATCTACGGAAGCAATCAAGTATAACTTAATTCAAAGATGTGGAAATAAATTGTGTATGCTCTTTCATTCGCCATAGAAAGAATAAGACAGTGTGGAATAATAAGGTGGAATATCAATAAAGATGAAAAACAGTTGTAGAAATATCAGGACCTCCAAAGTGAAACTGCAAGTATGAGTTACTGAATTGATAAATGTAATAGTAAGGGTTTCAGATTTAGGCACAAGACCAGCCATTTTCGGGGGAGAAGACTTAGTCGATTACATCGACCCCAGTGTTAAAGTGCTACTTATTTGTTATCGACCCCGAAAGAATGAAAAGCAAAGTCGACTCCGGTGGCATTTGAACTCAGAACGAAAGTCAGAAGAAATGCCGCTAAGTTCGCCGCCTTTGATAAATGTAATAATAATAGCTGTAATGTATATACTATTGTCTCTAAGAGAAAAACAAATAAACATTTAAAATAGTACTCTTAATTAGAAGAGAATAACTACCAAATAACTAATTTATTGGGTGGTAATTGGATATAATATGTTAAGTTTTAAATATAAAATCACAACCAAAAAAATTTATTGGGAATTAGAAAGAAGAAGGGAAACTAATCTTAATAGCGGTGGTCGCTTCCCATTACTTTCAAGAGAGTAGACTGTACTAGCATCACCCAAGAACCATACAGTTAGTTTAAAACGGTCGACGGATTACGTATAATCCATTCCAAGTACAAGAAGACTTCCAAAGCGTTACTATTTATAACGTTCCCTCATAATGCTTTTGTACACTTTACGATGTGTGAGAGTGTTCAGACAACATCTAGACGTTTTACTATTTTGGGGAGATACGTAAATATAATGAAACAGTCTGTGTACTTAAACGATTACATGTGTACTATCCCACTAGTATCAATTATACATGGACTGAGGAGGAGCCTTTAAATGTTATTGTTGCTCTTTTGATGCTCTTCTTTGGCCTAAAGGTAATTCTAATTGAAAGTACATTTCTTTAAAGTGTGAAATCTAGATAGTCAGGTGCGTATAGGACATTTTTATTACAGTTTGGTGGTGATTTCAAATACATTTGATAAGGTTTAACATTTGAAACCCTGATAAGAATATTGTGTATCCGATGGAGTTTAGCAACTGTATCATAGCAATTATATTTCCCTTAATGTATGTGCTATGTATGTTATTGCTGGATGAATTCCAAGTCATTCTATACTGTACAAACGTTTGTAGTAGATTCGAGTTATTTCTACTTACTTTTAATTGTGTGTGTGAGATGGTCACGTGTTCATCTTCATAGTATATCATTTTAGGTTCGATGCCACAGCGTAGGTTTCTGGAGGTAAAGAAATGTACCTGCAATTAGAATTATCTTTGGTCGAAACAAGACCACCAAGAAGAGCAACAACATCCTTTTAAAGGGTCCTCCTCAGCCCATATTTAATTGATACGAGTTGGTACACAATACATCTTGTAAAAACACAGACCGTGTCCTTATATATATATATATATATATATATACGTACCTCCCCAAAATGTCAAAATGTCTAGATGGTGCCTGAACATTCACACAAATCATTTACTCAATAGGAAAATTTCTTAGACGCACATTATGCTTCCTATGATCTCGCAAACCATGATAATTTATAATAACAGTAAAAATGTTTTCAAAAATAGACGCAAAGCTACAGATCTTGTATGAGAACCTAATCGATTAAACTGACATCAGTTCTTGACATAATTTTATCAATCCCTGAATAGTGAAAGGCGAAGTCGACTGCCATTGAATTTAAATGCAGAATGTAAATGGAATTCTAGTACACTAGATAAACCATATAATAGACACCACGTAATCTACGAAACAAGTGTAACATTGAATATTGCAATGAAATCGGTGGCAAGATATTAAAGCACAATATATATATGAGAAGCAATAAAAGGAGAAGAGGAAGAGAACCTATTTTGCATTTTCTGCAGGATTTCCAATAAAATTCAAATATTATCTTAAATACTCAGATATGATGCATTCTCTTCATACAACGAATCTATTTAAAGATCACTTAACAATGAATCACTAACCTGCTACTCGAAATGAGAGAATTTATAACCGATTTCCTTCACTTCCGAGCATGTATAAGCATTAACGTTAAGGCCGAGATGTAATAGCTATATACGAATAATCTTTCTGAATAACACTGATACTATGGAAGTTCATATGATTCTAAATATCGACCAATACAACATATAACATCAGCTACAATAGGATAATACTACATATTTCCTACGTTGATCACAAATGCCTTTTATTCTAGTGTGTTGTATCTAAGGATATTTAAATTAATGTAGATGAGTATAATATTACTAGCATTTATAGGATTCATAAATATTATCATGTCCCAATGCGAACTTTATAATATCATAAATTCATAATGATGATTCCTAAAAACATACAGGTTATATTAGAAATCTAATCGTTCGTGTAAATCCACTCCTGCCACCACTTTTTCACTCTGCCTCTATCTCCACCAATCACAGCCGTACTTCTCTCCATGCTATTGTCCAATACTCAAAAGACCTCAGATCGACACTCCCTTTCACCTTACTTTGTATAAACAACATTAAAGAGGGAAACCAAATCGAAATAAAGATGGAAATCTTTAACACGGAAAATGTTATAGCTTCGGCATCGTTATGGAGGTTGGCGTTTTTACGTTTACATGTGCAACTTTCTATCAATGCGTAATGATCCATTCGGGAGGCTCTGACAAAGAAATAAACTATGAAATAAAATTATTTTCAACGGAAAGGAAACTGTGCAAAGATACATACTACAGGTGCCAATAACGATGAACAAATATAACATACGATAAGGAAGTATTAGTCATAACAAAAATTCAAATAGGAATTAGAATAAGACTAAATAATTCTACTGAATATTAAACATACCTTAGCAGCTCAAATGATAGACAATAAATTGGAAGATGACGATATAGAAGTTGCCAAAATTTCACAGGTAAACCGGAGAGAAAACTATTGTCAATCGTTATAATTCATAACACTGAAGATGATACATCCTGTATTTTACGAAACTAGAGATGTTCTATAAAACCTTTACAATTAAGCGGAACTAAACAAGGACAAACCCCTTCTATAGTTACGAATACCAAACTAATAGGTTTCATCCGGTAGAGAAACAATATGTAGTAGTAATATGTATTAGTAATATTTAGTATAAAATTGCTGGAGCTTCGCATTAGTTAGAACACTTTGAAGTGCACTTTAAAGTCGCATTCTAACACACGCACTCAAATACAATAACAAAAATAATACTAAATATGCAAATCTAATCTCCGTGAGTACTTTCATGAGATCATACACCACGTCTTGGCAGTATACATCAGGCAATGAATACAAGAGGAAATATCTAGAGATCTTACAGTTTGGAAACATAACATCGGGAAATATTTATGGAACTAGAAACCATACAGCTGAAAGTATTACACGAGGTGTACCACAGATATATTCCTATAAATAGAATGTGTACGACTCTCACGGATGTGCCATTGCGTTTAGATCATAAGATATGTGCTAACAGAAATCAAATTGTTACAAAAATATCATCTAATAAAACACAATATCTAGTGAAGTTACTGATATGGCTTGTCGAACAGAAAATAACAACTGAGTTTTTTTTTTTTAATGAGCTCAAACATCTTAACAAATATAAAGATATAAAACTATATAACAATCAAAGATATGAAATATTGACAGAGTGATTATAGAACTGCTGGGAGCAGTGAAGTGGTTTATAAAATCGAAATAAAAAACATAACGGATGTTTTCACATGTGGAATTCGGAATATAGAGTTCCGATGAAATAGATGCATTTCATTTTATCCAAAGAGAAGTATCAGTAACATAAAAAATAGTAATTCATATTATATCGAACCAATCTGTTAGACTTACAGAATATCATTCTTGTACACGTAACATAAATCTACAAATAACAACAATAACAACAACAACAACAACAACAACAACTACTACTACTACTACTTATTCTACTACTACTACTACTACTACTACTGCTATTTTTAATACTACTGTTACTACAAATAGTACAAAAACAATCACAGTTGCTACTGCTCCAATATTAATATACCATACTATACTGGGCACGAAGGCCTGAAATTTTGCGGGGAGGGGGGTAGTCGATTTTATCGACCTCAGTTCGTAACTGGTACTCACTTTATCGACCTCGGAAGGATGAAAGGCAAAGTCGACAAGAAGAAGAAGAAGAAGAAGAAGAAGAAGAAGACCAGCCTTGACTGAGGGGCAGGACTTGTTCTTCGCTGGTCCGACCGGTCAGCAGCCGAATACACAGAAACACTACTACAACCCAGCAAGACAACTGAAAAATAATTCTCAAAAACTGGAATATCTATCTACAAATTCCTGTGAGTATCTTAAATGTCCTTCAAATTAAGTTTCGGAACTTAAACATCTACAGTTTTCGAACACAAAATCACCTTTTGAAAAGAAAAAAAAAATTTAATGTCTACAACTTCTATGAATGACTATCCTTTCCTTTCTCTCTGAGTATTCGAAAATGTGAACATCCTTTTATTGTGAGAAAACTGCAGTTTTCCCCGATCGGACATGCAAACAATCGCCTTAGTAACCTTTAATATCTGCAATTCTCTGTGAAAATGTTACCCTTCTTTTCTTTCCTCTCCTCTCTCCCTGACTATTCGAAAATGTACATATCCTTGTTTATTGAAAACAACACTACAGTTCTTTCTGATCGGACGTATAAAGAATCATTTTTAGGAATTTGAAACATTAATTCTACAATTTTCTGTGAGAATTTTACATTTCTCTTCTCCCTAACAATGTGAATATGTAAATATACATCCTATTGCAACAACACAATTAAATACACGATATTAAGGCGTTAAGCACGTGCCAATATATACAAACTGAGCAATCACAAAATTTAAAAACCTGAGCAAAACTTATAAAAGGAAAAGAGAAATTGAAAATAATAATAAAAACCATAAAAAAACACAAACTCTGAATTCCAAACAAATTAAAGGACGTGAAAGGTTGAACTGAGTTTATTTTCTCTGGCGAACCTATTACAGGCATGAGGAAGTCTGCTACTATTTACTTCAACCCTCACATAGTTATGATT
This sequence comes from Octopus rubescens, assembly GCA_027564515.1. NCBI lineage: Eukaryota > Metazoa > Mollusca > Cephalopoda > Octopoda > Octopodidae > Octopus > Octopus rubescens. The sequence goes on from JAOPUL010004099.1 coordinate 12,003,454, forward strand.
ACAACACAAATACAAGGCACTTGGCAAGACATGGAAAGAGAATTGAAAGCAGATGAAAATGAAAATAATAATAATGATAGTAATGATAATGATAATTATGGTAATAATGGTTTCATATTTAGGCACAAAGCCTGCAATTTTCGTGGATGTGGATGTTACCCTTCTTTCAATCGACATCAGTACTCGACTGGTACTGATTTTATCGACACCGAAAGGATGAAAGGCAAAGTAGTCCCCTGGGGCGGGGCATTTGAACTCAGAACGTAAAGTCAGAAAAAATGCCGCTAAGTACTTTTCCCCGGCGTGGTTTTATCGACCCCAGTTCGTAACTGGTACTCACTTTATCGACCCGGAAGGATGAAACGCAAAGTCGACCCCGGCGGCATTATAATAATAATAGTAACAATAATAATAATAATAATAATAATAATAATGTACTGTAATTTTATATGCGGCTGTCCATGTGAAAAATAATGTAATGTAATGTAATTCTCTCTGCGTCTGTCCCTGTGAACAGCTAGCGAATTGGTACCACCCTGCCCTGTATAGGCTAGTGTAACCCCTGCGTCTGTGGGAGTCCTGCGGCAAGTTACATGGGGCGAAATTGGAATCCCTACGTCTTGGTAGGCAGCCAGGCCAGAGCTGGTTGTTGTATTTGGGGAGACCCTTTGCATGAAAACCTCAACAAAACACACACTATGGGAGCAAACCCTATAGAAATCATTCTCATTTGTTGCAATTATGATAATTATTATCGAAAAAATAACGGCGAAAACGGGAAGAATGCCCCGGACGTACAAGACACCAGATATCCCGCGCCCAACAGGAGGCCCTCACAGGGTAATGAATTGGAAGACCAGACTCCACCCGGTCGTCGTCCTTTAACTGCCCAAAGAGCGCAACATGCTCGCAAATGCAAGTGGTCTGCAGATGAAAACAAAAAGGCAATTAAGTGCCATGAACAAGCCTTACTAGACAAGAGCAATGATAAATGTAAAGCTGTCGGAAAAAGAACATTAGAACTTTGGAACCAGCTGGGTATGTTCCACATTACTGAAAAAGGACTCTTGAAGCAGATAAGAACGATTCGGAATTGCGGCTTTCTTAGTGAGGCCCAAATTCAGATAATCAGGAAAAAAGTTATGTATTAACGATAACCTTGAGGAGGATAATGTCGGTGAAAACAGGCATCTGAATAGGCAAGTAGATGGTGCAGTGGAGGATCGGGACTTCCGTGGAGGAATAGGAAGAAACCAATGTAATGTGAAAGACCCTGCATTATCAGACGATATGGCAGGTGAACAGAGGGACCTCATTAGAAAGCTTGAGGAAATAGTCATCACAGGAGTAGAAACTGAGTCGCTAAATGTGAGATACTTCACCCGAGACAGTGTGAAGAGCGAATAATCTATCAGAAACAAGGGATCTGATTAGATCCGCTGCCATTTTAGTAGGTGAACTGGTGGGGAAAAATAGAAGAAATCAGGTGGACAGAAGGCAGCATGGTGGAAGCGGGGAACCGATTGTGATATTAAAACCTTAGGAAAATATCGGAGCCGCATAGAAGAATGGTCCAAATGGCAATGGAAACACGCAAGAGAGGGTGTTAAGGCATATGTTGGGAAAATACCATATGGAAAGGAAAACGGTAAAAACTGTTGTCGAAACAGTAAAACAACGTATTCGGACAAAAACAGTGAAGATGCAACGCTACACTTATCGCATATCGCAGTTTCATCAAAACAGTTATTCACAAGTAACCGGAGGCAGTGTTTTTAGAGACTACGTGGAAACACAGATGATAACATAACACCTCAAGCAGAGGAAACAAACAAATGGCATCTGAGAGTAAGAGGGTTCTCACAACCACGGTGCTGAATGGATCCACAGGTGAGAGCCGAGCTCCATCACCCTGAAGCTCCAAACGTGGATCATGTATTCATTACGACGGAAAATATAGCTAATCAGGTATCAAAAATGCCAAACTGGAGAGCAATGGGGCAAGATGGAATCAAGGGATACTGGCTCAAAGGGTTTAGGTCAACACACAAACGAATTTATTTACAATTAGACAATTGCATACAGATTGGTGCAGGGGAAGACAATATACTTGATGAAAGATCGGTCAAAGTGCAATGATGTTAGCAATTACCGACCCATTGCTTGTCTTAACCTATTATGCAAAGTGTTGACAGGCGTACTCGCAGAGAAAATATACAAGTTCCCTGCGGAAATCGATCTACTTCCAGTAGAACAAAAGGGATGCAGAAAACGATCCGAGGGCACCAAAAACCACCTAGTGACAAGGTCATACTGAAGAACTGCAAACGATACCAAAAAAACTTGTGCATGGTCTGGATACACTTCAAAAATTCTTACGAAATGTTACCATGCTCGTGGCTTGTGTAATTGATAGGTGTGGAGTAACTGGGAACGTGCGTGCATTGATCAAAAACAGCATGCCTAGTTCGAAAACACGTTTTCTTGCAACGACCATCACTTAGCGGAGGTAACGATGAAAGGCGGTGTCTTCTATGTAGATTATTGTTCCCTTTTGATATTTGTTATAGACTTGATCCCATTCGTTGTAGTCCTATGCAGTCATCGCGCACTACGAGCTGAGGGGGAATAGGCCCCGTCTCAACCACCTTCTCTTCATGGACAATTTAAAACTGTTCCCAAAAACTGAGCCTTAAAGGAAGGGGCTGGTCGAGACTACAGATGTGCATCAGAGATGTTGGAATGGTGTTCGGGGTCTCGAAGTGTGCGTTGATCACTTTGAAACGAGGGAAAAGAGCACAATGTAGGGACATAGAACTGTCAAGCGGAGAGCGAATGAGAGACCAAGATAATGATGGATACATGTACCTTGGGATCCTGGTTAGGAGCAATATCTTGCACAATGATATGAAAAACAGGGAGGCCACTACATATTTGAAGTACCTAAAAGTTCCCTGAAATCAAAACTCAAAGCAAGGAGCCTGTGGGCTGTTGCTGTAGTCCAATATAGTGCACCCATTCTGATATGGACACGAGCGGAGATTGACCAACCTTATCGAAGAGTCAAGCATAAAAGTTGTTCCTATTGTCATCGAAGCATTGGGTTCAATACCACCGAAACTGAAGAATCATCTGGACACGTTGGAAATAACCTACAATCTTGGTGTATTGCAATCATCAGTGTTACCTGGAACTGCACGCATACTGCGTAAAGTACTGTCTATCTGAGGTCCTTGTTGTGACTTGACAGACTGTATAAAGCCCCCGGTACACGTAATATCATCTACAACATCACAATATTGGGTACTGTGCGACATCTTAATAATAATAGTAATGATACACAGAGAAATGAAAGACAGACATATCTTACACATATCTTACAAATGAAACACGGGGCTACCACTAAATATTTGAAGCGCCTCAAACTTCTCCTGAAGTCAAGACTCAATGCAAGGAACCTGGGCTGTTGCTGAAGTCCGCTATAGTGCACCCATTCTGAAATGGACGCAAGTGGAGATTGACAAACTCGATCGCACTACTCGGAAGACGATGACAATGTATGGTGCACTCCACCCTAAGGCGAACCTACACAGGCTGTACATGAAGAGGTGTAACGGTGGACGTGGACTGATTAGCGTACGTGAGTGCATCGACAGTGAAAGA
>JAOPUL010004099.1:12767780-12781072 GCA_027564515.1 Octopus rubescens
AATAATTTATATATAATATATAATAAATTTACATAATAAGAAACCAGCAAGATATTTTAAAAAATGTATGCTGTTTTTGCTAACGTTATCTAAAACTATAGCTTATGTAACAATTCTACTGTTATCTTTCTTTCTTTTTCCGTTGTTGCTACTTTTTTTGTTATATATTATCTGGACCCGTTGGACTTTTTATGAATTAGGTTCTGTTTAATGTAGGTAACAGAAGGAAAAATAACCAAACAGAATAATAGCAAGACAAAGAAGAGTACATGTTATTCTAAATACAATATAGGTAATATATTGTGGAAGTTTGAAAGATTATTAATATTATTTTTAGTAATAATATCCGTCGTCAATGTAAGCACCGCTATTATTATTATTGCTGTTTTTAAGGCGGACTCGTTCGAACGTTGAAAGAATATGCTTGGTGGCATTTCTTCCGATATTTATCTTCTGGGTTCTGATTCCGCCCAAATCGACTTTGACTTTTCGGAGTCAATAATAAGAGTACCACCTGATCACTGCGGTCTGTGTAATCGACTGATCGATCTCCCAAATCTGCAACCCCTGTGTCAAAATTAGAAATAATTATTAGTTTAGTTTTTGTTGTGGCAGGGTGTCGGTGGTGGAAAGGGTAGGTTTGGTGTTGTTGATATTGCTGTAGCAGGGTGTCGGTGGTGGAAAGGGTAGGTTTGGTGTTGTTGATATTGCTGCAGTTTGTTGTTGTTGTTGCTGTTCTGGTTGTTGTTGCTGTTGTTGTTGTTGTTGGTGGTGGTGGTGTTGTTGTTGCTGCTGATGTTCGTTGTGTGAACATTTTACCATTTTTCACTATCTTAGAGTCTCGTTAGATATCAGATTTTGGAACATTTTTAACTTCTCAATTCCATCCAGCAGCTTAGAGACGCAAATGTCTTCTCAACACATGAGCTTTTCTAAATATTGCTGCCATCTGAATACCTCATGAAAAGCTAGGCATTTGCAGCCTTTGATGCTAGAATATTGCTATTTTTGTGATGGTCCCAAGTGCACAATTCACAATAGGCATCACACTTTTGAGGATCTATGAAGTCATTTTACTTCCAATTCTAAGTCTTTTTCGTCTTATGTATTAACAATATGTTGGTCTGCAGGTATAGCTACATCAATGCAGGACCATTCTTTGGACTCAGTTTAGAGAGTAGGCAATCTTCTACTGCATCACCTGGTATATCTCTTTGTTCCTGAGATGAGTGCAGCATTGTGTGATGTTGTTTTGGTTGGCGTAGAGGAAGTACAGGTACAGCATCTTCTCGTTAGTGTAAAGCATCCGTTTGTTTAGTTTACGGAGTTCGGCCTGAATATGTTGTTGTATTATTGCTTGTATGGTGTGTTGTGTGTGTAATGCAAGTTATGATATTCTGTTGAATCCACACTGTCGAGGTTTATTTTATTATATGTTTATTGTATAGAGTGAGTCTTTTGTTTGTAGATTGTTATATTTGGGCTGTGATATGGAATTGATAGTGTCTTGCGTAGGATGAGGGCTGTTCCTAAGAGGGTTATTGTTGGTTAGTGTGTTGTGTCGTGGATCCAGATATGGCTTCTACGTTTCTGGTAATACGTATCTGCATCATATTCAATGCTCAAATTATTGCTGATATTGATTTCACATTCATGGTCTCATCTTCAATGTTTCAATTCGAAGATATTTGTATTTCAATTCGAAGAACTGTGTATTTTGACATTTACGTCGGATGGGACCACACTATCTATATTAAGCATGTGTTTTCTCTAATCCTTGATTATTATCTCTAAATGATTCGATTTGATTACTTTATCGGTGTGAACAGACATTTACCAAATGTTTGTGGCCCAGTTGTAGTGGTGTGAATTGTTCCACACATATTTATACCATTTGTTTTGGCAGTTTTTATGTTGTTGTGTTTTCGTATTGCCTTGTGGATATAAATACTAACATGGTCGTCCCTGTATAAATATGTTCAGATTAGCGTAAGACATGCAGCCGCTTCCTATGATGTCGGCAACTGTCTCTTTGTTCTCCAGGCGGAGTTAAGGCATGTTGTCATTAGTTTCGTGATTGCTTGTGTTCAAGCATCGGTCTTGTGCAGCAATAATCAGTCCTGCCGTGTCTGCCTTTGATGCTGAACTTTTTAGTCGTTGTTGACTTTTAATTTTTCTTCTTCTTCTTCTTCTTCTTTCAATTATTTCAATTATGCTTCCATTTCGGGCCGAGTGTCGTCCCGACTCCTAGAGCAAAGAAACTCACTGTATACAGTGGTAAACCATTAAACTAAACAAACTGGTTTGTTCATTTTTAGGGTGAAATCAAGTTATGCGGTGAAAATAAAATAAATAAAAAGGGGGAAACATTAGATTAAAATACATGGGTAGTAATAGTTCCCGCATCGACAATGCTCCTTCTCAATACGTGTGCCGTACCAGTTAAGACAATTATTTGCACTTCTGTAGGGATGGTAAGCCAGGGAGCATTCTCAAATAATTCTCAGTTCCTTTCTTGATCATTCTTAGTGGCCCTACAATCACTAGTATTGTGACCACCTTGAGATTCCACATTTGCTCAAATCCAATGTGAATGTCTTTATATTTCCTAAGCTTGTCAAATTATTTTACCGAAATATAATGATCACAGGGAATGGTCATGTCGATCAATAGATAAACGTAATTTTGTTGGTCTTTCACAACAATATCCGGTTTATTAGCTTTGATGGCTCCCTCTGTATGTACTGGAAAGTCCCACATAATCGTTATATGTTCTCCGTCAGTTACATCCTCAGGGTGGTTCTTATACAACTTGTCGGCAATTTTTAAGTTATCATGCCAGCATAGATAATGGCCAATTCTGTCATGTCTTGATTTATACTGGTGGTAAGACTATACATCCAGAGATAAGTGGTCAGCTGTTTCAATCATATTATTGCAGTATCGGCATTTTGGATTTAGTCTGTTTCATCACATCGGCTTGGTAGTTCCGGGTCAATAAGATTTGATCTTGATCAGCTAGGATGAAACCTCCCACATGCGGTTTGGTTTTCGCCATTAAGTTTACCTGTTATTGCAACAAAAGTTGCTGCCCTTCCTTTAAGTTGTTCAGCTTTGGTATCCTGTATGCGATCAGTAGCAACTATTTGGTTTTCCTGTATGATACAATGAAGCTTTGTCCCTCTCTCATGATTTCTGTGATCTTTAGCAACGTGTTATTCGTCGTTTCATGATTTTTGGCCAGTCCAATCCTGATGAATTTGTAAGATACTTCATATTGGATCAAAGCTCAATGTCCTTGGGCTTTGGGGAGGTATAGACGATCGACGTATATTTCTATCAATTTTTTTTACTTCATTAATATTCCTGTTCATATTCCTATAAGTAACAACTGCAACACCTAAGGAATGTATAGCTAACACCTTGTTACGTGCGTTTAGCTCAGTTTTCACGACTGCTCGTACTCTCCTATAAAATTCCTTCCTAATCTCTTTCATGCTTGCATGCTGGATACCAGAGCTATCATCTATTCCTTGATAGTTGTAGTTTTGTTCTTTCTCAAGATCTCTCATGACTGTGTCGACATCTAACACGACTGAATATGTGTTCTTCAATTTCCCTTTCTAGAAAGTGGCCTTGGCACACTTCTCAACAATAACCTCAACCCTGATGTCATCACTGAATGATTTTAAAGTGCGTAATAGGCCTTCAAGTTCATTACATCATTTCCATAGACTTTTAAGTCATCCATATGATAAAGACGGCTTATTTTCTTGTCGTCAATTTGATACGCATACCTTGTTAAGTTCATTTGTATGGGATATTAGAGTTATGCAGAATATTAGACGGGAAAGTGAGTCACCTTTAAAATTGCCACTGTTGATGTTTTTATTGATTGAAGCAAGTAGTCCATTAGAGAGGTATAATTAGATATTCGTATTCCACAACGTCATATTAACTAACCTTCAGAAAGTTTGCAATCACAGGATAAATTTTGAAGATGTCCAGCGATTTCAAGATCCATGAACGAAGTATGCTGTCGAAGGCCGTTTTATAATCAATCCATGCGGGACTGAGGTTTTTGCGCTAATTATGACAATTCTCAAGAAACTTGTGATTAATTAAGACTTGATATTTGCATCCGTATGAGCTTCGACTGCACCCTTTTTGTTCAGTGGGTAAAATACCGTTATTTTCCATAAATGCATATGTTTTCTCCACCAGGTGTTAGAAATTTAAAAATGGTGGATAAACAGGTTATGGGCCGATAGTTTTTTTAAAACTTTGGTTTCATTATTCATTTGGAGTAGGTAAATGATAGCACTTGCTAACTAGGCAGGATTTTTCTTTGGGTCTCAAATAATGCCATACAGCTTCTGAACTAAATTTCCGTGTGCGATTATAGCTTTGGAACTAACTTTCCGTGAGCGATGATAGCCAGAAGATTGGCACCCTATCTTTACCGGGGGGTTTCCATTCAAGGACTTTCGTGAGTGTCGTCCTTAGGTTTGCTATATCTTCCCATGCTTTCTTTTGTAAAATTTGGAAGGATTCTTCTGTGCATTTAATCTAATCTCTATTTTCATTGTACGTCTTCTCGTCACTCCAACTATTTTTCCAAAGGTTTTCAACTTCTTTCATGGGAGAGGGTGGTCTTTAACGGTTACTTTCTCCCTCTCTATATCTCTGTAGAATATTTTGGCATTGCAGGTGAAAAGCTTATTTTGCTTGTAAAACTGTTTTCTCTTCTCAATTCTTCGTAAACTTTGAGCTGTTGCTTGGAATTTTTTATTTCAGCATTTCTTTATTGATGTCAAATCTTCTGCTTGTTAGGATATCATCTTTCTTCCGTTTCTGGATCTTACATCATTTCCACAAATTAGTTCATTTAATATTGATATTTCCCATCTCATGAATTCAATCTTTTTTTCAATTTTACTTGTCCCGGTTAGGTTTCTTCCCAGGTGTGATTTCCTTTGTATTTTTCGGGTTTCATTTGCCCTAGGAAATGCGTAAATAATTGCATTTAACTCAGTAAAATCAGGTTTTAATTCTTGTATAATTTCATTTGTTACATAGATGCCAATTTAATGGGTTTTTTTTCTTTTGGTTTGTATTTGAAAGTTTATGCTGTCGTTCTCTAACATTCATATTTTAATACCTTACAACTGCATGCGTATTCAGAATGTTCTCCTTGATTTCTATCATAGACTCTCTGTGTTCTTCAGCAAATGCGTGATCTTCAAATACTCTTGTTTTATCACTTTCCTGGCTACCGTTAACAAGTTCAACATAATTTCTTATATCTTCAAGGCTTTGCGTCCTTTGGTCAGGTGGTAGTCTTTCAAATAAGGCACTTGTCGAGTTATTGTCTGCATTTCCTACGTGTCTTGATCTGGCAGAATCCTTAGTACGTCGGGAGAAATGCTTAGCGGCAATTCCTCCGACTTCACGTTCTGAGTTCAAATGACACCGGGGTCGACTTTCATCATTCCGGGGTCGATAAAGTGAGTACCAGTTATGAACTGGGGTCGATAAAATCGACTACTCCCCTCCCCCAAAACATCAGGCCTTCGTTCCTAGTATAGAAAGGATTAGTATTATTATTATGAAGATGTCAGACAGTAGGCAATATTGTGGTGATGTAGATAATATTGTGTGTAACATGGGGTTTATACTATCTAACAACAAGGACCTCAGACAGATATTACTTTACACAGTATGCGTGCAGTTCTAAGTAACGCTGGTTTTCGCAATGCATCAAGATTGTAGGGTATTTCTAACGTGTCCAGATGCTTCTTCAGGTTCGGTGGCATTGATCCCAATGCACCGATGACAGCAGAGACAAACTTTATGCTTGACTCTTGCAGCTGCCACATCTTGGCGATCTCAATTTTCAGGTCTCCATCTTTCGTGATGATATTTTGGTCTCCTGGTCGTTTACTAGGCACTTCTTTATGTGCCTCATATACATCACTATATCTGGTATTCGGTGATCTAACACCTTGTCTGTCTGGAAGTCACAGTCGCAACTTATCACATTTGCGCCTCCATCTTTTCGTGGTAAGTATATCCTATGCATGTCACTTTTAGGATGCAACGCTCCATACATTGTCATTTTATTTCACGTTTCCCGGTCCAGCTGTTTTTTCTCTTCTTCTGTGCATTTAAGTATGCCCGCTTCATATGATAATACTGATACAGCACAGATATTGACTGTAGTTAGCTTACTTTTCCCAGTTAATTTTGATTTGTGTATCAAACACTATCATCTCGTGTACTCTTTCTTGTGTAAACTCTTCATTTCATTTTTTTATTCTGTCAGCCTCCAGAATGTCAAGGTACATATAACCATTGTTGTCAATGTCCTTCATGAAACTTCCGCCTGGCAGTTTTTTCCCTTCGGGTTTCACCTCCTTTCCTCTTCTTAGGATTCCACATTTGTTTATCCCGAACTCCATTCCTATGTCCGCACTTAAGAAATGTACTGTTTTGATCAATGAGTCTACCTGCGAATGGTTCTTTTCAAATGATTTCAAGTTGCCCATGAAAAATAAGTGATTGATTTTAAGGCTTCATCGTTCCCACACATAACCAATGTCAGTCTTTCTCAGTAGAATAGACAATGGAATCATGCACATGACAAACAGAAGTTGTGATAGGCTATCACCCTGAAAAGTTCCCCTCTTGATTGTGACCTCTCCAAAAAGGGCCAGACACACTATATTCATGATTGAGAAATGAGGTCGTATGTCTGTCAGTAGTCTATCCATGCCATTGAGGGGTTGGTATATCTCCTTCTGCAATCTCCGAGGATGCTGTTATCAATCAAGAATTGTCCTCCGAGCCTCTACTTATTCGTTTGCCTCTGTTTTGTTTTTCTGGAAGGATGTTTTAATTTTCCAAGAAGTAATATATGTTTTCTGACAATATCCCAGTGTTTAACCTCCAAAGAATTGGAAGGCAGTAAATAGGACGGAAATTGTCCACATCATTCCCTTTTGATGCAGCCTTCAGGCAAAGCACTGTCCGACCAAGTGTCATCCATGATGGTAATGGTTTTGTATTGTTTAAGAATTTATTAAACTCGGCTATTATCTGTCCATGTAATATAAGTTTCTTGCTCCACTACCCTTGAACTCCATCGGGTCCAACAGTCTTCCAATTAGGTGTTTTGCGGCACTGCATCCTGATTATATTAACCATTATCCTAAGCTCTTCAAGGACCATATCTGTTGAATCGTGTTTCAATTCACTTAGCCAATCTGCATCCAACTTATGGATCGGCGAGAAAATCGAAAGTTGATTGTTTTTGAACGAAGTATATTTTTTCTATTCTTCTGTTAGATTCTCAACGATAATCAAACATTCTTGGGTTTCATTTAACCAGTTGGAAAACTGTAGCAAACTAATGTTCCCAAAACTAGATATAATTATAAAGAAATCTACAAAAATACCGGGGCACAATATGCAGCATTTTTTATAATTATTTTTTGACTCTTTGATATTCAATAACGATAAATCATATCCACTATATAAAATATTTCAGGCCAGTAGTATTGAGGGGAAAAGTGTTAGTCCATACCATCGAGTTCAATACTTAAGTGGGGGCAGTAATATCAACTCCAGAGAAATGAAAGCAAAGTTGACACCGGAAGAAACTGAACTTAGAACGTAAAGCCTTTTGTCGGATGTTCTAACGTTTCTGCCAACTCGCGACCTTTTTTCCTGTAAGATAATGAGTGCAGCATGAGATAACATTCTACTCAAATATGTAAAGGCAACGAAGTGGCTGAATCGTTACCGCGCCAGATAAAATGCTTAGTGGTACTTCTTCTGGCTTAGTGGTACTTCTCAGTTCAAATACCACCGGGGTTAATATCACCTTTCATCTCTTCGAGGTCGATAAATAAGTACCAGTTGAGTACTGGGATCGATCTAATCGACTTGTTCCCTCCTTTCAACTTTGATTTTCTTGTACCAAATGTAGAAAGGATTATACTTGCACATGTAATATATACGAGCCAAAGTGTTTGCTTTGACTGAACCACCAACTGGATCTTAATAATCCCCTACCATTGTTAAGATTAAACCGATGGCTGAAACGAAGCACAACGTTATAGCGACACAATTATTCAGCATGGAATTACAAGGCAGTGAGCCTTACCATCTAAGATAGTTAGGTACTGCTTGGTGGAAAACTTTGGCACGATTATTTAAGCATGTATACGCTTCATTTCATGTTGGGCATGGTACAAACGTCTAGTACAGCTGGCCGTGTGTCGAGAACGAGTATAGCTTCGTGGGGTAGACAATGTTTTCACTAGATATTTTTTAGGTGCCTACATAGTTGTGATTATAAATTTCTCAGTTCGATATCATCCCAGCTTAACATCCAGTATGTGACAGCTAGTGGAGGAAACTAGTTGGTTCTCATTTACAGCTGGGTAGACTGGAGCAACAGGAAATTAGCTACTTGAAGGACTCAAATGCCGATCGCTGCAGAAAATATCTTTATCGGATATACCCACATATAATAATATTTATAAAGCCACTGTCATTTCATGTGTACACTAAGACACAAGTAGACATACTCACACAGAGACACACACATATTCACATAGAGACACACACATACTCACACAGAGACACACTCATATTTTGAGAGGCACAAAAATATTACATGTAAATCATGTTTAAACAATTGATATTGTATAGGTATCATTAGGAAAATCAATCAAAGTCTGCGTTTATAACTAAGCAAAAATATGTTGCTTTCAAACCCTTCAAAACCTCTATCTATATATCGTTCTTCTACCTACGGTACTAACCACCCAGGTTCTGTAAATCGTAGCCTTTATCCTTCAATACATCATGCTGTATCCTTTCCGTAGCGCATAATGCATAAGTTGTCTCACATTGGAAGATCACGTGATATGTACAGCAAGAAAATAAATCAATAAGTTAAAGCAATAGGAATAACTGAAATTTTCAAATAGTTTTTCTTTCACCAAATTGTATCCTCACGCGATGTTATTTTAGTTTATTTTACGTTAAGTTATTTCATTTATTCATCAATTGTTTAATGAAACTCTAAGTAATTTTACAAATGTTGCTCAATTAAGCACGTAAATATATTTCTTTAAAAAATAGTTATGAATATATTTCTGGTAAATTATCTCTTACAGTATAAGTAATTTTATAATGGTTACTGGACACTATCAATGAGTAAGATTTACAACTTATACAAGACTTACATTCAATTTCCGTTTCTTTCATTTTGTTTCAATCAAACATTTCCGTACTATACTACAGTGTATGTTATCTGATCACCTGTGATCCCGTTTGTCTCTCATAATCGACGGGAACGTATTGTCTTCGTATATTGGGTAGAATCAATATGCAGTAATTACATATTGATTTTTTTAATATTTCTTGTTTTTTTTACGGTTTTGCATGATTGAGCAGAAATTTGTGGAAAGGCTGCCTAGCTGTCACAGTCCGAATGTTTTTTGTTGTTCTTTCGGGTATAGTGCATCGAGCAATAATTTATTTACTCTTTTACTTGCTTCAATCACTATACTACGGCCATGCTGGGGCACCGCCTTGAAGAATTTCTAGGCGAATGAAAGGACTCCAGTACTATCTTTTAAGCCTGGTACTTATTATATCGGTTACATTTGCCAAACCGCTAGTTTCGGGACGTAAAGACACGAATACCAAGGTACCAGGCACTGGGATTGAACACGGAAACATGTTGTTGGGAAGGAAGCTTTTTACCACTCAGCCCCGCCAGTATTTGTATATTTCTGCCCTCCCGTGGGTTTGAACCTGTAGCGCTGTCTCCAAAACACTTTCAATGTCCAGTAAACTGCCAAATCGTCACAAGCCGTTACCCCATAATTCATCATGTAACATCCATTTCTCCATCAATCTTCTATATACAGTACTATTCATTTAGGTTCTACAAATGATACCACTTATAACTCCTATATTTCACATTGTATCTCTGTTATTGTCCGTTAGGATCTCCTCCTCCTGTTCCTCCCTCATCCCATCCTATTTCCATCACTTCCATTAAAACCATGGAGAACTACGCTGTGTGTTCCTCATTCTCTGCCTCCACCTCAATCCCCATCTCTTAACCCTCTGTCACACTTCTTCCAGCCTCTCACAAAATTATTCTAACCACCCAGCTTTTTCTATTCTAGGCAATGGTCTACGTTGATAGCATTTAATATAGACGAGTTTGAATACGTCGACCTGGCGCAATCGTTATCACGCCGGGCAAAATGCTTAACGACATTGCGTCCGTATTTACGTTCTGATTTCAAATTCCGCCGAAGTCAACTTTGCCTTTCATCCTTTCGGAGTCAATCAATTACGTACCAGTTGTGTACTGGGGTCCAAGTAATTGACTTAATCCATCCCCCAAATTGCTTGACTTCTGCCAAAATTTGAAAGCAATAAAAACGAGGTTTGTCATTTATCTACGTCTGAGAGTAAAGAACAAACGAAATATTGCTGTCCCTCGGGGTTGAGGGCAAGTAAATATTTCTAATTTGTCTGTTATGAACTGTATTCTCTGGAACAGTAATTCGTAATCTCTTTATATTGTTGACGCAGTGTAGATCAAATAAAAAAAACAACAAGATGTATTAGAACACTGGAAATCAAATATAAAGCAACGCAAAATTGTTTTAAATCGGAAAATAATAATTCAGTAAATTTTTATATCATAAAATCCTGAATGAAAAAAAATTTCGTCAGTCGTTATATAAAATTTAAGAAATCGATTAACAAACTTCAGTTTCAGCGTGCGTGTCCGTACGGTCCGCATGTGCTTTCCCAGCAACTTCCACGCGTGCGAGGTCTATTCGGCGTTTGTCGTTCATATTTCGAATGGTTACGTGAATGGGTTTCTAGTCACTTAATTTGCTAGTGGTTCGTTGATGAAATTTCAGATTGTAATATGAGTTGAATTTTCGACAGAAAATCGTTTGGTATTCAACTCATTTCGCTTAGAGAACTGTTCGTATATGGTACCGCAGTAAACTTTTAGAAAATAAGTTATGACAATTATTTCTTGAGACATTTAATGAATGCGAACTTCTATTTGCGAAACCCAGTTTCAACCGCAATGTCAAGCACAAGAAACCAATGATGTCTATGTAATGTAGGGCCGTCGCTAAGTTGCTGCAACCCCTGCTTCCGCAGGGGCCTCCACGGTTGGGAGCCCAATGTTAAGATCAAAGTACATAGATGAGCCATCTATTTACTTTGGTTAAGATATTAACTGAACATTTCAAACCAGACGAGGTAAAAACTTCAGACAGAATAAAGTAAACTATAATTATGAATAAAATGTGCGCAGATTATGGATTTTGTTTGAAGAGATGTGGCTTCGACACAAAAAGTTGCCGGGGGCCTCTAGCAGTCATGCAACAGCCCTGCCTTAAAGAAATGCCTAGATTTGCTCATGCTAACAATAGATAACATTATATGGTCGCGTTATCTGTTAGAGCTAGCAGCTACATCTCAATGAAATTTCATCTGACTGTTTTAGAAAGGGAATTACATTATGTGTATGAGTATACTGCTAAGAAATAGAGTAAAATCGTAGCCGGAATGCTTCTGCAACTTTACTTGTTTTCTATGAAGGGATTTGGGCCCTATTCAGACTCATGTTTGTTTATGGGAATAGAGGGTCCATATTAGTCTCGACTCTAATCTCTAACCAGTCCAGCATGGGCGGACGGGATCGTACAATGAGATTAAACTCTGCAGACATAAGTCTCAAGGTCGTTGCAGAACTCAAGTTCACATTGCAACAAAGTCAATTAAGCTTCTGACCTAATTGTACAAACCTTTGCCTAAAATAAAAATAAATAACTAACTTTTAGCACAAATAGTGCTAACCTATGTAAGAGTGGAGGGGGAAACGTGTACTTCTACAAAGATAGTTCTAAATTTTGGTCGCCTCATATTCGGTGAATCCGCTAATGTTTTCGGTTAAAAGGTGGCTTTAAAAAAGATATAAAAATTATAGAAGACAAGGACTAACTCATAAGATATACATAAACATATATATATATATAACAAATAACGCAGTATATCAAAGAAACGGAAACAGACAAAGAGGTGAAACAATAAAATAGTGGTGTCAAAAATATAAAAAATAGCTCATTGCAAAAGAAATAAACCTAAAACAATACCTTCAAAGTACCAACAACAAAAAAATAATAATAAAACACAAACGTGTGAGGAAAAAATACATAAAAGTATTTACAAAAAATTTACATAAATTGAAACAAAAAAAGATCATTCTTCAAAGATAACTGTAATTTATTGCATTCAACTCTAGCCCCCAATGGCATTTGTTAAGCGAACGCCCACACAAGCACACACTTGTACATACAAACATTTATTCACTCATAGAGCGGCATAGGTTTACTGTATGTTACTCTGTATGTTAGTGTGCCTAATAAGTCTTACTTTACCTCTTATGATTTACTTTTAACTCAGACAGATTTTTAAAATCTGTCTTTGTCTACATTTATTTTTTTATTTCGATTCCTATAGTTCCTTCTAAGCTGGTATTACTGAACGTCTCATTTCCCTCTCTTCCCGCCCTTCTCCTCATGAACACACACACACACACATATATATATATATATATATATGTGTGTGTGTGTGTGTAAAAGGAGAAGATGAAAAGGGATGGTATTTGGTATCATATATTTTCCATTACAAATGTTTCATTATCTAATAAAATCGGTAAATTCATTCCAACAGATAAAGCAAATCATATTTGACAAATCTCCAGAAAGAGAAAACAACCTTCAAATACCGTAAATATATATTGAGTGACTGATTCCTGGCAACTGTTTCGATCTTCCTAAGGTACTACCCATTTCATTGCTGTTTTCACAGCTACCCTGCGTTGTAGAACATATTTCTTCATATATATATATATATATATATATACGTATGGGGATGACAGTTATAGACGCACACATACACTTGAACACATCTCATATATTATACTCCTCTCTTTGTTATTTGTTTCATTATCGATACATTTTTAATGTTTCTTTCTTATGCTTTCACATCGTTGTCTGCCTTTCTGTCGTGTAAATTTTTTTCTCACTACTTCATTAACTTTCACCATATTTCTTTCTGAAACCTCTTCATCTATATACATGTAAATGTGTATATATATATATATACCAGGAAAAAATCACACAAACATGCGTCAAAAATAATGCATAAACTTATATTTATATATACAT
>JAOPUL010004099.1:12790284-12800756 GCA_027564515.1 Octopus rubescens
TAAAAATTGAAGGCGGTGCCCCAGCATGGCCTCAGTCTGATGACTGAAACAAGTAAAAGATAAAAGATAAAAGATATCTGTGTGTGTGTGCGCGCGCGAGTGTGTAAATATATTTATATATGCAAATATACGTATATGGATATTTATATATGTATGTATATATATATATATATATATATGAGTGTGAGTGCATGTGTCAATATATGTATATATCATCATCATTATCATCATCATCATCATCATCATCATCAATATCATCATCATCTTTTAATGTACGTTTTCCACCTTGGCATGGGTTGGATGTTTTGACCGGAGCTGGCAAGCCGGAGGGCTGCACCAGGTTCCAGTCTAATTTGGCTTGGTTTCTGCAGCTGAATGCCCTTCTTAAGGCTAACCATTTTACAGTGTATGTTGGGTGCTTTAACGTGCCACCAGCACCGGACTCTCAGTGCTAGTGCTTTTTACGTGGCACCGTCACGAGTGCTTTTTACGTTGTACAGGCACTGGAACCTGGACGCGGCCGCTCCTGGCAACAGGGCTCTCGACGCGGCCGTTTCTTGCAACAGGACTCTCGATGCGACTGCTTCTTGCAACAAGACTCTTGACGCGGCCATGTCTTGCAACAGGACTCTCGACGTGGCCGCATCTTGCAACAGGACTCTCCACGCTGCTGATTCTTGCAACAGGACTCGACGCGGCCATTTATTGCATCAGGACACGACGCAGCCGCTTCATGCAACTTGACTCGGCGCGGCCGCGTCTTGCAACAGGACACTCGGACTCTCAACGCGGCCGCTTTTAGCAACAGGACTCTCGACACGGCCACTGCCGCCTTTAGCAACAGGGCTCTCGACACTGTCGCTTTTAGACACGTGTGACTAACGGACACTCGATGCGGGCGGGTCTACTTTAATACAGCAAGGCGCCAAGCATCTCGGTCTCCCAACATCTCATCTGAAAGGTTCAGCCTTTTGAGGTCGTCCTTTTGTACTTCATCCCATGTATTCCTGGGTCTCCTCCCCCCGGGTTCCATCTAATTTCAGTGAACGGCATTTCTTTATAGGACTATCGGCCTCCATCCTCGTCATATGACGAAACTAGCACAGTCTTCTCTCTTGCACACTGACTCTAATTCCTCTTTTTCAAGCTTCTCTCTTAATTCACTGACACTCTTTCGCACATGTATAATTACATTACACATCCAGCGGAGAATACCAGCCTCATTTCTCTCTAGCCTTCGCATGTCCTCTATATTTAGATTCACGTCCGGGAGACTCCCTTTATTCCATTCATTCTTCACGTTCAATAGCTTTGCATGGTAACTCTTTCACGCCTCTTTCTTGTCTGCATCACTAAGTGCAAACCTACCCTTATCCATTCACATACATTTTTCTCTTACGATATCTCTATTCTATCTGACACACTGTCTCGCAATCCGGAAAACCTCGATTCTCTGATCTTCACGCTGCAGTACTTTAGCGAACCTCTTTCTTTCTGCTTCTGTTCTAGCTATATATACCTGACTCCTAGCTTCCCTTTTAGCTTTCTGATATGATTCTTCGTTACCCTCTTTTTTCCACTCTTTCCAAACTCGTCTCTTCTCTTTTATGGCTCCGTCTACGTCACTATTACACCACCATGTCATCCTTGGTCTGATGGAGGTGTTGCTCCATCCGCAGACTTGATCTGTCGCCCTTAGCAGATTGTCCCGTAGAAACATCCAATTGCTCTCTACGTCATATGTGTTTATCTCTTTCACCTTATCATCGAAGGCTTTATTAGGAATATTTCTAAACCTCTGCCCATTTGGTAGAACCGTTAGCTTCCACGCCCTCGTTTTCCATATCGGCTTCGTCTCTGAATCCTTCTGACCCTAAATCTGAAATCACTAGCCACTAGCCTGTGTTGTGTTGTACATTCTTCCCCCGGGAAGGATTTTGCATTTATTAGCATACCCTTGTCCATGGGTCTGGTGAGGATATAGTCGATCTGTCTAGTGTGACCCCCAGATTGATAAGTGATCAGATTATTGTCGGCTTTCCTGTAGTTGGTGTTGCAGACCAGTGAGCAATGAGCATCACAAAACTCCAACAGCCTCGTCCCTTCCTCATTTCTGGAGTCAAAGCCGCACTCTCCATGCACATCCTGGGAACCATCAGCGTGTCTTCCGACGTCTCCGTTGAACTCCCCTGTCACTATAAGTACATCGTTGTCTTTTGTCGTCGAGGTATTCCTGAGAAGGGATTGATAGAAGTGGTCCTCCTGGGTCTCTACGAGTCCGGTATGGGGAGCATATGCAGAGATAACTGACACTGTTACATCAAACAAGGTTAATCTTAGCTTAATACTCCTATCAAATACCCTTTCTACCTTAATCACCTTGTCCACCCATTTCTCTGCTAGTAGAATACCTACACCGTCATTGATACCTATTCAGAAAAAAGTGTAGCTATGTCCCTTGTCCGTAAGCAGCCTGGCCGAGGGTCCCCGCCAATGAACCTCTTGCACACAGCATACATCTATCTATCTCCGCTGAAGCATTTCAACTATCTCTACAGACCTACCTTTCCTTGTCCCAACGTTGATAATGGCAGCTCTGAGCTCGTAGAACTGGGAAGAGGGTTGGAGGGGGGGCAGTGTTCAGCTTCTGGAAATAAAATATCTTTGGGGTCGCCTGCCTAAAGGCAGCGGGTGCTTCTGCTTAGTGTGAAAAATAATGTTACGATTGCAGTTTCAATTTCTTTCAGACCTCAGAGCCTTCGCGGGCATGTACACACATCCATATCCATGGACATGTTATATATGCACGATCCAATATTGGGCCAAGATACATGTCCATGAGTGGGGATGTATATGCTCATGGGTGCGGATATGATATCTTATTGTACCTGGATATATGTCCAGGGAGGAGGATGTATATCCTCTCATGGACGGAGAGAGACAGACATACATAGGCAGGCGATAGCCAGACTGTTATACATAAATAGGTGATGTGCGTAAGTGTTAGAAACCCCTTCGTGGCGGGGTGGGGGTGGGCATACATACCAGGGACATGCGGACATTCATAACCAAGCTTCATACGCTCGCCCCTTCGCAGACGGAGTGAAATAGAGATATACACACATACATACCTACCTAAGCAGACGGCCTTTTCGGAGGGTGGGAAACAGATACACATACATAGGAAGGCGGACCGTTCGCATGCGTTTGAACCATCTTCGCTTAGGTGATGGTGAAGGGCGGGAGGGAGGCAAAAGGGGGGATCCGTGCATCGTGCCTCAAAATGTTTCCCCGGATAGGCGATCGATAAACTTATTCAAGTTCTAAATCATTATTATTATAGCGAGGAAGAAAAAAACCGAAACAATTAAGTTCTAAATTATTATTATAGCAAGGAAGAAAAACCGAAGAATTAAGTTCTAAATTATTATTATAGGTCTGGGGTCTGAATGGAAATATTTTAGCAATAGATAATCACATGTTTTAAGGGAATTGATAAGAACGACATGAAAGATGGATATAAAATAACTCTGTTTCTTTTAGCTTATTTCTCTACGATCTGTTTGTCTCAAAATCAGCTTTCTTTTCTTTTGAACTTCAGATGCGCATATGAACAAGTGACAATAATTTATCCTAGATTTCCTAGAGGCTACGAACGAGATCTCGCGAGACAATTGTCAAGGGCTGGGAAGGGGAGGGCTGCACCATTACGCTGAACAGTTCGAGATGGGACTCCATAATCGTTTGACATCATAAATACATACATGGATACATATACACGCATGCATATTTACATATTGTGTGTGCATCGTGCGACAAAATGTTTCCCGAGTAGGCGAGTGCTAAAATTATTTAAGTTCTAAATTATCATTATTAAAGCGAGGAGGGTAAACCGAAGAATTATATATATATATATATATGTGTGTGTGTGTGTGTGTGTGTGTGTGTGTGTATAAAAGTAATATACAATAAAAAAAAAACAACAACAGTCAAGAGGACGCACATGTAGAATGTATTGGATTCACGCTCGGATGGGAAAAAAAGTACATTTTAAGTTTCGGGCATAGCCCTTCGTCGGAAAGAGGAGAGGGAGAATTCCGGTGGAAAAAATACAGTCCAGGAACACATGTGCGTCGATTACATGTTGAAAGATGGCGGATGTGGAGCGTCATATGAATTTAGAAAGTTCGAGAACGTAGAATAATATTATATTATATTGGGTAAAAAAAACCCAAAAACTTTTGGATTAAAAAAAGTCGAGGCTGCAGGTGAGACACGAACTAACATCTCCAGTAAACATGACAGGCGTTCAACCATTGGATCAAATCAATCCTCGAATTTCTCCATTTATTTTATCAATGTACATACATATATGCTTGCGTGTGCCTTTGTGTGTCTTTGTGTGTCTTTGTTCCCACATTACCGCTTGACAACCGTGTTGGACCGATAGAATAAATACCAAACTTAAAAAGATACAATGCTAGGGACGATATCTTTGGTTAAAATCCTTCAAGGCGGTACCAAAGTATAGCCGCAGACCAGTAACTGAAACAATTAAATATAAAAGATACAGCTATTAGCATTCTAGATTGACATATTCAGTGTATTAACTTGATTATATATCTATAAATATTTAACGTGTCTTCATAGATCTGGCAAGCACTGGAATAACTACATCATGCTTTGCTGTAAAGGTTTAATAAAGCCGAAACTTGTCGGGATTTGTCTACTAGACATCACACCATCCTTCCCGTCGCTGACTTCGAAATTTAATGAACCACTGGAGGTCTAGAAACTCAACACATTTCAAAAGCTTACACCCCCCACACACACATACATATACACATATATATATATATATTTATATATTTTAGTAGTCTCCCTTGAGCTTGTTTGGTTTAGTTAAACATTGTTCAACAATGTTTACCTATCTTCTATACATATATTTTCTCGATTAAAGTTATCGTACTGTAGACACAGTATATAGTGAGGATCGAGGTGATAATTCAGTTACTGTAACAATTATATCTGCATATTGACAAAATGAAGAAGCAGCACTATAGTTTAATTGCATTGTAGAGATATTAAAAGATTAGCGATGACCAATATTTAATAACCAAATTGAAACATTGAACGTATGAGATAAGATTTCGGATTTTGAACATAAGTTAGTAAAATGGATTTATAGAAAAATGACGCATGGCTGTGTGGTTAGGAAGTTTAGTTTCCAACAACATGGTTTCGGGTTAGGTCCCACCTCACAGCACGTTGGGCAAATGTCTTCTATTATATTCTCGGGCTGACCAAAGCTTTGTGAAGGAATTTGGTAGACTAGTAGACGGTAACCGCGGAAGCCCATCTTATATATGTGTGTGTGTGTATGTATATGTGTCTGTGTGCGTGTGTGTGCATGTGTAGGTGTTGGTGTATGCGTGTGTATTTGTACCAATATTTGTTTACGACTCCCCCCCCCCTTTACAACCTGTGTTAATTTCTTAGCGTTCCCGTAAATTACCGGTTGGACAAAAGATACAGATAGAATAAATATCAGAAATAAGCGTAATAAACTTTAAGTAATTACTAGGATTGATCTGTTCGACTAAAAATCTTCAAGTTGCTGCTCCAGCATGGCCGCAGTCCGATTACTGAAACAAGTAAATAATAAAATCTAAGACCATCACACTGGGCGTTAATATGACGCGGGATGAAACGTTGCAAGGAAAACTTAACCAATTTGTAGAATAGGAATTTGTTCATCTGAGCAAATTAAAATTACAAATGACTACAATATCAAATTGCTAAATCGTAACAAACTTAAAGATCTTTCTTTTATTTTAAGTTACATTTTTTTAGACTTATCAGAAAATATTTTCATTTGACAGTTTATTTGACAACATCTACGTTTATATTTCCCTTTAGACTAAGAGGCTGTCAACAGAGGCTATCAATAGGATACTGTGAGTGAAGTGGAGCGGTGGGGATAAGAAAGTGTGAGCAAGAGTTGGATGGTAGTTGATAAGAGATGGATGCTGGCTGTTATAGACATTTTTCAGAATAACACTTATTAAAATGTTCCTGTCCGTATTTTATATATGTGTGGAGGCGCAGGCGTGGCTGTGTGGTAAGAAGCTTGCTTCGCAACCACATGGTTCCGGGTTCAGTTCCATTGTGTGGCTCCTTGGGCAAGTGTTTTCTAATATAACCTCGGGTCGACCGAAGCCCTGTGAGTGGATTTGGTAGACAGAAACTGAAAGAAGCCCGTCGTTTATATATATGTGTATAAATATATATATATGTATGTGTGTCCCCTTGTGTCTGTGTTTTTCCCCCACCACCGCTTGACAACCGGTGTTGGTTAGTTTACTTCCCCGTAAATTAGCGGTTCGGGATAAAGCGTTTGAGCTCCTTAGGACAAAAGTGTGATATTTCTTCTGTAGTATATGAGGCTCAGGTTTCGATAAGCTCTGACAATGGTCGTAAGCAGCTCAAACGCTATATCGGTTCTGTTGAAGGTAAATTCAAATCTCGATATAGCAATCATCTTTCGAACTTTAGATACCGCGAGAGGAGGCACACAACAACCCTATCGGCCTTAATATGGAAACTGAAAGACGAAGGGACCAATTTCGATATTAAATAGAAAATCCTCTCCAGACCCTATATTAACGGGTCCAAAAAATGTTCAGTATGTTCCCTTGAAAAATTGTATATATTGAAGAACTTGGGAACCTCCAAGGAACTTATACATTCGAGAAATTCGAGAAATTAAATTCTTTCGATTTGTCCACACTTCAGAAAACTCATCTTGTCGGAATTTAAAGCCAGACCACCGGATTAATGGACCACGACGGCAGTTGTCTCCCTTGTTATTAACTCTTTAGTACCGGGTGGAAATCTTTAAACAAAGCAAATGGCTGCTTTGTTTTTAAACTTTATAACTGGAGATTTAAATAAATGTTCATCCAAGAAACCCTTGGGCAGTTGAAAAAAATTGACTTGTGTTATTTTATGATTATCATTACTGTCTTTACGGATCGAGTGCTTTCCTACTTGGCGAAGTATCACCACATTAATATATATATATAAATTTAATTATGTACATTATGTGAAACAATATTTTAACTCTTTACCTCTTGGAAATGAAACCGGCACGAAGTTTTTCAGAATTCATTGTGAGATAGAACACAGAGTTTAATTAAGTGTGATTCAGTTTAAATCGAGTATGAACAGGTGGTGTGTAACTAAGAAACTGAATGATTCTTTTAATTAATTGCAGGTGGAAGAAAAATACAATCAGAGTATTCTGTGAATTTTAGTTTTTTTTTCTATCCATGTTGTTAGTTTTTTTGCTATTTCAATTTTATTTTTTTGCGTAAGTTAGTTGAGAAAATCAGACGTTCTTTGCAATAGCTCATTGCATTGCAAAACTATTTTCTCAGAAGTGCATGATGCACATATTAGCATATACCACCAATTAATTAGAATCCTAATGAAGGAAGAGAAAATTATTTCTCTTCGTATTCATCTTTCTTCTTGAACTTATTTCATTAAATATACTGCGGCAATGCTGGGGCACTGTCCTGAAGAGCTGAAGGCCTCCGGCTCAGGTATGAATACGGGAGGAATGCATTCTCAAACGGGAGACCTTGCCAAATGCTTGCAATAGAGCCGTCTGAGCTAACAGCATCCGAGATAACAGCTGATAGTGTTAATACGGGTGGTGGCGAGTTTTTTGAACTTGTAACTTAGAGTCGGAGCAAATCCCACAAGGCGACTTATTCATACAGTCTTACAGTTCCGCGAATCAAACGTTCTGGATTTTTTATCGACTTCAAAAGGATGAAAGATAAAGTTGACCACGCTGGATTTGAACTCAGAGCTCAGTGAGAGGGGGAAAATTCTGCAAGGTATTTTGCCCGCCGGTGAAATGGCTCTGCCAATTCGCCGCCCTTTAGATAGAGTCCAATCGACCACAAGTTTCAGTCATGGTGCCCAGGTGGACTGTATACCGACACGTGGTACATATGTACCACTAATTGGACATGTATATATATATATATAGAATGATAAATACATGCAGCTATGCATGTGTGTATGTGTGTTTGTGTGTGTGTGCGTATGTGTGTGTGTGTGTGTGTGTGTGTGTCTGTGTGTGTGTGTGTGTGTGTGTGTGTTCTTGTGTGTGTGTTCTTGTGTATTATGTAGACAGTATCTCCAACAGGGACACCAATTTAAGTCCCGACATAACCATGGCTTACTAGTAATGACGTTCACCTCGGAACTACATGGTATTCGTTCATAATGTGGGGCCTTGTGCAAGAGCTTTTATTTTATTTGTTCATCATATAATTCGGATCGACACAAACTTTGTGATTGCAATTGGGTTGATAGAAAATGTACACAAAACCGTCGGATTGATTTTATCTGAATTTCCTAGCCTTGATTCTGTCTGTGAATTACATGAAGAGGCACACGTGTGTATGGAATACTGGTGCATCTAGACGTTTGTGCAAACATATTTTCACTGAATTAAACATCTAAATGTTCACCGGCGAAACCAACGAGGCAAACTCCATCTAGTTATCGCTGATTGGGATGTAATGTCTCCTCCGCTGATAACTCTTTACGGTTAGGTATAAATTCCCAGAATATATAACCACTTGGTACATATTTATAATTAAGAGGCATGTACATATCCGCAGTGGTACCTATTTACAGGTAGAGAGGATTCTAACTATCCACAATGGTACCTATGTGGAGAATTTGGTTGTTGTTTATCCCCAGGTTAGCTCGCATCAAACAAACCTCGATGACAACTCCATCATAAAGCTTTATCATGGCAGGGAAGGATCTGTATTCCCAATGTCACTATATTCGCAGTGAAGTAGCTAGAACTAGATGCTAGGGTGGGCCATGATGCCAAGTACCTCCCAGACAGTATAAGAAGTTGATACAAATCACGTCAGACGACAATCACCTTAAAGCAGACCGCCTTATTTTTTTTCTATCATGTTTTTCGCGTTATGCAGTTGTCTTCTAGATTTAAAACACAAAGCAGCTGCTCGTGGGGATTCTTCGTTCCCACCGCGGCTTAATTACTCCATCTGTCACTTTCTCTCTCCTAGAATACAACCTGTAGGATCCATTCAGCCTAAAGCTGTTTTGTAAAACACTCCTTCAAGCAAAAGCTGTCCAGTATTTTCAATGAAGAAAGAAGTTGTTTATGATAAGTGACTAGGTTCTATTTAGCTGACCATTGGCTGTTTATAAAATATGTCAGTGTTTTTTTTTAAAGAGAGTGGTTTTAATTATAAGCACTGAGTGTTGATAGTCACCATGTTATTGTGAACAACCGATGGATGTTATGTATTATATATGTAGACTTCATTATGCTGATAAATGTAGGCATGTGTTGTCACTGCGGTATCCTCCATGTTTATATTTAACAAGAGTTAAATGTATGAATTAAATGCTAACCACCACCCTACGGACATGGATGACAAAGGATTTGCACCTATTAAAGTTCTCTTACGGGGCACATGTCCGGGCACGGTTGTTCGTGGAAGACAAGTCACACATGGATACCAGTCGTCCTTCTCCAGGCCACCGATGTTGTCCAAGGGAAAGGCAATTGCCGATAGAGTTTGGCACCAATGATGTCGCAACTCATTTCTACAGCTGAGTGAACTGGAGCAACCGTATTGCTCGAAAACAACACAACACACAGCTCGATCCGAGAATCGACTCACAAACTCACGATTGGAGATCTTGTTGCTAACAAGGGTTGGTTATTGGAATTGTTGCCTATATCTAAATTCAAAAATGTTGTACATGTATGCAAAATTTTACAAACAGACCACATACATTTTCTGAATGCTGTCAAGTTGTCGCAGGTTTAGTGTATGCAAAACCGGCGCATTTACGACATATTTGACAGAATGTCTGCAACAGCTATAAATGTACATAATAAGTATTATCGTCCGCTTCATTTGCAAAAGTTCCTGAAGGACTATATTGATTTTATCGACAAAATCTACCGCTGTCCACATCAAATTTATTTAACATTCCACAAAATTTTAATATAATTTATTTTTTGCCAACACGAACCGTCTCAACTTTATGCAGATTAGAAATTTTAAAATATCGATATAAGAAGGACGGTAAGCTTAAGAATATTAATTTAAAATATATTATCAGCTTAATAGTTCTTATATACTGTAATGCTGAATGAGAAAATATTAACGGTATATTACGTCTCAATAACTTAAGAATAACAATATACATTATAATCCTCACAAAAGCCAGAAAATCTTTACTAAAGTTAGAAATGTTTTATTCAACAAAGGATAAGTTATCACATAAAATATATGCATATATATGTGTGTATATATATATATATATATATATGTATATGGTAGTAAGTGTGGTGTACATTATTTTTTCAATATATATATATATATATATATATATAT
>JAOPUL010004099.1:12924581-12935137 GCA_027564515.1 Octopus rubescens
ATATATCTATGTGTGTGTGTCCTTGTGTTTGTGTTTGTCCCCCACCACCGCTTGACAATCGGTGTTGGTTAGTTTACGTCCTCGTAACCTAGCGGTTCGGCAAAAGTGATTGATATATTAAGTACCAGGCTTTTTAAAACATTAGTGCTGCGGTTGGTTTATTGGACTAAAAATTCAAGGCGTTGCGAAAGCATGGCCGCAGACTGATGACTGAAATAAGTAAAAGATAAAAAAAAAGATATGTATCGTGTAAAAAACCTCACTATATTTATGCATCCTTGTATTTATGAGGATTCTGTCTTTGTTTACTGCCTTTTTATTGATTTTATGAAGAGAATCTATGTGAATCCTTTTTCCACGTCGAATTATGCACGTGTATCGGTTTCAGAAAATAATCTCAGTTGCATAACATTTTAATTTTCAATTCTAAGCCATTAGACATTTTTGTTTTCCGGTAAAATTGTTGATACATGTGAATTTGTTTTTTGTTTTATTTTTTTCTCATTGGATGTTGAAACTTTCGTACTTCCAAGAACTAATTACTTCGTTCAACACATTTCTATATTTCTTTGTATCATTTTACCACAAAAACATATTTCATATTTTCTAATTACAGTCTTCATTTGATATTTAATACCTTTTTCTAATCATTTCTATATTTCTCCTTTTCGTAATGTTGATGTTAATTAACTGATATATCCCCGCCTTCCTTCATTGTATTAATAAAATAGCGAAGCTGAGGAGGCAATAACCAGTAATAACGCATAATTAAATATCTAGATAAACGATGCTTTTTAGACATTCCGAGAGGCCAATCAGTGTCATTACTACGATATCAGACATAGAAGCCAAGTACTACCATTCAAGGCTATCATAATTCATATTTTGTCACACCTACAGCAATATATCTCTTAATGAGAAGGAGATGCTACTAAACAAAATATTCGATTCCAAAATATGTTTCCTCCATCACTAAAATCTATTATTTCAAAATAACTCGTGGAGAGCTTAGGATTATTAAGATGGTAATTGGATTTTAGTGTGTTATCTGATCATATGATATTTCGACACGACCTCGACCCACACACAACAGTTTCTCTATTGCATTTTCTCATTCCGTGGGCATTAGATGTTACCTGTGCATGAACACCCGCCCTTTTCGCTAACCTTGAAACTATTTACTAATACTATTTTATGCTACAGATTTCAGCTAACAAACAATTTCCAAATGCGTATATATACATATTTAAAAATATGTAGTGCCATACAAGACGTATTATAAAGTTACCAAGTAGGCTAAATTTAGCAAGATTACGAATTAAGGGCTTTCAAAGAGAGTCTGTATTAGGGGCTAGAAGACTGCAGCTTATTGTGATACAGTCTGGTGTTGTATTGGCAAGGGACGTAATACCTATCTGACAAGTTGACACGAAATGCATAGATCCTGGGTTTCAAAGAATCCACTCTTCGTAAAGGATGCTCGTTTAAATGTCCCATGAACCGATAAGGAAATTACCTTCTTGCCAAGATATATAGGCGATTTTGAATAAAACATCGAATGATATTGTTAAAAATCAATATGTATATTTTAATATATGTCGAGCCATAGGCTACAAGCAGTAATATAAGGTTACCAAGTAGGCCAAAGTTATCAAAATTACTAATTAAGGCCTCTCGGAGAGAGTCTATGTTAGGAGGAATAGGAGCTAAAATGCTCCAGCTTGTTGCGATACAGTCTGTTATTATATTGGCAAGGGATGTAATTCCTATAGGACAAGCTAACACGAAATGCATTGAACCCTGGGTTTCAAAGAATCCACATTTCGTCAACAATCTTCGTTTAAATGATCTACGAACCGATAAGGAAATTATTTTCTTGCCAAAATATATAGACGTTTTCGAATAAAATATCGAATGATATGGTTAAATATCAATATGTATTTTTAAAAATATGTAGAGCCATATGTTACAAGCCGTAATATAAAGTTGTCAAAGAGGCTAAATTTATCAAAATAGCGAATTAAGGGCGCCCATTTTTAATTCCTTATCAGTTACTGGGAAAGACATCAAATACCAAATAAATACAACTTGCAGGGTTTTTAGGAATACACGGGTGATATATTTCTCTCTGGATACACGTTTAAATTATAAATATAAAAAAAGTAAAAATAAATAAAATTGAAGAAATTAAAACTTTCGTTGCAAAATTAAATTAAGATTTAAAAAATTAAAATAGTCGGAGTGCAAAATACCATTGAGCCTAGTTCGGTGGGAAAGAGAGGGAGCTGTTTGGAACTATCTAAGGGTAAGACAGATTACGAAAGAGTCGAAGACTTTTTGAGTGTTTGTGTATTTTAACTGTGTATGCATGGATGTATGTATGTATGTATGACTGAATGTATCGCCTGATTATTGTTTTATTTTTAAAGAGTGATGTTCTGCTGAAACTGCGTTACTTTTATGTGTTTTGAAAGAATAAAGAAAACTTTCGAAAAACAAAAAAAAAAATAATAGGTTACGTAACTAGTATTTTTTTCTTGATATTTATGTTAAATTCCGAAAAAACTAAGAACTCTTTGCTTCGAGATATGAATGAATTCAAATATTTCACGTTATAATGTGACCATTTTTGTTCAGTTTTCTTTCGTCAAATAATTCTTTGCAAGAATACTTCTTTATGTGAATAGACAAAAATCAGTATGTTTCTGTTCATTTCTTTCAGTTTTTTATGTGGCGCCGTGTGCAAACTCTGGATTCTAAACCACCAAAATATTCCGCTGCCTGTTATATGCGCGAAGGTATCTCAGTATCTAACTTTCCGCAAGAAGTAACATTGCTTTCAATATATTTAACATTGCTTCCAAGATATTTAAAGGATATTTAAAGATATTTAAAGTGATGTACACTTAAGGATTAAGCGAGGATTATTCAGTGCATTTCTGGTTTCTTCAAAATGTTTGTCAAACCAAACGCATCACATGCAGAGTCAAAAGAATGAACTAGAATTTGTAAGCCTTTTTCGCTATGGCTTATGCGGTTACAATAATCAGATTTCTGGTAAGTGTGCTGAAATACTTTGCCCTTAAATCTAAATCTAGTTACATTTAACACATTCCCTATTGGAATACGCAATATCTGAAGAAAGCATTTCACCAAAATAGATGGTGAAGAGAGTACGGGCATCAAGGCCCTTCTACCACTTCCCCTACTAAAGGGTTCTGAGAGTTATCCACCAAAGTTTATTCTTACTTGTATGTCTTTGTGAATGGCCCTAATTATATTCACAAATTTAGGAGTACAGCCAAGATATTCGAACAATATCCATGGAGCCTCCCTTTTGACAATGTCAAACGCTTTGCTCAAATCGACAAAACAGTGGGATAAGTCCATCTTTTGATCAATACATTTGTCCTGAAGCAGGCGAATTCTGAAGACCATATTCTATGTGCCTCGTGACGCACGAAAATCACACTGGGACTCAGAAACGACCTTTGGAACAATATCAGTGTTCTCACGTTGGAGAAGAATGCTGGCCAGCACTTTAACCAAAGACTGACAAGAGGAACATGCCAAGAAAATTACCACAGTCGTCTTTCGATCCTGATTTAAAAAGGGAATTTAGTATTGTGTCCATTCAGTTCTGAGGGACATTTTCAGTTCTCCAGTAATGTTTAATTAAGGTGTGAATAAATTCTTCAATATTTCCGCCGCCAAACTTGAAAACTCCATTGTTAATACCATCCACACTAGCAGCTTTATTGTTGTTTAACTTTCTTATTGATCTAGACATATCATCTAAAATAGGTTATTTGGTCATTTCATGGATAACTGTTAGATTTGGTATGTTTTGAATAATATCCTTATCTACATTGGAAGGCCTATTCAAAAGATTTGAAAAGTGCTCAACTCAACGTTTCTGCATGGACGAGATGTCAGTTAAGAAGTGTCTCCCATCAACAGAACAAACTGGGGTTGTTATAGCTGATGTATGGACAGCGCCTTCTTTGATAATGGAGAAAAGTTGTTTTGTGTCCTTGCTACGAAAAGCAGATTTTGCCTTCCAAACCTTAATCATGCCACCATTTATCGAAGCTGTATTTGAACTCCTGACTTCAAACGTTTGTATCTTTTAGACTCATTTGTGTTACCCGATTGATTGTGAATACATTGCAGTAATTCTTCTTTACTTCTGATTAAGGGGGTGATTTTGTTGTTGTAGTCTGTGAACCAATCTTGCAATTTCCCTGATTTCAACCCTACCGTAAAAGAAGTTGTATTGTAGAACTGAGATGTTAAAAGATTCCCATAGATTGTCTTGGTCAAGGGAGACATTGCTAATAGCATCCAGAAATTATTGAAGGAAGGGTAAATATTTAAAGTTAGCAATGTTCAGTGTTTTTGGCAGATTCTTTGGCTTAATGAAAAAACAAAGAGTTTTCTCCTAACTAATCGATGATCTGTCCAACATCCAATCCCTCCCATAACACGGACTCTTCGTACATCCTTATGATGAGACCGGTGAGTCAATAGGTTCCCAGGGTTTTGATCTAGGGTGCATACACGTTGTTTTGTAATTTCCCCTTTGTTTAAAACATGCATTGGTGATCACTAATGGATTGTCTGGGCAAAAGGTTAACAAGACAGTCCTGTTATTTTTACAGTTTCCAATGCCATGTTTGCTTAGCACAGGCCCATTTTCATGACCCCTTCCAAGCTTTGTGTCAACCATAATTATAAGATTATTTTATTTCGGTACCCTACGAACTTCCACATTAAGTTCATTGTAGACATCGTCAATGTTGTCGCAGGAATCGGCCTATGTAATGGCATAAACACTTATGATTTTTGCACATCGTCCATTTTTTAACTCCATACGACATGACATAATGCGCACGGAGGTTCCAATTGGAAGTTCCTTCAAATAATATAGTAAGGATGATGTTATGCTAAAATCTACTCCAGGTTCCCTTAGTCTACTCACAGGTAAGCATTTCCAAGAGAAGGTATACCGTTGTTCGAATAGTTGATCTACTCCAGCCAATCTCGTCTCAAAGAGTGCAACAAGGTACAAATTGTAGCGATTTAGCCTCTGCGGTATAAGTGTTGTCCTTATCTCTGCTCTAATTGTTTTACCGTCATTATCAATTATAATCCGTACGTTCCAGAATCCGAATTTCATTGCAACTTTCACGTTTTTCTTACTCTCCATTGTATATGACAGAGCTCTACACCGTTTTCGCGTACCAAATTCACTCAAAATTATATTGGCCCAAATTGTTCCACGGTAGGAACGACGCTCCCTAAACCATTCGATTAGACAGTGAGCTTCTTATCACAGGCCACATACCCGCAGCTACATATATAAAATAATTTATAGATTTTCGTTTTATCAAATTCAGGAAGGTAAAAACTATATTCCTGAAGACCAATATAAACACGCACATACGTCTATCCACCTGGAAATTACAAATATAAAGTAAACATAATTTGTGTTTTTAAATACAGCATGAACATGTATCTTCATATTTGAAACAATAGTGATTTATCACATTTATATATTTAAAATATGAGAGAGAAACGTATACCGTGTTTCTATCCTATAAAAACCCAAATGCCTTTGTTTAGCTGAGGGTCCTCCTGCGCTACTCAGCGGTCTGCAAGCCTACTCCATCGGACTTGACCGGCTGTTATTCTTGCTCATCCAATTTCACCTGTCTTCATACCATGCTGAAATGTCCACTGCCAAGTGATCTTTAACTTGCGTCTTTTACACAAGCGGTGAGTTGGCACCTAAGTCGTTGTTGTTTTCAAGGACCTTTGATCAGCTACATGAATAATGTGACCAGCCAGAAAGGCAGAATCCAAACTCTGCTTCAATCTGTGGTATTGGTCATCACCTCCACCCACTTTTCTCTTAATGTCCTCATTTGTGGCATAGTCTGCCCCAGGACTGTGTGATATGGTGGAACACGATACCTGCGGATGATGAAAACAATATTTTGTTATGGTTTAAATGAGAATCGAAACCGACACTAGTCAAACATTCACGCTGATGGACTTCGCCAAATTTTCCACAGCGACTGTAATTTAACGTAATAGAAAACAAATATTTGAGAAGAGAAAATATAGATCATTGCAGAGAAAACGATGTATGATATATCAATACATATAAGTACGTTAATAATAAGACTTTTGTACATTCTAGAACAGCGGAAACAAAAATCAATTATGGCATTTACTTTTAGAATGTTGAGAATTGACGGAAGTGTCAAATCATATTGACAACAGAAAATCTATATTTTCTTGTATGAAAGCGATTGTCAAAGGCCACTTACGATATGTCAAACTCACACACAAGTGTATAATTATATTGATATTCATATAGATATAACAAAGTGTGTTTTAGACCAGAAAGAAAAACATTATTTAATAATGAGTTGTGAAATAACAAAAATTCATAACGCATTAATGCCTGGCTTTTTGTCTGCATCAGTTATCTTAAATGTTTATATTATATTAGGCAAAAGTAATTCTATGAACTAATAATTATTCTATTATTATTTATCGTAATCGATACAGCCAGAGTTCCGTGAATGGAGCTAATATTTTCGACGGTGACAAAAATTCGTCTCCTATTTTACATATATAAATTACATAATCACTTACATTTCTGACAGGAAGCATCAGATATTTTGCAATTGCTGATATATAATAGCCTCTGGTATAATATTAAAACATTAACACTTAATATTTGTACTTGAATTGCTCAATTAGGAAAGTGGAAAATTCGTAAGAAATACATTTTTCTTATAACCTTAGGGAATCGCCTAAGGATAGGACAAGGGATACATTCAGCAAAGAGATTCGGGCAATATATCTACCATTCTGAATTCATTGTATATAGACATTTGTTATATATTCTGATGTATATCATCGAATGGTAAAGAAGCTTGTAGATATTAGTCTACGAATAAATTCACGTGGTTCAAATCTTGCTAGAATGCATTGCGCAGTCTCGAGAAATCCTCAAGTAAACGACGAATGTTAAACCCATCAGATAATCAGCTGATGATCTTTCGTCAGCACCTGCTGCAGTTGGTGCCCTTGTATGACATGATTTTACCGTATTTCAGCAATAATCGGTTAGACAAATATGTGTCGGCGAAAGATTGCCCAAGTTTAAGTAAGTAGCCCCACCCGATAGTATCTGTTGAGTCATTTTTTAAGTTACTTTTTGTGGTATCATTTATCATTCAAGTAGGGAGTTGTTGTTGACTAAGATGTATCCAGGTATCGGTGATTTATCAGGTAACCCTTGGAGAAATGTGTCCAGATTTCGTTTGAAGGTGATGAGATCTTTTATTATTTCATTGGTCTTGGGATAATGTTAATCAGTGAAGGGCCTCTTGAGGAATAGAAAATGTGATGCAGTGAATGTCTGTATCATAACCCTCTATCGTGTAAGGCGCGCATGATATGTGGACCCAACCTTGTATAAATTCTGAATTTGATGATAAAGTCGTTTTTGGTAATGGTGATGGTATATCCTCAACATTGTGCAAATGATGTAGTATTCACAGCGGCGTTGTAGAGGATTAACTTTCACTGTTTTAAGGTGGTTTCAACAATAAAGATCAGTCAAACCTTTTAGTCTATTTTAGTGATTGCTCTGTTTGGTGACTTAATTCTCATAATGCTTTGCTTGCTGTGAGGAGACCGCGGGGAGGGGAGCAGTATTCTAGATATAGCCGTACGAAGTCTTCTTGCTACCCAAACCGGAATGTTTTGAGGATCTTGGAACTCCTTATGGAAGTCACATCAACCTTATCCTCGATATGAGCATGCATATGTCATTGATATTATTGGATGCTGTGAGCAGTTACATGAAGGAAGAGGATAAGATTAATTAAGCACATTATCTTTTCCAAAGTGAATTAATTCAAATTTTAACCCGTGTGATAGCACGATGTTCTTTTCCGCCCATTGGCTTACTGCTCGTAGATCGGGCTGGAGTTCAGTTCGATTATCTCCATTGCTAAGTTTCTGAAGTTTGTAATCATATGCGAATATTTTTATGTTTCTGTGCTTGATGACGCTTGAGGTGCGACTTCTACAGATTATAAAGAGAAGCGGGGCAAGAATAGTTCCCAAGAGGACAGCACTGTCGACTTTGCTCTTTTGTCGGAAATGAGTGGATTCCAGCGATCCCAACTTGTGTTCTTTTCTTCAAGAAATACATAATCTAGCTTAGCAGTATCCCTGGGATTTCAGTATTGAAGTAGGATACTGTAACAGGAGGATACTGTAATCGACTGTCGAAATCTTTAACGAATTAAAGATATATTCGAACCTGATTTCTAAACTTGAAGGACATCACTGCTGTGACGTAAACGCTGTGTTAGGCTGTCACTGCCGCAGCGAAAGCCATGATGGTTGGAATTTAGAAGATGGAAGATCTCCAAGAAGCCGGTTATCCGTGATCTCTCCACCCTTTCAAAGACGTTGATGATATGGGAATTCAGTGAGAGTGGGCGATGGTTAACTGCAAGAAACCTGTTTTTCTTTTTGAAACCGGGATGATAGATTGGGATAGGAAGTGGTTCAGCATATAGAATGACTCTAAAACATTTCTCTACATACTGTTTAGAGGGTTTGCAAGTTGGTGTCTGCATTACTTCAGAACACTAGCGGTAAATCTATCAAAGCGTATTGTAGAATAATAATTGATTTTATTTATTGCTGCTATGATGTCCGAGATAGTAAAAGTTATATCAGAGAAGATATGATAGTGATTGAGTTTGTTCCGATTACAGTAGATTCACAAATGACAAAGTGGTATCGTTTAGGCAGTATCTCTGCCATTCCGTCAGCATCATGCTGAGAAACGCTGTTATTAACTACCAGTGGTCCAACGGAGATGAGACAACTTGTTGGCATAAGAATAGAACACTACACGTTCAGATTCCATTTGATTACTTACCCAGTTTCCTTTACAGCCATTCGGTTGTTGATGCTGATCTGAAGATGATATTTTCCAGCTCAAGGATTATTGTTGCTGTTGAATGTGTAGGTAGTATTTTAAGTGATTGATGTTTCATTTTGCCTTTTGATTATCCTGGCGAGTGTTTTATTTCTCACTAAGAAGCCAATTTCTACTAGTGCTTATGATTTTAGTAAGTGAATGTTTTGAGCACATATAAGTGAAAATGTTCTCGACGTGCCACCTTATTGTTTCAATATCAGAGAAACTGTGAGTTAAAGACGAGTCGATAAATAATATAACTTTTCTAATTGCTGCCCAGTTTGCTTTGCGAAGATTGATGATGTCGAACAGGTGAACTGGGGCGAGAGTAATTGGTTTTGTTCTAGCATGCCAAACATGTGTTTGCCTCGTTTTGACAAATTCATTAGTTTTCTAGAATTCAGCAGATATTATTTAAACTTCTCAGGCAAATGCTGGAAAGATATGTCTATTTGAAATGGGTGAGCTCAAGAATAGCCTGTGTTTTTTTGATTTTCTAGCTTCATTATTTAATTCCGTACCTTAAACTTCTTGTCTTAATCTAACATCATTAAAACTGGGGAAGCGACTCTCAATAAATTATTACATACTTATTTCACTTACCTACATACACAATTGCCCCCACCCCCACGTAAGCACACATAACATATACATACATGTTATATATGCAGAACAAAACCAAATGTTCATATTCCAATTTATAAGTCAATAATTAAAGACAAACATAATCAACAACATATATATGAAATCCAGTTAGAGAACATCTCTTTCTAAATGACAATAGCGTAGTAGTCTATGTGTTTTCGTACTGGTGGGAAATACAGCTAAATATTCTTCAAGCCATTTCATATTCTCCATAAAGTGTAAACAATATTTTGAGCCGCATTTTAATTTGACAAAGATACACTGGGTAGAGAGAGAACGTCAATGCTTTGATGAAAAGTCTGCTCATTGAGGTTAGTCTTAGGGTTAAACAATAAAAAAAACAACTAGGATTACCTCAGCTGACAATCACATAATATACATCTGTCAATGCAACCAAGAGCAAAAACAAATGACCTTTCAAAAGAAAACCATTTCAATTTTTGTTTATTTCTAATGTTAACTAAAAAGAAACAACAACAACAACGACAACAACAACAACAACAACAACAACAAGGAAAACAACATGAACAGCAATGCTAAAATTAATATCAAACATAATAATGATAACAATAATAATTATAATAAATAAATAAACAAATAAAAGGTAGATGACAACATTTTATCTTAGCTGTTGTTGTTCTCCGCGTTGAAGTTGACTGCTCTGACGTCGTTAACAAAAACCGGAAAGCACATCAAAACATTTCCTCAAAATAAAAGATGTTCTCGAGATTTCAACTCCATGACATTAAATTCAAACATGAAGAAAAACCTGATTTTTTTGTTTGTTTGTTATTTTGCTTTCAAGCCAATATCTGGTTTCATACGCACATACATTGAGATATCACCCCCCCGTCTCATATATATA
Source organism: Octopus rubescens (assembly GCA_027564515.1). Lineage (NCBI taxonomy): Eukaryota > Metazoa > Mollusca > Cephalopoda > Octopoda > Octopodidae > Octopus > Octopus rubescens. The sequence goes on from JAOPUL010004099.1 coordinate 12,935,114, forward strand.
TATATATATATATATATATATATA
>JAOPUL010004099.1:13070340-13080437 GCA_027564515.1 Octopus rubescens
GACCCCGTAAAACTATGACTAGAAAGGTATTATGGTTCAACCCAAATTTCAACACAGCCGTTAGAACAAATATTGGAAAATAATTCTTAAATCTAGTTTCTAAGCACTTTCCACCCAACCACAAATACCATAGAATTTTTAATAGAAGAACGCTTAAGGTTAGCTATTCTTTTTGATGACATTTTGCCTTTTTACTAAACCAAAACAATACAAAGATCCTCAACAAAATTAACGATGCCGCGGTAAATAAAGACCCAAAATGTAAATGTAAAGACCAAATTAAAAGAGGCAGCGTCTTCTTTTAAAATTCACTGATCTTTTTCGCAAAAGACTGCCGTACAGGCACGGCGCGTACATAACCCCAATGAGATGTTATCTATGTTTGCATGAACAGTTTTTTATACATTAGCGAGATAAACTCGCGTTAAACCAGAGATCAGAACTCTTGAATTACTGTCGTCATAATTCTCGCTACCTAATGAGTTGACAAACCCCATGTGAATAGAAAATCTGGCATTTACATTTAACGACGTTTACCGAATATAGTACATGCCTAAACTTTAATTTATTTTATTTTCATTTAAAACACTCAATCACTCAAAAAAGCGTTCGACTCTTTCGCAAACTATCTTACCCATAGAAAGTTTTGAACAACGCCCCTCACCTTCCCACGAATCTATATACTCAATTTTATCAACGGTAATTTGCCTACAGATTTCTTAATCTTAATTTTAATTTCTTTATTCTTTTAAAATTTATGATTTAAACGTATATCCAAAGAAAACCTTATCACCCGTGTATTCCTAAAAGTCTTGCAACTTCTATTTAATATTTAGAATTTAATGTCTTCCTTATAATATTTATTAATTGTACATCTTATTATAAAATACATGTCGTTAACCTCCCAAGGGCTACACCCCACTGTATAGTCAGTTCCTATATCATTACCTAAAATAAGGTATTTAGGGGGATGGGATTACATAGAGGTCAGTGCCCTAACTGCTACTTATTTTGTCAGCCCGGAAGGGATGAAAAGCAGAGTGCACCTTGGGGGTATGTGAACTCAGAACGTTTAGGTGGAAAAAATGCCGCTAAGCTTTTTGACACGTGTACTAATGATTCTGCCAAGTCGACGCCTTCGTGCCTTTCTTAAATCTTGATGCCTCTCAGTATGTATGCTGGTATTTTCAAAGCACCTGATATTATGAAACACATTAGCTTCTATTTGATTACTGTAAAGAATATTAGGCAACGACCGACAAAACAATTAATGCAAAAAGGAAATAGAATAAAGTCTGCACAACTTTATCTTGACAAATATAATTATATTTATTTCCTTCTATTGTATTTTTGAATAAAACTCATTCCAGTGTTGTAATCAGTTGAAAGTGTAGTAAAATAAATATTGCCTCTGCATACAACTTATTGATTACTAGATTTACGTTTGTGGCTTTTATAATTGTTTCTATTTATTTATCTGCTAGTGATGATGCTTATATTCAGAATCTATTTATCTCTTTTTAACGACTGATCATCGTAAGATATAGTTTATTTATTTATATATTTATGTAATTGTGGTATGAGTGTCATTTGTTATTTGTTGATGGGAAACGGAGACTATGTTTTGTTTTTATTTTCATTATTATTTCGTTGCGTATATTGAAGTCGTTGTAGGGTATGTTTCTGTAGTTCTACTCTTTCTTGTTTATTCATAATTTATATATTGTTTTTTGCCCATCGTTGACGTTCTTCTTTTCCATGGTGATATAATGTTACTGTTGTTCCTGTCGCTATTTCATTCGATCGAGTATACATATCTTCACCAATGTACTTACTAATCGTTATAATTCTCTTTCGTTTTGGGTTTTTCTTAATATCATTTGTATCTGAAAGCAGTGAGCTGGCAGACTCGTTAGAGCGCCGGACAAAATGCTTAGCGGTATTTCTTCTGGCTCTTCACGTTCTGAATTGAAATCCCGTCGAAGTCGACTTTGCTTATCATCTTTTCGGAGTTGGTAAAATAAGAGCAGTTTGAGCAGTAGTATCGATGTAATCGACGAGCTCTCTGCCCTCAAATTGCTGGCCATGCACCAACATTATAAATCATTACGTCTATCGCAGACTACATTATTTCTTTCCGTATTTCTAAACGGATAGAGCTATTGAATTGGGCGAGATATCACTGTCCAAAGTCCTTGCAAACGCTGCTATATCTTACTTCCATTGATATTTCTCGCTTTGTGGTCGGGTTAGATTTGGCTTTCCTAAATAGACAAAACGAACGGAGATTCCAATTATCGAAGTCATTTCTTTGCTTTGTTGAAATATTAAAATATAGCAATCTTGGTGAAAACATTTGAACATAAGGAGTAACGAATATCTGGTGAATCTCTGTTGCCATAACATAATCGAAAGGTAGAAGTAATAATACATTCTAGTATAAGAAGAGGGCCTGAAATTTTGGAGAAGACTTCTTGTTGAGTACATCGACAAAAAACCCTAGTATTTTGACATTATGTATTTCATTAACTCCGAAAGGATGAAAGATAAATCGACCTTAGCAGAGTTCGAAATGATAACGTAATGAAGGATGAAATCTCAATAATCGTTTTGTCTGCTGTGCAAACAATTCTGCCAGCTCGCCGCCTTCAAGGGAAATGTGATAATAACTTCATTTTTATTAATATCTGTATTAATAATTTCTGCATCTTCAATTTGACAGTAATTCAATTATATATTTCGTCTATTTTTTTTATTTTTATTTTTACTCCTGAGGCTGTTGTTGCTGCTATTGTGGTTGATGTTGATGTTATTGCTGCTGATGTTGATGTTGATGTTGATGTTATTGCTGCTGATGTTGATGTTGATGTTGATGTTGATGTTGATGCTGTTGAAGGCTTTTTTTTTACCACTGGGTTTAATACGGTTACTGCGGTTGTTGTCACTGCTGCTGTTGATATTGTATTGAGTGTTTTTGTTGTTGTTGAAATGGAAGTTAGTCCTGACTTAGCAGATCTGTGAACGAAGGTAATACAATCCTGATCATCCTTTTATTTTCCAAATATGAAACAACCTTATACAGACCGTTCTAACCCTTTTGAAACACCAGAATGTAATGTTAATGATATTTGGTTTCTACTTCTAGCAAGTCGATTGGCTGTGAAGAGTCTTTTTAGTCGTCTCTTCTGGCCAAGTATTATAATAAAAGGATACTCAGACCGTTATTTAGTTATGTGAGCTAATGCAAATTATTTTCATATTATCTCCACGCGTAGAAGAGTTGGGAACAATTACCACTTAATTTCGTGGATGTTAATTTTAGAATTATAGTGTATTCGGATTCCAGCATTCAATTATACCTAATTAACAACTCAAAAGGCGAAGAACTGCCAGAAACGTTTGCCCGTCAGACAAACTGCCATTTCTTACGACACTTTACATTCTTAGTTTAAATCCTACTGAAGTCATCTTTCGGGGGATAAAACAAGTACCAGTTGATTACTAGGGACGATGAAATGGACTTATTTCTCACATAATTTTGTAGACCTTGTGCCAACGTTTGAAATCTTATTTAGCATTTCAATTTATCTTATTCCTGTCTCAGTGCTTCTCCTTTCTTTTCATTTGTATTGCATTCAGTGTCGCTGGTCCCAAAACTAATAATTAGGGTCCATAATTACACCCCACAAAATTCCCCTCTCTAAGATTCCTCTCCAATTTCTTTTTTATGCAGTCATTGACTAGCAAAATGTTTCACAAGAATTTAACGTTGTCCATCCTATCCATTTCTTGGAGGAGCCTGAAAATTCCATTCACAGAACCATTTCTTCCAGGTTAATTCAATATCAATATAAAGGACATTCGAAATGTATAATTCCTTCCGGCACTTGAAACACTTTCATTAATTTTTTTTTCTTCTTTTTCATTCCATTTTTTTAAGGCGGTGACCTGGTAGTACTTAAATCAAGTCGGAGAATTGCCTTGCAGTATTTCTCCCTACTCATTACGTTCTAAATACAAATTCCGTCGTGGTCAACTTAGCCTTTCATCCTTTATGCATCGATAAAATAATTAGAAGTTGAACTCTGTGATTGATACAATCGACTCACCCCTCGCAATTGCTGTCTTTGTACCAAAATTGGAAAGAAATATTTTTCATTGCTTTCCTTTATTACAGAGGTGTTGTCATTTACTCAGGATTAACAAAAAACAACACACTCAGTACTACTCAAGTCCGTTCAGATAGTATGGAGATTCTCAAACCGAAAACTTGTCGAATTCTAACAGTAAAGTGAAAATATGTTAAGGCAACCAAGAATCGTTTCTTGGTGCTAAATCATACGATAAATTAACTCTACCACTCAATTAGGCCACGGTGGTTTTTGAACACAAAATGCAAAGAGACAGAATAAGTATTCAATCAATTGCTCACAACAATATAAAGATTATGCCAGTCCGCTCTATTAGACTAGTACTTTATTTATAGATACAAGCAAAATGAATATCAAATCGATATTGCAAGGAATTGAACTCGGAACACATGGAGTTAGAGTGGATTCTGAAAGAAATGTCGCCCGACGCTTAAGCCGCTCTATTAATTATGTTATTGAATATAATTTTCTTCTTTGCATCTTTTATCGTTTTTTCCTGCAAGATAAATATGCTAGCCTCACAATACGTTTAATTTCCTGCGTGGAGCTGCATGACGTAACGCTTTTACTAGCCTATAGGATCTACGTATAATGTGTTCTAAAGAGTATCATACGTTTTGGCACAGCCGTTGTGGCACAGCCGTTTTGGCACCGCTGTTTTGGCACCGTCGTTTTGGCACAGCCGTTTTGGAACCGCCTACTTGACATCACTGATTCAGCGCTGAAATATTTGACAGCAGCCGATTTAGTGTTCCTTCGTTTAAATGTATTTCTCGTTTTCCAGTTATTTCTCTCACACCCTTTCTATACCACTCTCTTTTCCGCCCTGCCTTTATGTGTGAGGATATCTCTGTACGTGTATAAGGGGAAGGAAACTTTTTACGCCAAAGGTGCTCAATTCATTATTTTTAATTTCTTTTTTTCCACTTTCTCTCACTCTTTCTGTGTACGCGTTTATATTTCTACGAGCCGAGGCGTGTGGGTGAGTATATACGTGGGCTCGCATTGTTTTCAAGTTGTTCGCTTTTATCGCTTGACCTTGGGCTGCTATAATCAGATTCTCCGTGTCTTTCTGCAATTGCCTTTTTTTTTTCACCAAGCCCAGGATTTTCTTCCACATATGTATTCAATGGCTTTCCAAAATTGTCCATGTAAGGGTTTCTCCTCAATCTCTCTAGCGTGCTCTTTTTAAATTTCACGCTCGTCTTTTTTCTCCTATTCTAAACTTCATCACCTCTTCCTTATTCACCGCCTTTAGTAGTTTTTTTTGTGCGCTTCTCTCCATCTGTATACACCCTTCCACAGCCATTAGGCCTTTTCAAACCTGGTGTCCCTTTAAGTATAGCGGGTTGGTATCAGCTTTTGGATGATGAGTTCCATGCAGTGTTAACAATTTTCTGGTCTTTTTTGTCACGCTTCTGGATGTCGTTTCGGTCCAGTCTACAATCCTACTTCATATCTGATTACGGGTACCACTCTTGTATTTATTGCTTCGATGACATTCCTTGCATTCGGCTTTGATTGTAACAATTTTCTAACTCTCATTGTATAATCCCTTGTTGTAATTTGTTTCATATCGTCGTGCTTTATTTCATCGGCTTCTTGTATCCCCAAGTACCTGTACCACTGTCCCTTCTCGAGCGCTTTCATTATTTACCCATTTGGCATTTCAATTCCCTGGCTTCCCTCAAATCTTTCTCGTTTCACTTCCAACGTAGCACACTTATCGAGCAGCAACCCCATACCTACATCATTTGAGAAAATGCGAACTCTATGTATAAGGCTTTCAGGCTTTTTCTTATTTTTGGCATACAGTTTTACATCGTACGTAAATTGGAGATGGTTTATTTGACCATATCCCTTTCACAAATTTAAAGCTATTCTAATTTTCCGCAATATCCAGCTCAGCGGTATCACGGCCAGTACGAATAGCAATGGGGAGAGGCTAACACCTTGAAATATCCCACGTCTGATGTTTACTTTTTCAAGTCTCTGTTTTCCTCCAATTAATTCAGTATTCCAATGTTTCATACTTTCTTTTACCATTTTCTCCATATTTTCTGCCACTCCAAACATTTTCATTGTTTTACTTATCCAACTGTGCGGTACCATGTCATATGTTTTTTAGTAATCTAACCATACTATATTCAGTCCCATCAATCTGCATTTATAATTTCTAATTATCATTTTATCAACTAATAAGTGGTCTTTTGTTGCCCTACTTTGTTTCCTGCATCCTTTCTGTTCTTCTGGAAGTTGATTGTTACTTTACTTTCCAGATGATTATATAATTTTTCCACTAAGACACCAGTCATAAGCTTCCACATAAGTGGTAAACAGGTTATAGGTCGAAAATTTGATGCCAAGTTACCTTTCAAGGGTCCTTGAGGCATAACAGCCTTCGTCCACTTGTCATCCAGGTAGGGATGTGATATGCTGCAGGCACTCATCCAGTTGTGCAGCGATCCTTTCATGCAACTGTGTAAAGTTCTTCAGCTAATAGCCTTGTACTCCATCTGGGCCACGTCCTTTCCAATTTGCTATTTTTTAAAACTTCAGTCTCACTGTATATAAATCAATTCTGACGTTCTTTTGTCTTGGCACCATTGCAAGTTGTCTTTCCACCTGTGTTAGCCACTCTGCACTTTCTTTATGTCTTACTGGCCTGTTCCATAGTTCTCCCTAAAATACTTTCCTTTCTTCCGCATCTGGAATCAGATCCTTATGCTGATCACCCACCCTCTATATCCTCAAAAAGATGCCTTCTATTTGATTGGAACATTCTATTCTATTCAAACCCTTTGCATCTAGTATCATATCTTTTCAATTTGACCTTTAACGCTGTCACCCTTTGTGACAATTCTTCATGTACTGTTTGCTTCCCCCTTTCTTCTATCTTTTATTGTCCATTCAATTTTCTGATTACTGCCTCATTCTTGAGCTCTCCTTTCATTATCCTATTTAATTACCCCAGTTCTTTTCGTTTCTTTTCCAACTTCATTCGTATTCTCTTCCTCCAGTTTGGCTCTTTCTTTTCATTTCTTCAGTTTTCCGCTTGTATCCTACTACATCAGCTACAACATTAGCAGCAGCTATGATTAGCTGGTTTGTTTGACTAATATTTTCTGTTTCAATCAAGTTCAAAATATTATTTACTTTGCCTGTGGCTCTTCTTGCTTTGCATCTATGCATATATCTTACATTTGGTAGTGCTTCATTAGTCCCATCATACATTTTACCTCGCAGTATTTCTAGAATCTTCTTTTCATCATTCAAATCGTGTACAGCATTTACTGTTATTTGTCCAATTAGGTCATCTTCACTATTAACTTCATCAGTACTCTCAGACACATAGGGATTTCCTTAATTTTCATATTCTTCATCTCTTACCCCCTTGATTGCCAATTTCTGCTATTGCTGTTTCACTCTCTTCCTGCTCTCGTTTTACTCGTCTCTGAATTTCTTCAGCCTCTAATCCTGTAACCCAGTCGTTCATACGAATTTACCTTGCCTGATCTATCAATCGTTGGGTGGATGCTTCAAAAACTTCTTTGTCATGCCATATTCTCTTCATTCGTTTCATGAATCCTTTTTATTTGGCTCACTTCACAGCCAGCATTCAATTACAATTTTGTTTACCTCTTTTTCCCATTTCATTTTCTGTTTCCTTTTGCATTTTTGACTTCGCTTCTGGCCCTAAGCAATGGACTGAAGACGACCTTCGGGAGCTTGATCAGGCACTCCTTGCCTGCCAAGCGCGACACCTTCACCGTTCCCAGTTCCTGTCCCGTTAACGCCGATGTGATTATTATTTGAATTTGACATCACTCATTTAGAAGTAGCATTTGTAAGGTTGTGCAATCACCAGTATTTTTATCGTGTCACAATCATTAGGTGTGTTGCTAATCAAGGCTCAGAGAGTCCACACCTACACTCATATGCACTGCTTTCAGTTCATTCATGTCGCTGTTTAATGCATTTGTATTCGACATTTTCACTCATGAGGATTCTGGTGATAAGGTGACACCACCACAGGTGTTTTTATTGAGGCACTATCTCTAGAGAGGTTGCTGGCCAAGGCTAAAGGGACACCCTTATCCCATGAGACAGACCTAAGCCCGCCGGACGCCAACCTTGTATTTCAAGGTCTCGTGATGGGCTTACAGGTATTACACCTTGCCCAACGGTTACCTGAAGATAGTTGTGATTAAGAGAAGTCTTATTTATCCCTCATCAAGGCGCCACAACTTGATGAATTTTACTGCCATACCCACGGCATATTATTTTTAATATTAATTTTTGTATTGTTACTTGTTAGTGGTGGTAGTAGTACTGTTGTAAGCTGTATTGTTCCTTTTAGCGTTATTATCTTTCGTATTATTTTCAATGTTGTAGGTATATTTGTTATTTCCCGTGGTCATGGTTGCTTTGTTGTCGTTGTTGTTTTTATTTCTATGATCACTTCAGCTGCTGTTGTGGTTGTTTTTCTCCTTGTAGTGACTGCGCTGGTACGGTAGCCGTTATAATTATTATTATTGTTGTTTAGAGAATCTTCTAACGGAAATGGACTGTTACTATTCAGCCTGCTAGATTTCCTGTTGTTATCTATAAGAGGAAGACATTCTGTGGGGTGAAATGGGGGTGGGTATTGGTTTTGGTTTGCCATGTCAGGAGCATAGATATTAGCTTGGCCGAGTAGCCGTTTTTCTGTTGTTCAGATAGTTAAACTGCTGCTGCAATGTGTAGTAGTGGAGAAGAGGGTGTTGAGTCTAGGGAGGCGATAATCATAAAGATTGTTTGATTGGTTAGATATTTAGTTGGTCTTGAGTGTGCATGGTCTGGTCGTCAGTACGATTTATCATGAGAAAGCAAGAGGAAGAATGAGAATATAAGACAGCATATAAACCTCCACGCGTGAAGGCTGCTGATTACTATATATCACTATATGTATATGAATGTATTGAATATACACCGGGTTCACACCTTTATTTATATATATATATATATATATATATATATTAAAGGGGGAAATAAAAGAAAAAGTTGAAGTTATGATAGGAGCGGATGTTAAAAAAAATTAGCTTAGTAAAATTTAGTGTTGGTGGTTTTACAGTAGTATTTGTTATGAGGAAGCAAATGGGTAGAATCTGAGGAAGCAGGAGATGCTACTTTTACATGCTTTTTTCTCCATTTTTTAAATTCCTTCTTCTAAATCTTCTCAATCTTTCACACTCTCATTTTCTCACCCACTCCCACCCTCACCCCCTCAATCTCTTCCTTTATCTCCGACTATCCCTCTCACAACCTTTCCTCTACCCCCACCCCATCCCGTTTCATTTTCTATATTTTTTTTCATTTTACTCTTCTCCACTCTTCCTCCTTCTATTATACTTCCCTCTATTCACTCCATATCCATAACTCCTTTCTCAGCTCCTTCTTTCTTTCTCTCTCTCTCTCTCTCACTCTCACTCTCTCACACTCTCTCTCTCTCTCTCTCTCTCTCTGCCTGACCCCTCTCTCTCTCTCTCTCTCTCTGTCTGACTCTCCCCCTCCACCTCCCTCTCTCTCTCTTCTTCTTCTTATCTCTATCTATTTCCTTCACTCTCTATCTCCTCTCTCGCTTTGTCTTTCTCTCTTCCATTCAAGTTCTACTTCACAATCACTATTTTACTTCTCTTTCCCTTTCCCACCATTTCTCCCCCTCCCCTCTTTCTCTTCCTCTCTCCCTCCCTCCCTTTCAGACGCAATTCTAACACCTTGCTCTTCATTCTCTTGCGCTCCTCGTTATTTTCCATATCTTTTTTCTAGCTCCTGTTATTAACATTTCCTCTCCCTAGATTTGTACACTACCTCTATATCACCATCGCTGTATCTCTCTCTCTCTCTCTCTCCCCCTCTCCTTATCTCTCTCCCTCTCTCTCTCACTCCCTCTTTCCTTATCTCTAT
>JAOPUL010004099.1:13085702-13099898 GCA_027564515.1 Octopus rubescens
CACACACACACACACACATACATATATATATATATATATATATATATATATATACTAACACACAATAATACAATCGTATTATTATGGTGAAAACTATATTCAAATGCAAACAGAAGATTACATTCATAGATGCATAAATAGGAAGTATAGTTACAAACATTTACAGGCATACAGCACTTCATCTCCAGTAATCATATCATATTTCATGTGAATTACAAGCAATTCTTCCAGATTATTATTCATCAGCCAATACCCATAATCATTATGTGTCTGTAAATAAAATTATTTTCCTTTTAGGAATATAGCTTTGTCAGTTATGTAAGTGATGACACATCCTATTACTTTAAGTAGATTCCATACAATATCAAAGCTAGCTATCTAAGTTATTCACCTATCGTAGCCATTAAGTTACTACCTGAGTACGTTATACAACTAAACATATCATTGCCATGTACAAAAATTTCCATATTCATTGAACAAATTCCATAAATTTAATGGAATTTTCGAAAACACTTCACTTTAAGTTTAATGAAATATAGCGTATATAGATACTTATGCTATACAATATATGTCATTATTGTGCTTGTCCTTACGGTAGTTAGGTTGATATGCACTATAGTGTCTTAACCTTGAGCTTGCTTTTGTACAAAAGCTGGTACATTAAGATACTCTGTTGAAGGTGAAACATTCTTCAGTCGAGAATGCGGTAGCAAATGTATCAGATATTTTACCATTACGCCATCTACCTTACTCTTATTCACTTATGAGCTATCGCCTGTCCCCACCTGTTATCATTAATTAAAGCGCTTAACTGGCATTTTCACTTTCTGTGGTTTTAATTACATTCTCTATCATGTGGAAAATAAGAACGGCTGTGATATTCGATGATTTGCATGTTATGGATTCCATACAACAATAGCCTAAATTTGAACGTTATTAAATGCTACTATTGTGGTTCCCCTGGATATAATCCTTTGTGAAACTAGTTTCAAATCCTAAATCACCACCTGCCGCTACATAACAGTTTTATATTGTTCTTTACATAAGGGATTTAATTATATTTTGCTGGAATATCTCGTCTCCGCTTATGAAAGGAAATTAAGCTACTCAGTTATTTACTATTTCACTACCGCACACAACTTTCTCATTCTTCTGTATTACTCTGAGATTTAAATACAATATAACGAACTGTACTTTTTCCTCGCTACATAAATAAAAATTATATAGTAAATGAAACCTGTTTCAATGCATCTGCAACCTAACTGTTAAATACAATTCATTGAAAAGTGAAGTATTTTTTGCAACTTTCTACAATCGGTAAATAGGAGCGATTTTACTCAAATGTATTTAGTTGCAAAGAAAATGTTTACGGTTTAATGTTTGGCATTGGCAGAATTGATAGCGTGAGTGACAGAAGGTTTCGTAGTATTTGTGTTCAATAACGTAGGGTATCGTTGTCAGATCAAATCACACCACAATGAAGCCTAATTTTAATCCTTGCCGGGTATCTATAATATATAATGCAAATAGTGCCTGTGTGTGTAATATCTATGCACTTTTACAGTTTTGAACCAATTCTAACCTATATTTACAAGTACATTATGTATGTTCCACCACTGGTCATGCATTATAACATTTTGTTCAAAGTCCCCGCGTAATGCAACAAACTGACTATAATGAAACAAGACCTTTGGCTTTTGACGGTTATCTCTCTCTCTCTCTCTCTCTTCTATCTCTCTACATAATTATATATTCCCCTTCCTTTTCTTTTTTCAATCTCAACATTTGTAACTGCTCTCTCTCTCTCTAAATCCATGTCTGTTTCTTTCTCTCCCTGTCCCTCTCTCCCTCACTCTCGCTCTCTTGCTCTCTAACTACCTTCTGAGTACGGTTTCCAATAGTCCATTTCATCCAGTATGATTCCAATAGTCCAATTTCTCATTTTCATTAATTCATCATGCACAAATTCAGGTTTGCAACTTCTACATAAAAAGTTCAAATCCGCATGACATTGGAATTCAATTCTGTTGCTTTGTTTTACTCTCAGTAATTTCTTACAAATAGACTTCTTTCTTCATTTTATACATATTGCCACATCTGGATTTCGTATTTGAAGCTTCAAACACCTTAGGCAATGCCACCTAAGAAAAGTGCTCGTATTGGTCGCAAACCTGCCGCAGCAGAAATATTGATGAGAAGGAGAGCAAATGAATGGCCAGAGGATAGACCCGAAGACGTTCTTAAAATGTTGCTTGCACATCCAAAGTCCGAGCCTTGGAAAGAGAAGAGCAGCGTAGCATTCAACACATAAGAAGCGCTACATTAATAGCTTCTTTTCGCGCTAATCTGTATCAGTCACAGCACATTATTCTTCGCAGTAGGGATGCAACATCAACTGCAGCTGCGCGAGCTGCAGATAAAAAAAATCAGCGTGCAATCCGCTTGTCCGAAATGTGAAAGCAACTGCTGAAGCTCGAGCTGCAGAGATCAGTGAACAGCCTGTCATTCGCCATGCCAGGAATGCCATATCAACTGCTGCTGCACAAAATTCTGAGAACAAAGAACAGCGTGCAATTCGCCAGAAAATATATGCAACAACAACAGCTGCCGCGCGAGCAGTAGAGAGTATAGAACATCGAAGTAATAGACTTGTGGTTAAAGTTCATAGAAGAGATAATGTCCATGGTATGTCTAGACCCTGCATTTCTAAATGGCTATTACAAGCATTCAACTATGACCCCACTGTTAACTACGCCATGTATCCAGATATTCAAATCAGTGATATGTCAAATACTTGCCCGTTCTGCAACGCCCATAGATGGCTAGCAGAAACATCTGGAATGTGCTGCTGCAATGGGAACGTACAATTACCTCTCCTTGAAGATCCCACACAGCAGTTGAAGCTTCTACTTACAGGTAGAACAGAAAAGTCGAAGTAGTTCCTGTATAACATTTGAAAGTACAATAGTGCATTTCAAATGACTTCCTTCGGTGATAACATTGTCAGAGATGTTAGATTTCTACCTAGTATGCAAAGTGCATGGACAGGTGTATCTCAGGATTTGATCACTCCAGCCTCTTGAAAATGAAGAGCTTCAATTTCTTCAAATGTACTTCGTAGGGAACTACTATGAGCAAGGTGGCAGGCGCCACTCCATTTCACCAGGAACTAACATGGTGCTCATTCTGCAACTTCAGTATATGATATATTCAAGAAACAGCTACGTCTAATGATTCAGGTATGCTTTGAAAACAGAAACTACACCCAATTTCACCATTGTACTAAATGCTGACCAAAGACCACCCGGGGAGCACGCATGCCGCTATAATGATTCAACCTGCAATGAGATTGCTGTTGTCCTCCACGGTGACCAGTACAAGAGCAGAGATATTTGTCTCAAGCGTTGAGACAACACTCTGCAAAAGATCAGTGAAACACAGATATCCTACGATGCACTTCATTGTTCGCGTCTCTTTTTAAATGGTGAGAATGGTTACCATTTCGCCATTCCAGAACGTAGCACCAACAATGTTGGAGATCAAAACAACAAAAAGGTTTCATGTATGGTCTTCTATACGTACCGTTTTATGACAGGCGAAAACTGTCTCAACCACCTACAACAATCACAAGAACTATACCACGAAGTTGCAGTTGATATGAGTGCAAAAACGGACTCTGGAAAATTGAGGTTCATCAGATTAAATCGGAAAAAAGCTGCGTCATGACAGATACATCCACCTTCGAGATAAACAATGATGTAGCTCTCGGCGGTATTTGAGTTTGCATCCTTCCATCTACATTTACAGGAGGTCCCCGTTATATACATGAGAGGACACAGGATGCAATGGCATCTATTCGGCATTATGGTAGGCCTGATCTATTTCTCATATTCACAAGCATGCAATCCTAAGTGTCAGGAGATCAGTAATGAACTCTTCCTGGGTCAAAAGCCCAAACACAGGCATGACCACATGGCTAGAGACTTTCGGTTAAAGATAATTAAACCGATGGACCTCATCATATAAGGTCAGGTATTTGGATATATGAAATGTGATATGTACACTGTGGAATGACAAAAAAGAGGACTACCTCATGCTCATATCCTGATTTGGTTGTCGATAAAGATCAACACTAACGACATCAATAATATTATCTCAGCGTAGATACCAGATCCATCCACTAATAGGGAACTGCATGCCATAGTTAAGTCACATATGGTGCATGACCCGTGAGGACATGGCTTCAATTTACATTCACCCTGTATAAAAGACAATGTGTGTACCAAAAGGTACATTTTCTTCGGGAAAATCAAACTGGTCATGATGTGTATCCACCATACAGGCGGAAAAAATCTGACGACGGGGGATTCACTTCTAATGATGGACAGGACGAAGTAGATAACATACGGATAGTCCCATACTGTCCATTCCTTCTCAGAACATTCAACACTTACATCAATGTTGAATGAATTTTGTAGCTCTGTAAAAGTGATCAAATACGTGTGTAAGTATGTGAACAAGGGTTCCGATGTTGCCATGTTTGGTTTTCACAAAGAAATCAGCCGAGATGAAGTAACTCAATATCAAGTGGGTCGATGTTCCAATTGCAATGAGGCCTTCTGGCGGATTTGTGGGTTGCCATTGCACCAAAGGCACCCAGCCATTGAGATGCTGACAGTGCACTTTGAAAACGACCAATGAGTGTATTTTAACGAGGCTATAGCTTCACATTTGGCACAACAACCAAATGAAACCACTCTGATAGAATGTTTTTAACTTTGCCAAGATGATTTAGCTCGAACATTGCTTTATCCACAGATACCATCATAATATACATGGAAAGAAAAAAAATGGGCACGAAGAAAGGCTGGTCGACATGTTTATGAATATTCTGGGATAAAATTTAACAATTGTCTTGGCAGAGTATACACAGTCCATCCAAGTCAACATATGTGTTTCTACCTCCGTCTTTTACTGCACGAGGTCAGAGGACCCACGTGCTTCCTTGATCTGAAAACATTTGGTGGCGTGGTATGTGAAACATACGGGAGCATGCTTCAAGCACGGATTGCTAGAAGATGGGTGACAGTGGGATGCAACACTGTCAGAAGCCACCGTATCAAATTCCCCAGAAAGTCTCGGACATTGTTTACAGTGATATTGCAAGCATGCGAGTTATGTGATCTCAATTATTTGTGGTTCAAATACAGGGATGAATTTTCCGAAGACTAGAAACATCAAGCACAAATGCAGTTATCCGGCATAAATGTAAGCTTCAGTGATGAAATCTAAAATCTTGGGTTGATTGATACAGAGGACACGGTAGTTTATATGGATGGAAATGCTCTTCACACATACGGATTGCCACAAACATTAAGGGAAGCATTGAATTCTCTTCCCACATACATTCTACAAGAAACATCCTATAACATTGAGTATCTCACCGGATATGTCATCAGAGCAGAGCCTAACTTACTTTCAGACAAGCAACATGCATACCGCATTATCGTTGATTGCGTGCTCCACCGGAGAGGTGGCCTATTTTTCCTAGATGCTCCGGGGGGGGGGGGTTCAGGAAAAAATATGTGACAAAGCTCCTTCTGTCAACATTTAGACAGCACAAGGGCATCGCATTAGCTGTTGCATTCACTGGGGTTGCGACAAATTTACTACCTGGTGGCAGGATAGCACACTGAACATTTAAGCTCCCACTAAATATGACAAGTTCTGAAACACCTACTTGCCGCATCAGTAAGAGATCGGAAAGGGCAGAAGTTCTAAGAAAGTGTCAGCTCATTGTGTGGGATAAATGGACCAGAGCACACAAAGGTGGTCTTGAAGCTTTAGATCGAACACTGAAATACCTCAGGGAATGTCAGGATCCCATCGCGCGGGGGAGGGATATCACTCTTATATTTTCTGGGGATTTCAGGGAAACCCTTCCCGTAATTCCCCAAGAAACAAGGGCAGAGGAAGACCGATCGTGGCTTAATTGCTCTCCATTATGACACCATGTAACAACATTGCGTCTTAACACCAACATGAGAGCAAAAATGTGCGGTGACCAATTCTCGGCAAAATTTGCCGAAGATATTTTGAACCTTGGCGAAGGCAAAATACATCTGGATACACGTGCAGTTATTTCACTCCCCTTAGTTTGCACTATCGTTAGTATCATTGAAGATCTCAACTCCGTTGTGTTTCCCAATCTGTGAAACAATCAGAAAAATCTTAATTGGCTGTGCAAAAGCTCAATACTTGCTCCTAAAAACAACGTTGTCAATAATTACAATGAGCAGCTGCTTCTGTGCCTCCATGACAGACCACAAATCCTCAAATCAATTGATACAACAACAAATCCAGATGATGTAATTCATTATTCCACAGAAATCTTCAATTAATAGGAACCTCCCGCTCTACCTCCCCACAGATTGGGACTGAAGGTGGGCTGTACTCTAATGCTACTGAGGAATTTGGATCCTCCAAAAATGTGTAATGGGATACGACTGGTGGTGAAGAATATTATGCCACGTGTTCTTGAGGCGACCATTATGCCTGGTTGTAGACTGGGAGAGGACGTTTTCATACCAAGGATCCCCGTTATTCTATCGGGAGCGGACATTCCCTTTATTTTCAGGCGGTTGCAATTTCCAGTACTTGTATATTTTTCCACGTCGATCAACAAATCGCATGGGTGGAGGAGTCATCTTTCTCACACGGGCAATTGTATGTTGGCTGCTCCAGAGTGGGGAGCAAAACAATCTATTTGCATTTGCTCAGCAAGACAAAACAAAAAATCATTGTCTACAGAGATTATGTAGTGTATTGCACGCTTCAGAGATTTTAAATTTCAATATTTTTCATTTCTCATATGAATTCTCATCAATTTCAGTTAATTACTCACCCATATATTTCAATGTTTCTAAGAAAATACTGTATTTTTTTATATTGATGTCGTTGTGACATATTTAGAAATATGTAGTTTTTTCTGATTTTTGATACGTTTTTTCATGGAATTATTTAAGTTCTCATTAAAGCTTCAGCAGCACTCGTCGTTAGACTATAAAATAAATGTTTTGATAATGACAAAGGGCTAAAAACCCGTAAAATGCCGGGTACATCTGCTAGTATAATAATAAGTACCTGCCAACATCTGGGTTCAATGTAATTAACTACGCATTCTTCAAATTCGTGTCGTTGAAACTACCTGATTATTTAAAATTCAATATTTCGATGCATACTTTTAATATCTCGTTGCATACCTCGATTTTAATCTTACTTTAGTTCTCTATGGGTTTCCACCTTCTGGGCACAAAACAATAAATAGTACGCAAATAATTAGGTCAATATATAATCGATTTTCAGAATAAAGTGTGTGTACGTGCGTGGACCCAGATGTAAAAAAAACCTGTACCATGAAAAATGAAAAAAATAAAATAGCCCAGTGTAATGAGAATACAATTTAATGCTCTTTGAAATATATTGTTCTAGTAACCTATTTTATCAAAACTTAATTATAAAATTATTTTCCGTCATGTATTTATGTGACATTTCGAAGATAATTATACAGTACAATACGTAAAAACCAACCCGAGAAATAAACAGGGATAATATGGTCTAAAATCTAACCACCATATTTATATGCAATGTTACTACTGTGTTGCCAAAAGTCAATTTAGCGGTGTTACAAATATTGCAGAAAATTAAGCAGGCTATTTGTCTCTTCCTTCATTTCTTTCTGTTTTGTTCGTGCGTGTGTATATGATAAACTAATTAGTTTTGTAGAATTGGAATTATTAAGCGAATAATTTGCAAATTAAGAAATTAATATTTTCAACTGAGATAATAGTTTGTATGTCCTTTGTTATATTTCACCGAATTAACGCATAGAACATTGTTCGAATCATGACTTTTGTGTTCGATATTATTTTCTGAAAGTTTTATCAATATTTTATTAAGGTCATATAAATGAAATACGAAATCAATCTCATCCACAATTGCAGACGTTAAAATATCGTCACTAAACTTGTTGGTTCATACAATAAAAACAACAACGTAACACATCAATTGTTTTAACATTTCCTCACCGTTTTCTTTGTTTCCATCACCATTGTTGTCAGCGTTGCTGTCATCACCAACGTGGTAACCATCGTGTCATTTAAGTCGTCACCATCTTCTTAATATTAATGTTTTCAGTAACACATACCCCAAATGATAAACAAACAAAGGATGTCAGTCTTTAATAGTAGTCGCTATATTACAGAAACAACTGTGTAGTATACTTAATGAGATCATTTTACAGAATAACGATGACATTTTTACAACAAATAATCGTAAACTGTTGATATATGTTACATTATGCTATACATTTCTCTATGTCAATAACTATTGTAGGTTGAAACAGGCAACTATCCTAATGCTTAATATATTTTACCAGCTGCGCAAATAGTATCTCAAGTGATTTTGAGTGAAGTGTGAATATAAAATGTTTTCCTAACAAGTCCTACAAATTTGATTCCGTTACTAGAAATAAAATACCTGTATAAATGCAGTTTGAAGTGATAATCGTGAAAGTATTAGTAATTAAGTTGCAAAATTGCATGAAGAGGGTGATGGACGTTGTGGATGTTTAATGGGGAAAGAAAGAGTTTCTACTAAAATAGTATCGAAGTACCAATTTTAACGGTTTTGAACGCAGAGGCGATTTATACAAAATGCGTGCGTTAGAAGATATAAATATGCGCAGCATTAAGAAAAGGTAAGTCGCATTGCTACACTGGCAACCATATAGGTTGTTAAATTATCAGAAGCATCATAGATTTTCATTTATCGAAATAACTTTTAAAATGCTGGACTTATATACATCCGTCACATTGATATATACCCTGTTATATATATTTCCGTTAATTTAGCTCATTAAAAACAAGGTTTAAAAACTGAAAGCTATAAGGAATGCCAACAAAAACATGGCTCCCGATTGGAGTTCAAACTCTGCACATTTCTCCACATATATACTGTTAGCCTCAACAAGTCTTTGAGATTATTACTCTCCTTGTTATTTTAAGGTTTTAGTTCTTACTCCTTGTTATATATATAGAGAGAGAGATATTTATTTATGAACATATATAGGCACATCCGTGGTTACGTGGTAAGAAATTTGCTTGTGAATCACATAGATCTGGGTTTAATCCCACTGAGTGGCATCTGGGGCGAGTGTCTTCTACTATAGCCTGGATGTGACCAAAGACTTGTGAGTGGATTTCGTAAACAGAAATTGAAAAAAGCCCTGTGTATATATAACACACACACACATATATATATATACATATATATATATATATATGTGTGTGTGTGTATGTGTGTGTATGTGTGTGTGTGTGTATGTGATTGTGTGTGTGTATGTGTGTGTCTGTCTGTTTTTGTCCTACACTATTACTATATTGCTATTATTCTATCTCAGTGACAATAATAAGTGTTTATCTGAGACAAAGGAACATCCATCAGATGTACTCACCACGTGTCCAGTCACTAACTCGAATGAAATATTTTAAACATGTGAAGGAATTTTGAGGTTTCCTATCTCCTTGTTTGACGCCATTCTCAGTTGGAACTCTTACGCGTGGCGTAGCAGGGCTATATCGCTAGAAAGAAATCGTAAAGTACATATACCTTGAATATTGAATGTACAAGACGCGCAAAATGACAAACAAAAACCTATTAACAACAAATTATAACAAACACTTGCACTCATAAAACTCATAGAAATCTTTCGAAAACCCAAAGCAGTTTTTAAGAAAATTGCAAATTCTTGAGATATAAAATACGCAACTGACGTTAAATAAATAAAGAACGAATTATTATGGCGTTGAATAACAAAACCAGGTTGCGAAAAACAAGAGAAACGTACTTGACTGCAAGTCTCATAGTTGATCGCTGAGATTTACAATGCAATACAATACAATAAGGGTTATTACAGCTCAGTGAGGAACCCCTCCCTGGAGCTCGACCATCTGTATCTGTCTAGAGCCACCACTGACAATTGGGACCCATACCCTGTATCAGGTCATACCTCCATCTTGTCCTTGATCTTCCTTTTGGTCGTCTTCTTTGTTCAAAAGGTGTCCAGTCTGTTATCTTGATGGTCCACCTGTTCTTTTGCTGTCTGGCCACATGTCCTGCACATCTGTGTTCTGATTTCTTGATGCTGAGATTTACGAACTGATAATTGGCTTATCAGGACATGTGTCTCCTAGATTTACATTACTAGAAGTATTCTTAGAAGCAGATTTACTCTCCAGAATTCCGCATGTGAGGACATCTTATAGAAACCATCGGACACATGTTATGTGGACGGCCGTCGTCGGATGATCCACCATGGTATATACTAAAAGGCGTGATGGGTTTCTATCTGTATTTATCGGAATATTTGCAGATACTTATAGAGAAGTATGTATCATCGAAGCAACCGAACGTAGTTAGAAACAAAAGAAATGTTGTTATTACGCACTAATTGGTGTGTCCTAGACACAATGAATTAACATCTTGGTGAAAATCATCAAAGTTATAAAGAAGAGGAGCTTATGCGAAATTACCTGTTATTGTAGGAGTTCTACGAGTTGTGAAGTCTGATGTAAAGTTGTATGAATTTGAAAATGCATTTCAGGTCGGCGATGTCCAGACGAAAGCGCTCTTAGGAAGTGTTCATAATCTTCATTAAACACTATCTATTTGTAATGAAGAAATGATTTCGTACATCAGCGTACTTACGTAATGCAATTTTGATAGAGATGCATCAGTAGAAGAAAAGAAATATGTCGGTGTTATCACACGCATGTATCTATCATGAACATCTTGGAAAACGAACATGCAACTGAATTTCGTTCAAATGGGTAAGCATAAATATTTTAGTTTCATTTTGAGAGTCCTTGAATTGAATCTAATGAAAAGTAAGGGAGATATATTCCGAAAAGCATAAAGAATTTTCAACATATAATCAATTATATAAACAACATCCATATATATATTATAGATTGTAGATCATATTATATTATATTATATTATGTTATATTATATTATATTATATTATATTATATTATATTATATTATATTATATTATATTATGTTATATTATATTATGCTGTATTGTATTACTGCTGTAGATTTGATGTAATTTGATATGATATTTTCAAACCTATCGAACCCTTTCACATAATTTGCTCGAAAATACGTTCTTATTGTATGTATGAAATAGTGAACATTATTATTATTATTATTATTCATATATAAATATATAGACTAAAATATAGATATAATATATATAATATAATATATATATGTGTCATATCTTCATATCTGTCTGTCTGTCTGTCTCTCTCTCTCTCTCTCTCTATATATATATATATGGGATAAGGCTACCAATAGTTTCAAATTAAGAGAGAAATCTCTTAACAATTATCAAGCCTGCTACATGGAAAATTGAAGAACAAAGTGCTCACCGAATGGAAGAAAGGCTGATTAGTTAGACAAAAAATAGATAAATAAAAAAGATCTTAATGAGTGCAGAAACTGGCATGGTATTGTGCTTTTATCAGTTCTGAGCAAGGTATTGAAAATGATTATTTTTGAAAAAACTGCAAAACGCCGTAGAACACATGTTAAAGTTAAAGCAAGCTGAATTTAAGAAGGATAACTCATGTATTAACCGGTTTATTAGAATCCAGGACAACATCAGGAATAGTTTCTTCAAAACATCATCGACTTCAAAATATTGCTTTCGATAGTGTTGACAGTAAAATGATTTGGGTTCTAACCTATTACTACAGAACCCTGTGTTAATATCATTCAACAGCTGGACGAAGACACGTTGACAAATGATATATAATGGGAGATTGTTGAAACCTTTCCGAAGTAAAAAATCGATGTGAAGAAGGAATGTCTATTAGCACTGATGATCTTTGTAGCGGTTGACTTGATGATACATCAAATTGCGTAAGCCAAAAGAGCAGGTATATGGTGGGTATAAGAGCAGACGCCAGAGGATCTAGATTCTGCAGACAATATTTCCCTGACATCCCAGGTAAAGACAGACAGGCTGACAGAGACCGCAGTCAAAACCGAACTGTGGGTGAACATTGAAAAGATTAGAGATCATGAAAATTGAAAACGATGTCCCTAGCTCTGTCATGGATGATTGAAAATCACTTGTTGAACGAAATGAAACGTTTCACTCGAAGAAGCATGATGTCTGTAACCTGAGATACAGAGATACCTGAGATATACAGAGATACCTGAGATATATTGAAGCGAGACTTGGGAAAGTAAGAAGAAAACCTACAATACATCTCTGGTAGCCAAAGGCTCTGTCGAGGCAGAACCGTCGCTAAGCCCCTGCAACCCCTGCAGTCGTAGGAGGCCTCCGCAGTTGAGGGGTCCCATGTTAAGATCAAAGTACATAGATGAGCCATCTATTTACTTTGGTTAAGATATTAACTGACAATTTCAACCCAGACGAGGAAAAACTTCAGATAGAATATAGTAAAATATAGTTATGATTAAAAGGTGCGTAGATTATTAATTTTGATTGAAGAGATGGGGCCTCGAAACAAAAAGTTGCAGGGAGCCTCTAAAAGTCATGCAACGGCCCTGATCGAGGTATATTAACTTGAGAATTTTCAATCGTAACGTCAAATCCGCCCTGCTATATGGGTCATAGTCATAAGGAATGAACGCAAATGACATGAAAAAGCTCCAAACAGGTGCCTCAAAAACATCATAAGTATCAGATATCTAAAAATTGCGAGTAACAAGAATATTTGTGCCAAAGAGAAACGGGAACCCGTCAGTCAACAATCAACAAAGCATAGAGATGAGTAGGTTATACAATTAGAAGACGAGAGGATTATTTAGGATTGGAACTTAGAGGGGGAAAGAACGCCGGAATGCCCAAGTATCACTTGATAGAGATTGGTTGATGAGGAATTGAAGAGATAACATGGAACATGGAATCAAAGCGAAAAAATAATCACAGAAGAGAACGTGCTGGAAAAATGTTGTCGAGAACCTGTTCCACCTAACAGTGAAATCCCGAGGGAATCCAATCGCAAACGAGTCGTGACAATGCTGACGATATATATATATACGTAGGTATGTATGTCTGCGTGTATAGGGATCGTCTTTTCTTGTAGACATGCTGCATCAAAGACACCACTGTGAACAGGTGTACAAAAATCACTCATCATGTCGTTTCTCATAGGAATGGAGTAGCAGGCCTCTTAAGTGAGGCCTGAAGCTATTGAAAATGTCAGGTTTAATAAAATTAAGATGTTTCTAAGCATTGAAACTTGTCCAATACCATGGCGAAGAAAGAAGGGTTGTATAGATGAAAATTCTATTCTGTCTTGTCATTAATAAAAAGGGGCGGCAAACAAAATTTCTCTAATATTTTGCGGGTGGGTGTCTAGGGTATTTGTCTGTTTCAGAAACACTGATGTAGAGTACGCCACAATTATTACTATCGTCACATACTTCACAATCAACAATCACCAATACCATTACCTCAGCCATCTCTATCATCGCATACATCACCCCCAAAACGAGGTCTGTTAGCGCCACTCTCACCGATACTATTACTACGACCGCCGCCATCATGACATACATCGCACTCAAAGACGTCTACCAGCATCACTCTCACCACCACCACCACCACCACCACCATAATCATCACTACCACATACGTTACCCTCAAGGTCTACCAGCGTCACTCCTACCACCACCACCACTACTACTACTACTACTACTACTACTACTACTACTACTACTACTACTACTACCGCCACCAGCACCACTACCACCACACATTCCAGTCGTTACCTCCTCCTGTCTTTCTGCTATGTGAAAAGTAATTGATGAAAAATATTTGTATTTTATGAAAGCTGCAATGGCAAATGAAGAAATGACAAAGAGAACATGTTGGATGGTTGGATGTGGATGGATGGATGAATGTTTGTTTTGCCTGAAGGGAAGACACACAAGCAAATAGATAGATATGCTATATATATATCTATCCATATCTATCTATCCATATATATATATATATCTTTTATCTTTTACTTGTTTCAGACATCAGACTGCGGCCATGCTGGGGCACCGCCTTCAATTTTTAGCCAAATGAATCGACCCCAGTACTTATTTTTCAAG
>JAOPUL010004099.1:13301673-13312501 GCA_027564515.1 Octopus rubescens
TTATTATTATTATTATTATTATTATTATGTTTATGAGTTTTTCTTCTTTCAATTTTGTTTCCATTTCTTGCCGAGTGACTTCCCGTTTCCTAGGGTAAAGTAACTCTGTTTACATTAGCAGGCCATTAAACTAATCATACAAGCTGGTTCATTTTTTGTAGGTGAAATGAAGTTATGTGGAAACAACATCTTCCGTTGTTATGTATACATAATCCTGCCTTGGAGCTTCAGGGTGATGGAGCTCGGTTCTCACGCATGGTTCCACTCAGCACCATGGTTGTGGGAAACCTCTTGTCCCCAGATGCCATTCCAAAATTTGCGGGTTTCCTCTGCTTCCTTTGCTTGCCTTTTCGGGTTTGATAAAATAAGAACAGGCGAAGTATTGGGGTCAGCCGAGCCTCAAACACACTGCTGCCCCTCTGCCAAAATGTAGACCATTGTAATTATATGGATAACTTGATCTTGTATTTAGCAGGGATTTTATTTAGATGTTGTGTGCAAGCAGGTCTTCTCAAATCTTTAGTATCTCTCTTAGAACTCTTGCAAATGACGCTCGAAGATGCATGTTTCAATTCGAATACTCTTTAGTCTCTTAGGTAGCAGTTTCGGTGCTATGCCAACTGCACCAATTAATACTGAAATATTTGTTTGTTTTAGCCTTCTGTAATCCATTCATCCCTCTGGCTAGATTTCGATATTTCTCAATATTCCAAGTTCTCTGGTACCCCCTCTATCATCCTAAAACTTTAGAAACGGTATGATGTTACAATATCTTTTTATCGTTGTCCTTTAAAATTATATCCGTTCTTCTTGCTTCAGTACTATGTTCAGTCTTTATGGGGAGAGTCCATAAACCCCTATAATTCTTATTAGCTACCAATCCCTTGTTCGTGTTTATACCACTTATCTACTGGCTTTAAATTCACGAATCGGAAAACATAATGCATTTTGTTTATCCAATCAATCATGCCTGCGCATGTAGTTTTTTTTTTTTTGGTGGGGGGTAGCGTACAAAGTTCACCCAACAGATGGTTAATAGTCACGTCTCTGCTATGTTTCTGCATCTGCTGGCTGACTGAGTTTCATTAATCTTGCATTTATAAAATCAGTCCTAATGCATTTTCCTCCTGGGTGGTAATCGAGAATATTACTCTATGTCGTTTGAGGTTTTCTTTTCCTCTTTCCAATTAATTCATTATCTTCTTCTTCCTTCTGATCTTCAATTCTCCCAATGTTTCAGTAAATCTTTGGATATTTCTAACTGCCAACAGTATACTTTCTTACCTCTGCACAACATAATTGTTCAGCCCCAATGTTCCTGTACTGATTAGTGTATTCAGTGTTTAGCAATTCTCCGCGTTCTTCCTTTCTAGGTACACGGAGCCAATTGATATAATATTTAACTTGGTGCGCGTTGTGCATTGTGAGTAGCTGCCTAGTTCTTCCATCTCAGTTCCACAACTCGACCTTCGTCCATTTTAGAAGTGGAGCAGATTATTTGAAAATTAATGAATACATGGGCTATGCCCAAGTATTCATTAGTTTGATAATATTGCCTATATTTAGCCCATGTATTCATTAATTTGATAATATTGCCTATATTTAACTATGTTTCGAGCAACTTCTAATTCATCTCTTCTACTCTGGAGATATTCTCTCTTATTTCTCTTTCCATTATCCTATTATCTTGCAGCAAACCTAGGTATTAGTATTCCTCATTATGTCATACCAACCGAACTAATGCTTTTTTAATACATTAGAGAAGCCTGGTCTCTCACGTTCTACATACTGTTTCAAATCATCCATATAAAGTAGGTGGTCTATTTTGACCTTGGCATTTAAAAACTCATAGAAAGGCCTGAGGTTTCTCAGTATAATTGTCAGAGGGATTAACGCAATCAGGAAAAATGATAAAGAGTACGAGCCTCCATATAATATCCTCCTGGCTATTTTCAAACTTAGTAACGATATATTTGCGCTTGTTCTGATTCCTACGATCTCCTTAATTTTTGTTGTTTTTCAAAATTGCTCTTTATCCTATCAATGATAAAATGATAAAATAAGGATGGAGACTTGGAGAATTGAACATCAAGAGGCCTTTAGAATAAGTACCAGGCTTTACCAGAACAGCAAGTACTGGGGTCGATTCTTTCTACTAACTTTCTTCAAAGTGGCCCCAGAATGGCCACGATCTAATAAACGAAACAAATAAAAGATATAGTTATTTTATTGCATAGATATACGTATATTTTATCTGCTGGATTACATGAAATATGTTCTAGTTAAGTAAATAATTAACATACACATACGAGAAAGTAAAAAAAAAATAATGTACCTCATTTAATATTCAATATTATTGCTGCGTGACTCGACAAGCCGAAAGAAAAACACTGCTTTATAATGAGAAAGACATGTTGTTGTGAAGTGAAAATCTTCATAATTGAAAATCGATACTACATCGGTGTTCCTTCGTTTTATGTTGATTTATCATTTCTAGGGAAGGTGGAAATCTAATACAACCCTTTATAACCCACAGACATTCAGTCCAACGGGGTGGGGAATGTTTTACATTGTCGTAAATAAAATAAAGATAACAATCCTTCCCGAGTCATATAGACTCGTAGAGTCGGTTACCTGGTTTCTGTGGCGTGTATATTTCCTCCTGGATGGGATGTTAGTCCTTCAAAGTAATACTCATTTTTTGCTAGCTGAGTGGACAGGAGCAACGTGAAATGAAGCGTTTTGCTCAAGAGCATATACAGGAGTCATAGCGAGTTGAGTTGCTGGGTTGGCGGAGAATGACTTAGCAGAATGTGAGTGTCCTGGTGTTGTATATCTCCGGAGCCAGACTGATGGTGAGTTAGTGGAAAAGTAATGTTCACTGTTCCGTGTCCACATACTAAATGGAGCAAGACGTGGCCTAACATAATACTGAGAGAAAAACTGCCTTTTTGCGTTAATGCGTGCCCACCTCTGCTTGGCTGAAATAGCTGCAGCCTTGTTTAACCCTTTCGCTCTGAATTTTTGTTTCTTGCTGCTTTGTTGTTATTTATATCGACTTGTAAATTGAGCAGGGGGTACAAATAGCGGAGCCAGCTATAGCGATGTGACGCAGTCGTGCTAGGCTATTTCAGCCAATCGGAGCTGGGCGCGCATTTCTGCGAAAAGGCAGTTTTTTTTCTGTCAGTTAAGTGAAGTCGAGTCTTGCTCAAGTTAGCCTGAACAGTGACCATCACTTTTCCACTAACTCACCATTAATCTGGCTCCGGAGAATCAAAACCAGAACACTCACATTCCGCTAGGTCCTCTCCACCAACCCAGCAACTCAACTCGCTATGACTCATGTACACAATTAATATCCTCTCGCTCAGAAAAGCAGGTCAGCTCTGGTTAACAACCAGGAATTAATATCTATATTAAATATAACCACGCCTTCTGGTATATATATATATGCACACATACACCTTGTATAACAACTCTCACTTCTAAATCAATGACTCTTACGTCTCTAAACGCACAAGGCGTCGTCCTATCCAGGAATCGAAATCACAATCTCATGATCATGAGCCGAAAACCCTAACCAGTAAGTCACGTGCCTCCATTTTACATTATAGAAACATCACGCATTTGTTGGAATGAAGTTTTCAGTTAAATTGTTGTTATGCCATAATTAGTGTTGAATTGTATAGACTCAAAAAGAATGAAATCCTGTTATCTATGGCAGAATATGAACTCGTTTCGTAGAAGGGTAAAGGTATATATTATAAGCCAGCTTTACAAATGCTCAAACTATTTGTAGCATCGAGTATTCAAATAAGCCTGTTCAACGATCCTCGACGTAATGAAACAGCAGGAAAATTTCCTTCCCATCAAGCACTCCTCTTTTGAAGATCGAACTAAACGGTACAAAATTATCTATTATCTTTAGAAACAGAAAATTGATTTGGAACTGAATGGTAAGTGTTGACAAATAAACCGCACCGCGCAGGGTTATTATTGGGCTAATCAACAACGACAATCACACACACCAGTTCCACCACCACCACCACCACCATAAAAACTACTACTACATATATAGGTTTCAAATTTGGCACACAGACAGCAATTTTGGTAAAAAGAGTAAGTCGATTACATCGACCGCAGTGATCAACTTTTACTTACTTTTTCGACCGCGAAAGGATGAAATGCAAAGTAAACCTCAATGCTTAGAGACGGCCGAAATGCCGCTAAGCATTTTGTCCGGCGTGTTAACGATTCTAACAGTTTACCGTCTAACTACTATTTATATTAATACTATTAACTTTACTACACACGCTTCCATAGATGACAATGGTCATACGGATTTTTGTTTTAGAATTGCAAAACCTCATTTAGATGTAGGAAGCGGAAATATTTGAATCGAACATTAAGAAAATCATTAAAGCTAGAGAAGGCCTCGGAGCGGTATACGATACGGGCTTGAAGGTACCTCATTAAATACTGCAAAAATCTTAGTCCTAGCATTCTACCGTTCCTGTTGTCTTCATCTCTGCAAAATTCATTAAAATTCGTGAGCGTTGTTCCGGAGCAAAACATTTTATTTCAGGTTGCCTCAATCCATTTAGCTGTGAGTACCAGCCAAAGGCTAATATCGATATAATCGAATAGTTTCCTGCCACCAAAACGTCAGGATTTGTACCTGAAAGAAGTATAATGCCTGGGTTTGTGCAAAGATTGGTGTATATTCCATGCAGTACTTGAATTAATCAGTACTCCACTGCTTTTTCTTTCTCATCTATCCCTCTTATGGTTCTTACACACACTCTCTCTCTCTCTCTCTCTCTCTCTCACCTCACGCCCCATATCTCTATTTGTCATACACGTAAAGACATACACACACAATACACACCACTCAAACACAAAGCTTTAGTTTCTACATAATTACAAAAGAAAGAAAAACAGAAAAAATGTAGAGAAAAAGGGGGAGAAAAGCGGAGTACAGAAGGTGGGCACATATCCCAGAACAAGAGGGATACACAGCAGCGCCCCACGGTAATAACCATGATAGCATTGCCGTGGAGAATGGCCAGCGATACTCGCTGCAGTAGCCACTCCACCCTGCGGGGCTCATTTCTACGGCGGGACGCAGCTATTCCTATTTTGTGGAGGAATGCATTGGTGTGAGGACCAAGAACAGCAGACGTCTCGGCGGTTACCGGCACGAACTGATAGCAGCCGACCAACATCCTATACTTGCTGACCTTCCTCTCCGCCTTATGGGTTGTGACACAGGTTTCGCAGAACTTCGCGTCCCAGACTAGGGATCTATCTCCCTCATAAGAGAAGGGGTCTATACCGTCGGTGTGCTTACCAATCCCGCGGTTGAGACCTACAGGTTCAAGTTGGGACGGAGAGACAGCCGCATCAACCGCTTCTGACAATGCCTTTCAAGGCGGCGTGTTGGAGTAATCGGCCTACGCTAAGGCCGCAGGACAAAGGATGCAGGCCGAATTCATACACGGTTCGCAGCGACATTTATGTACCTTTCCCACGTTGAGGCATAGGGCGAACCCGATGCGGGTGGACTCATCTTCTAGAAGGGTACCGGTAGATGAGGATGGCACATAATTGAGCCATGCGTCAAACTTTCACTGCGAGTCTGAACGGAAGCAGACAAGGCAGTGCCGATCGAGTGATACTTCTGGCCGCGCGAGGGTAGCCTTGCATCGGATGTCATCCCAGCTGTGTTGGACTTTCGTAATCTGGGAGACTGCGAGCCCTTCAGCGGTACAATCGGCATGGGTTGACTCGGGTACCTGGGCCACATCCGCCTTGGCTAACCCGTGAAGTATGTCACCAAGGAGGTTATGACCAGAGAAGACCGCGTAGAGGTAAGCCAGCAGAGCCCGGTCCACCGCATATCGCAGTTTGGCTTGCTGCCAACCAGTATAACCAGCATATAAGCAATTTGGCCTGCTGCCAACCAGTGCTGTCAACACTAAGTTTGCAGATCAGTTAGGCACAGTCCTGGATGTTATATTGCACTCAAAATCACTGAGGCTGTCTCTGGATGAGTGACTAGGTGCACTGTGCAGCGAGAAAAGGATTATGGGCGGCACAAAGAAATTACTTAAGAGGAAGAACGCATGTTCCCCTTCAAGGAGGCGCAGTCTCTCCTTCATCCTGTACAAGGCACCCAGTTTAACCCCCAGGGACTCCAATATGGCTTTCGGGAGGATTTGGGAGCCAAGGATGTGGACAGCGTCCTTGAGTGTCAGCCGAGACGCCGACAAGACGGACTGGATGCTGAGTACAGCGCCTCGAAATTCGTCCTCACCTAGCTCACGTTGATCACTTCCGATTTGGGCGGGTTGATCTCGAGCCCGAAAAGCTTGATGGGTGGGTGGGATAATGAAAGCGTGCGAGAAGTTGAATAAATGTAGCTTTTCTTGTGTGTGTGTGTTTGTTTGTGTGTGTGTGTTTGTTTGTGTGTGTGTGTGTATGTATGTGTGTGTGGGTGTGTGTGCGAGTGTGTATGTGTGTGTGTGTGTGTGTGTATGTGTGTATGTGTGTGTGTTTTGTTTGTGTGTACATTTAGCGTTTTTCTCAGAAGCATACGTCCATTGAGTTTTAATACCAGGTTATTAGCATCACTATGCCGAAGTGAAATATTAAAATATAAGAGCAGAATATAGAAGAATCATACATGTTACTCGTTAAAAAATATCAAAAATATCTGGAACTATAATTATATATGAAGAAGTAAAATTTCATAATGTACATTGAATTAGTATTATATTTTTGTAATTGTTTCTGTAATATCATCAGTTGTATGTTTACATGGAATTACAATTTTTTAAAAACTAATGATATTTCATCAGTGTATGTTTTTTTTATTATTATTTTTCTATAAATTTTACAAAAACAATCATGTATATTTTTTTTTGAAAGGCGATAACCAGTTGCGTTACTGTTGAAAACCAGAAATGTTTTCAAACATGCAATTTGAACGAAACTGTATACCGTGAAATATTTTAGTCTTATTAATCTTGTGTCATGAAATATAACTAGAATTGCTTTCATAATAAAGGTAGTTGACACATATGTCACTAGATATCTAACCATTTACAATTCTAGTCATCTATTTTCGGGCAGTTTCACCGAAGACTAATTTTACTTTGGTGTGTTGATACAAGAATTCATCTTTGCTCCGAACAACAGAATCAAAATAACATATATTCAGTTTTGTTTTGATGTCTTGCGTTTCACTATTTAAACGTGTGTTCATGTATTATTTATTTTTCTCTTTTCAAAAGGATAATCTATCATTTAACTCTAAATCTCATTATCGATTTCGTTTTCGTTCAGGCGTCTTATAAAACGCTCCCAAAACATTTTTTCGTATTGGTCTTCATGTGGCCATTCGAGGTAGGTTTTTTGTTTTAGTAAAACTCCAAGCCTTTTCGTTTGTAAACTCGAGGGAATTTCATTTAACAAAACAGGAATAATAATATCGTAGTGATCTTCTAAGATTTTTTGCTGAGCAATACTTGCTTCAAACTGACACCAGCTACTCTGGGCAAAATCATTTGACAAAACTAAAACAACCTTACGGCTTTGTTGCATGCTGTCGACAATATTATCAACTATATCGTTTCCAGCCATAAAGTCCCTGTCATGTAAGCATAAATTGAAATGATTTTCATTTTCTATGATGGGCAACATTTTATTCAGAACCCAATTGACGTCAGACTTACAATAACATACGAACGCATCATACTTATACTGGGCATCATTAATGAGTGCTTTGTATTTTCTTTTTCTAATTAATGCTTGGTATATACAGAAACGGATCGACCATCTCTTTGTATATGATAATATTGCTAAAAGTACAAAAATAACTGCCAAAATTGCTACAGAAATACCTGCAATGGTGATAGAAGACGGTTTGCCTATATTATTACAATACTCCCAGCTAACCGAGTAGTTTTGCAAATGAGTGTGCCTGAGTGCACTTGGGCTAAAGCAAATATACTTTTTATGGTTCATAATTCTTTTGGGATTTCTTTTCATCCAGTCTCGAAACCAAAGTGTGTTGCAGTCGCATACAAAGGGATTAAATGAGAAATCAAATTTCAGTTTCTCGTTACTGAATAGTAAATTAGAAAATAGTGTCTTATTGACATTGATGATTTTGTTGAACTCTAACGTAATCCTCGTCAATGATGTCATAGCTGGACACTTCAGATTCTTCCATTCACTTACACTTGTGCGTTGAATGGTAAGTGTACTAAGCTCAGTCATATTACATATAGCATCAGGGACTTCACTAACTCCCCCTTCAAAAATTTCCAAATTGCTTAATTTAGTCAATGGCTTTAGTAAATCATTGATGTTCATGTTAGTAGTGACATTTACCAGAATCAAGTTTCTTAGTCCTGTGCAATATTTAAGTAATGACGATGGTTCACCTTTATTAACCGTAACACGTATATTGTTTAGTTCAATTGATCGCAAGAATTTCAATTTAAAGACATCACGCTCAAATCTTACGAGATGGTGCTTAAAAGATTTCAAAGTTATATATTCTAAGTATTTCATTTCCTTAAAAATGTTCGCATTGAATATATATATATCACCTATAATGATTCCCAGTTTACGTAGGTTGTCTAATCCCGAGAAAAAATTATCATCAAGAAATCTATAACGTGCTAAACCTAAGTATAGTTTTTTAAGTTTGGGATAAAAAGGAAAACCAGTCTTGTTTTGAAATTGTGGCACCGATGAAATTTTGTTATAAAAAAAATCTAGATAATTCAAATTAGGAAGATATGCCCACCTCTTTATTGAGGTTATAGCATTGTCATTAAAAGAAAGTACACCTAATACATTCATTCCAGCAAAATATTCTCCATCAAAATATCCCAAACTGCATTTCTTAAGATAGATTCTGGTAACGTTAGTTCGTCTTAGTCCATCAAATAGGTCCTTGTTCCATTGTTGTAAATTGACTTCATATAATACTATATTCTCTATAGTTGCTGGCAAACCAAAGTACAGTTTTCTCAATTCAGTCATTGGTATTTGACATCGTATAAGTTCAAATCCTATTAGATGCTTCAAGTAAGAAAATACTCCAGTGGTACAACTTTCTATAAAAGATGATTTAATTAACAAATATCGCAGTATATGCAATTCTGTTAAATTCTGAAATGTTTTATTGTCCAAGTGATGAATTTGTAGATCTGTGAATGTTACAGCTGTAGTGTTAGGGTGGAATTTTGGCACGAAATGGCTTCCCTCGCACGACCATGTCCATTTCCTTAGAAGCCGACATGGATACTCTTGAGTATTGGTAACCTCAGTAGCCAAAAAGAGTATGATTAAAATCAAGGAATTCATTTTACAGTATATTAGAAAAGGATTTAATCTGCTGGATTCACACAGATTCATTCTTTTAATGTTTTATAACCTCTGCCATATCTGAAATAGTTCAAGGAAAATAATTTAATTAAGAATAATGCTATATATTATACGAGAAGAAATACTGTTAAATACTATCAAACAAAATCACCTTTGGACAACGAAACACGTAATAGTAGATAAGCTGCAAAAGTGTATCTACTAGTGTAGCTACTATTCCCTTGATTTACAAAATATTATATCAAGTTTTAGACGAGGATCATTTTCATTCTTAACATCTGAAATTATAATCTATAATCGAGAGACGTTGATTGAGCCATTTCTTTCTTCAGAACTATTGATGATAAAAGGGCCTGTTATGAACATATGTCTAATATGTTTCAGTGTTATCATAGTGTATTACATTGATATCACTTGTGTCTGGTACTTATTGTTCAAACACCAGAATGAAGAAATGAAAACTGACCTAAGTAAGTGTTGATCTTAATTGTAAGTGTTCACCCCTATAAACCATTAAACACCAGTTAATCATAATAGTGCACTCCTATATACCATTAAAAAACATTTTATTCCCGCTCCCACTCTTCAGTTACTCACCACATTCGATGTAATGAGGATGAGGAGGAAATGAATTCGATCTCTCGCCTACCCGGCAATCGACACAATTATTTCATGTCAATGATCAGAGATAGTCATCATTGACTTATCATTGGCATTAATGTTAAGATGATTTCAACTTCCCTTCTACCGACTCACGGGATTTGAATTAATATTTAGCAATAATCTGTGAATCTTACTAATCATTTGCAGATTGTAGTTGCCAGGGAATCCTAGTTTGCACTACGTTTTGAACGTTACTTGATTTGAAATTCAATAAAATGCCGGAGACACGATGTGATGTATCACACCCTCGATGACTTTTACCGTAAACCTGTATACTTGGGAAATTTCCATTCATCCATTTCGAATCTGAAGTTCCCTGTTTAAAAAGGTAATATTGAAATACAGGGTCAGACAACGTAATATGCAGTTATCAGATCCTGATTTTGTTTTGTCATAATCAGTTACGCCCCATGCTTTGATAGCGTGCAGATGGTATTGGGAAAGCAAAGCAATTGCTTCCACCCTTCTACAAAGTCTTTTATTATATTACTACTGCATCAACACCCCCATCTCTATAAGTACGATTGATATGCTTTGGAAATATCGAGATGTTTTTAACATATATAACACTTTTGGCACGCTGGACAATTGTTTTTGAAAATATTCTACATATCTATACATTTATACTTTTAATATAGACAAGTAAAGTGTCAACGATATATATATATATATATATATATATATATATAGGAAGTGCATTCAAAACGTATACCACATTATATTTTCGCGCCTGTATGTTGCGGCAGTTCCTTGCTGTTACCCC
>JAOPUL010004099.1:13447589-13463680 GCA_027564515.1 Octopus rubescens
TGTATGTATGTATGTATGTATGTATGTATGTATGTATGTATGTATGTATGTATGTATGTATGTATGTATGTATTTGAACTTGTATAGAATAATAAAATTACTTGATATAAAGAAAAAGTTAACAGATTTTGTCAACCATGTGAATGTGTGGGTGTGTGAGTGCAAAATATGCTTTAAATAGGAGGTATTTATATAAGCTACATTGTTTCCATTTTTTCTTTCATAAAACACAACAGGACACCCATACATAATCACATTATTTTTCTATATCATAAACAAATGAGAAGCTCTTTAGTTTATTTGAGAATGACTAATTATGTGATATATTATATTTGAATAATTATTTGATCATTCCAGGTATTTCATTATAATAATTACGATATGCTGGAAACGCGTCTGCCTTTGCTACAGCTGCTGCTGGCCAGTCTAAATCCTAGAGGTAGGACATGAAAATATCAACATCGCATACCAACCTATGTGTGTGTGTGTGTGTGTGTGTGTGTGTGTGTGTGTGTGTGTATATAGAGATAGATACAAAGAATTCAGCTATGAGTGCATTGTATCCATAGCAGAAACAACTGTAAGCTAATGAAGTTCATTACATAATTTCTTGTTTCCTTGTCATTTATTTAATTTCCTATTTCGCTCTGTACTCGACTAATGTTTTTCTTCTGAAGTATATGTATATTGATTTCTAACACCAGGTCATTAGTATAGTTATGCCTAAGTGAAACATTAATATGTATATATATATATATATTAATGTTTCACTTAGGCATAACTAGAAGAAATAAAGCTAGCATTGGTTTCTTACTGAATAAAATTCAATTAAATTCAGTATTCTTTCAGGCTTGTTTCACAGAACGATCGGTGATCGACGCCATGTTGTTGTCAATCACGATTACGGTCTCGCGCAAATTCGTTAGGAAAATATCGGTTGAAGGGGGTGGGGTAACTCTTTGTAATTAATTAATTAATTGTTTTAAAGGTATTTTTGAGAAGTAGTCTCCCTTGTATTGTAACTTAGGGGTGTATGACACTTGAGATTTATTTATCTATCTAGTTATGTAGAGTTTGTCGTAGACGTGTATTGTTCCTATATGCTGCGTATCTTGTATGACTGTATATTGTTTGTTTAATAGTGTTTGTTTTATATGCCTTACATATTTATAAACGTGTTTCAACATCATCTTTGTGGTTTCAACATTAAATTTAAATTTAGAATGTTTGTTTGATATTTGTAATGCTCTGGGTGCATATACAGCTCATGTATTGGTGCATTGGGGACATTGGGGACATTGGGGACATGTATCTTCGGTGTGTAGAGTTCGTATGCATGTGTTCTTTTTTATTTTCGTCTAGTGGGAGAGATGTTTATCCTGGTTGCAGCTGCGGAATATTTGGCAGATCTTCTTTGAAGTATTGGAGTATGAGGTATTGCTTATATATGCAGGGGGAGAATGTTTCATCCCTGATATTTAGGACGTTAGCCTTTGTTTGTAAGATGTTTAGTTTTTCAGTGATGCAAAGATCACATTTGGTACCCCGACCTCTGTATTCTTTAGCTTTAGCAATGATACTCCCTATAATCTGGGTGTCGCTTGTTCCGCCTTCTTTCAATTTCCATATCATATTGGATAGGGATGTTGCATACCTTTTAACTCGAGATGAATTACCTTTCTGATGTTCTTTTTTCTATTATAGCTTTCTTTAACTGCTTGTTATTGTCCTATCACAAAAATGCTTTCTTGCTTTAGTTTTTCACTCGTAACTTCGGTATTCAAACGTATATTCTCATTTGATGTTGATTCTAAACGTATTTCATTTCACGAATGTAATTTCCACAATTCATTGTGCCTTCATATGATTCATCTCCAAAGTAATAGCAAATGTTCGAATCTGGACATTGTCTGAAGTGTTGTAGTAAAATCTCTTTGATTGGTATGTTTCTGTCGTCCAAACTAAAAAAAGAATAACCACAAACAATTCGTAATTATTTTGTATAAATTGACACAGATACATTATTTGACATATCTTAAGATATACAAGATATACACGTTTTATCTAAAATTTCTAGAAATATTTCATACGTGCCGTTACTGATTTATAATATCATCGTTAAATTAGCGCTCAATTAGTAGAACATCTGTCCCACTCGTTCTGTGTCTCTCTGGCACTACAACTATTGGAACTTAACGCCTCCGTTGAGAAATGTTCTTGAAAAAGTCTTTAGCATTGTGTATCACCAATCAAATAGCATTGTTCGAACGAAAATATCTTAAAACTGTGAACTAATCGTGCTCATACATTTATTCTGGACACCATAAAACCTACAACATTAATTGAATCGATTGTAATAAAGAGTATAATATACTACATATATAACATACGAGCATTTGCATAGCAAGTTTACAAACTAAATCACGTAGTCGTAGAACAAGTCAGATAACATAAGTAGTCCGTTTTGGGAAAGAAGAAGAAAGCTCAACTGTCGCCACAAAGCTTGCAAACAAACCAGAAAGCTAAATAAAAGGAAATGCGCAGCAATTAAGTTCACAATTCTTTGGCTACAACAACGTATCTAGTACACAATGAAATTTACTTTCCTAATTCAATGGCAGGTGGCAGGGTAGGAATGCTAGTTACATGTATTCGTTATAAATAATGTTCACATGCTACATTGAAATTTAATCCATGTACATAGTAAGAGAACATAACATATAAGAGGTATATAATAGTTGTCGTGAATGAAGTAGCATATATATAAACAATTATTGAGTTCGCTATCGTGATATGGAATAGTTTCTTAAAATGTTGACTGTCCACTTTGTAGAAATATTTTCTTCTACTTCCAAATATTGAAGAGTTACAGTAATATATATAAAGGTATGCATATATATAATATATATTTCTTCTTAAGTTTGCATCGATTTTTGTTGTTGCTTTGCATCATCCTCACACATTCTAAACTTTTGCGGCTGTTTTTTTTTTTTTATCTTATTCGATAATATGAACACTGTTTGATTTTTAAGAATATTTTCAACATGCAAATATGTTATTATTGTTAAAGTCCAGATAGAAGCTAACCAAGCATACCATATTCAATTAGGCTAGTAAAGTATAAAATGAGCATTATTTGGCTGTTATTTCCAGTTGCTTCCTCCTTGTTTGAACGAGGGTCTCTTTCGTTTACTCCTTGGTGGTCTCCCTCGTTAACTCCGAACCTAGCCCGTACGAAATAAATAGGGATATGTTTTTATTGCTTCATCTCGTTTTAAATCAAAAATCTATAAATATATACTGAAATAATTCTTATTGTAATTATGACAAAACAATGTTGTTTAATAAATAACATCAGCATTTTCCTTTCGTCACAAGATTCACTCTGTGTTTTAAATCACTGGAATCTCTTCCAAGAAATACACCCAGAGGCAATATTCCATTCTATACTGGGCACGAAGGCTTGGAATTTTGTGGGAGGGGAGTAGTCGATTTTATCGACCCCAGTTCGTAACTGGTACTCACTTTATCGACCCCGGAAGGATGAAAGGCAAAGTCGACCCTGGCGGCATTTGAAACTAGACATAATATTAAAAAGAAGACAGACACATAGATAAACGATATACTTACCAATTCTGATTTTATCCATCCTAATGCATTATTTATTTCCTCTTTTCGATCATTGGTTAATTTTCCATCGGTTGCCTCGTTATAATTTAGAGTAGGGAAGCGTGGAATCCCACTAGAACCAATATATTTTTCACACCATTTCTGATAACTTTGTCTCCTAGTAGACAATTTTAAGCGATTCGCCATTGCTTTGACACCATCAAGACCGGGTGGACTCGTTGGGTCGCTAAATTTGCATAACTTATCAAAATCCATATAAGGTGGCACCCAATGTGTGTCACCATTGATATCGTTGCCATCAAATGAAGATGAATCTCCGTCGTCGTCATCGTTCGGCTCGCCCTGTTTTTGATGGCTATTTGCATTCTTTGCTGTTGAAATGGGTTTAATACTGTTTGTGGAATGTAAAGATTTATTACTATCGATACTGCTATCACTGCCTGTTGTGATATCCCTATTTGTGGTGTCGATACACTTTTTTTTTGTGTTGTTCGTGCTTTCCCCTTCCAAAATGGTCGGTAATACCGGTGTCTTGGGCAATGCCAGACACGGGGATGGTGTTCGGTCACATGCTTTGTTATAGAGACCATCGTTAAAACGCTCATGTTCACTGATAAATGATAAAGTCACTGGATGCTGCGGACGCATCTTTTCCGTTGTCATAACAGAACCGTTGCTATTCTGTGATGTCTGATACATATGCTGTTGTTCGGTACACAATGCCTGCTTCTTTCGGCCATTTTCCTCTGTTTTACAAGTGTTGTTCGATTCTTTTTGTCGTGTAAGCTGTGCGTTCTCGTGTCTCTCGTCTTTGTTGTTAGAGTGTTTCGAAGGGAGTTCAAGGTAAACATCGCAAGGAATGTGATGACAGTTTGATGCAGACTCTATTCCTTGTTGACTATCCCCTCTTACTGCCAGTCTGCTCTCTGCGCCTAAAATTCCATAAACCTCAGCCGTCTTGAATATTTTAAGTTACAGAAAGTATCACGATAATTGTTCGGCAATAGAAAGCTCTCCTGATGAGGTACAAGCAGTATTACATCTGAAATTGAAATGGAAAAAAATAATGTTTAAATGATGATCTAAGACAAACAGTTTATGTAAGATGATCTTTACACGTATGTGCGTTAGGCCAATAAAATTTAAAGATAAGTGGAATAGAAACAAAGTGCAGTAAAGAATTATGATTTGTTTTCTTCAATCATTCTCGGAATGAATAAGCAGCACTAATGATTAGAAAATGTGTTAAAGTTCATGATAGCTGCTACAATTTTGTTTTTGTTTTATGGGGTTTGTCTCTCTTTTTTTGCATTTTGTAGTTTTAGAGTTGAAAATAAAACATCTGTTATTCGATGAATACATATATTCAAAGTACAAATCCCGGTTGACTAGAATCTAAGAGATGCAAGTAGTAGTACAGACAGCCGCTTAAATATTGCAAATAGCAAATTTACTGCCAACACTCTATTGTCACTGAATAAAGTCGTGTAAGAAACTGGAAGAAAACATAACATCTGCAGTAACAATTATCGAATCTGTTACAAAAATGTAAAGGAAACTGCTGGGGGGTTTTGTGGGTGAAGTGGAGAGCTAGTAGAAAGGAAAGATAAAATATGAGTTATTAGCAGTGCCAAATTAACCTAGTACCAAAATATCATATGCTACAAACAACACATTTTCAGGAGCAACGCAGTAAATTCTTATGATAGCACTATTCTGCATTCCACTTTTATAAAATATTGTACATGTTTGAGGTAGATGGAATATTCGGAATCTTTCCCAGATCCAATACATTTTAAGTAAAAATAATTACAATAAATATTTTTTAATGGAAACAGTGAGTGAGAAAACTTATTTCATTTTTCATGGATGCTAATTTATAGACGTGCCATTTTACATTACTATTTCTATTCATTAAACTCGTCATCCGCTAATTGAGATTGGTGAGTAGAAATGCTTGAATTATGCAAATTATTACTAATACATTACATTAATTTAAAGCGGGATGTTCAAGCAGCTAAGAAACAATGTATTGTGTACACTAAGACCGTTACATAAAGTTACATGACAAATAAGTTTAAATTTACTCACATTTTCAATGATAAACCAGAGAAACAGATTAACGTTACATTTCGGCCAAGTATCAGGAGAGAATATCAAACTCGTACATCTGAGTTGCTTACGTAACAATGGTATAATTAGTGAAATCGCGTAATTGGTATATTTCGTTTAAAACCACAGTAAGATATATAGAGGAAGGGTCCATTCAAATAAACTATATAACAGACCGCGCGTGCAAGCCGTTGTTCATCGGAGTTAAGTTTGGAAATCTCAAAAATATCGACCAACAGGAAAATATGAAGCTTTAGATGAAATAATAAATACTGGAACCTTATTGTTCATTTCGATTGCATACTCCACGAGCTAGCTGATCTGTATACATTAGTCTGGGTATGTGACTGGAACCAAAAGAACGATTATGATAAGATAACTTAGCTAGATTTTTATTTTTTAATTCAGAGTTCCTTTTATTTAATTAAGGATCCCTTTAAGATATATGCTTCATGTGCTGCAATAGCTTAACCCTGTCTTGGTTATGACAATTCTAACTTCGAGAAAGAATGTAAGGGAATTCTCATGGTTGAGAAAATTATCAATGCTCATAGTAGAGAAAACTACATCACAACACACTACTTATACGCTTCAGAAAAAATATTGAATAAATGTCTTTGCATATATCATTTATAGAAACGAGAAACAATTGCCTCTACCGTGGCTACGATTTTTCAAAACCCATTTGTTTTTTGTTTACAGTATTTACCAACATACCAATAATAAAGGAAGTAGAGCGAACAGACTATAGCAGCAATTTGTTTTTTTATATTTTATTTTAGTTTTATAATTATATCTATTTTTATTTATTTGTGAAAAGAAAAAAATGCTGATCATTCCTTCATTGTTATTTATATACGTGTTTGTGTATGTATGTTATATTATATCTATTTGTGCACGCGCGTGAGCAAATGTGTGTCTGTTCGTGTATTTACTTTACGTTGTCTACATATTTGTTTCTGGGTTTTATTTATTATCCTATTTTGAATTGTACTGTTCTAATTTATATTATAGCTATGCTTTGTACCGTGAGATCTCTTTTTTTCTTTGCTTCCATGGAAACTAAGTTATTTTTATAAGGATTAGCAGAACTGCTTTTGTTCTGACACGCTGCGCTTTGAGTTTAAATTATGTCGTGGCCATCATCGCCACTAAACTTTCATCAATCTGGGATCGATAAACTAAAATACCAGTCAAGATTCGAAATCATTTTAACTGACTAATCCCATTGTTCACCGAGTTCTCGTCTAGTACCAACGTTAAAATCGATTACTATTTAGGATGGTGGATTGGACGAATTCTTAAATGTCGAATAAAATGCCCTGCGATATCTGACCCGGCTCTTTGTGTTCTGTATTCAGACCTCACCGAGATCGATTTTGATTGTCATCATGTTATAGGCGCAGACATAGCTGTGTGATTAAGAAATTGTTTTGGTAATTACGTTGTTTCGGGTTCAGTCCCACTGCGCGACACCTAGGGCAAGTGTCTTCTGGCTTAGCCGCGGATTGACAAATATATTGTGAGTGAATTTGGTAGGCGGAAACTTATGTGGAAGCCCGTAGTAAATGTGTGGTGGGGGGGGGACCATCGCTTGACAACAGGTTTTGGTGCGTTTACGTTCCCTTGACAGAGCTATTCGGCAAAAGACACCTGTAGAAAATGTACTTGACTTAAAAATAATTACTGGACTTAATTTGCTTCACTGAACCCTTCTAGAGATGACCCAGCAGGACAGATATCCAACGACTGAAAAACTAAAAGAAATATGATGCCCATATCGATAAAATAAAGTACCAATCGAGTACTTGGGTCAACATAATCGATTATTCCCACCCCAACCCCCAATTTGGGGCTTTGTACCTTTGTTAGAAATAATGTTTTCAAATTTTGACACAAGTCCAGCATTTCGGGTGAAGGGGAAAGTCGATTACATTGACCCCAATGCTCAACTGGTACTTATTTTATCTACCCCGAAAGGATGTAAAGCAAAGTTGACCTCGACGGAATGTGACCTCAGAATGTAAAGATGGACGAAATGCCGCCTTATTTATAAGAAATATTATGAGCGTTGCATGATAATGGTGGTAGAGTGAACAGCAAGATTATTTGTAGTATTTAGTTGCGCCATCTCATGTTTTGAGTTCCAATCCCAGTATGGTTAGATTTATTTTGTATACTTCCAAGACTGAAGAAATACGATACTCGCCAGATACCGAGGTCTGTGGATAGATTCCGTTTCTTGAAATGTGTGGCCCTTTCTTTTAGCGGAGAGAAAGCAGTACACAGGACCCGTTACAAGGCCTCTGAGACGTGTGAGAGGAGGGTGTCCTCGGACTAGAAATTTGGTTTGAATGCTTACAACAGAGTGGACTACGTCAACGTACCCCAAGGGGAAGTGGTAGTGTTAAACTGAGCGGTGGATTATCTCTACCAATCATATAGGCCAGTTTTCAGAGTTATTAGGTTGGCGGAAAAAAAACTTTCCGGTATTTCTTCCTACGTTTTATGTTCTGATTTGAAATGCTGCCGAAGTTAACTTTGCCTTTCATTCTTCCGGGCTCGATAAAATAAACTATGAGTCAAGTACTGGGGTCGAGTACTAGGGTCGCTAACTTTACTACCTGAGAGTCAAAATTGCTGGCCTTGTGCCAACATTTGAACCAATAAGGCGGGAAGTCATTAGCACTATGAACAAAATGCTTAGCAGCGTTTTGCCCGTCTTTACGTTCTGAGTTCAAATGCCACCGAGGTCAACTTTGCTTTTTAGCGCTTGGGAGTCCATAAAATAATGTACTAGTCGTTGTAATCAATTTTCTCCCATCCCACCCTTTACACACACACACACACACACAAAATGTTTGGTCCTGTGGGACAATTAGAAAGAAGAATTATTTCTTAAATGCATTTTTATTGTCTTGGAAATCTTCCTAATTTACTCGTCTTAAATTCCCAAA
This sequence comes from Octopus rubescens, assembly GCA_027564515.1. Lineage (NCBI taxonomy): Eukaryota > Metazoa > Mollusca > Cephalopoda > Octopoda > Octopodidae > Octopus > Octopus rubescens. The sequence goes on from JAOPUL010004099.1 coordinate 13,456,289, forward strand.
TTATTTCTTGTTTGTCGTTTTCTTTTGCGATTTGACCTTTTTTTGTTATCGACGTGTTGAGATATTGTACCCCATGGAAGAACTCATCATTATTTTTGTTAAAGTGTTAGAGTAGCAGTCACAATTAGGTCACCAGCTTTATATCTAAACGTCCTGAGGGGAAGGCAAATTTAGTTAGGTCACTTTCTGTTCCGCAGGCAAATACAGCGTGGCTCGACTTTGCCTGTCATCCTCATTTTATCGAGACTATAAAGAGAAAATACATGATCTACACGGGCGTTATTTAAATGTATAGAGTAAACGGATATAACTAAATACTGAACCTGACATCTGCTACTTTCCTTGTGTAGCATTGATATTATATTGTTTCTAATTTTGGTACAAGGCCAGCAAATTTGATGGCGGGCGCAACTCGATTACATCGACTTCAGTACTTGACTAATACTTATTCTATCGACATGGAAATTGTGAACCGAAAAGTTGACCTGGGCGGAATTTGATCTCAGAACATAAAGAGAGGAAGACACATTTTTGTTCGACGTGCTATCGAATTTGCCAGCCCACTGCCTTTAGCATTTATCTTATATCGTAAGCATAATATAGAAATGGAAGAAACATCACTTTATACACGCAGCTGTTTGTAAATGTTATACTCGTCAGTACACCGTTAGAGACTGTAATCTTTCGTTTTCCAATGAATAAAATTATAGATAAGAACAAAGAACAAAACTTATACATGCACATACACTTAGCAGACATAAAACTACAATTCCAGTGCAAAACATTTTGACCACATGCATTATGTTTTTCAAAAAATCCCCCGGTAAAATCATTCGTAAACCAATGTATAATATTTAACACTGAACTTAAACTTTTTTCTATTACACAGGTCACAGACTGTGAGATAATGCAATTGTTCTAATTTGAATCAAAGTTAATGCGTGTTCAGGCTCTGTGATTAGTCACAGTTTGCTAGAAAGCCAATTAGGTGCGATAAATTGGATTTATTTTTAACTTTTAATTTGTTTAGATAAAACTAATTATTCAGGATTTTTTCCTCTTCACCCTTTCCTTTCTTTCTGTTTGGAGATATTTTAATACTCCGTTTGGTTATTTACTGTTATTTACCAGTAGATATCTAAAACAGTTTGGATTGTGTGTAAAATGACAATTATAAAAGCTTGTCTTGGTTGGGGTTGGTATATGTTTTGTAGGGACGGGTTTTTAACCCGTGTTAGTGTTTTCGTCTGTGTTTGTTATCGTTGTTGCTACCATTCATTCTGCTACAGAATTTTTGCAACAGAAAGAGTTGAATTCAGGGCTAAAAATCAACGAAATAACCTTCAATTGAACTGTAATTGCTTCTGCCTACAGCAGTGAACCATTATCTTCACATTGTGTCTTAATTTACTGGGAAGAAATTATGGGTATTGTATTTTTTCTTCGTAATAATGTTATTAACAGCCAACAACCACGTAAAAATAAACGCAAATACAATTACGGCTATTGTTGGTGGGGGTTAGTTTGGTAATGACTGCAGTGTTGCTCTTGCGGTGAATTTCGTTGGTGGCCATGGTGGTGAAAACAGCAAAGATTGTTATTTTAGTGTTTTTTGCTTTTGTCGTTATTTAACTCCAGGCCAGCCTTAATCGAGTAGGAACCGAAGAACTAAAGTAATAAACAAAGTATCACAAGACAAAAACTCTAATCAATGACTAATTTAATGTTTTTATTTTTTAGATTATGTCATTTAAGCTATTAAATAAACGACTATTGTTTGCCTACATATAATATCGTTATAGTAATTGTTGTCATTTAGTAGCAGTAGATAAACTGACTGAAAGTAATATCGTTTGTTTAATTAATCTAACTATTATTTATGATAGTTAAAATGAAAATATGAAGTTCTTTCTAATTTTTGTCTGTAATATTTCCCGTTCACCTCAAATAGAACTACAACCAAAAATTTCCTGCTATGAACATCTCATTTATTACTCAAACACAGTATCTGGAACTGGATTATTCAATATATCCTTCCCTTTTCAAAATGGTAGGGTGCGATTTGGGAAAGAATAGTTAGGTATTTCGAGCAGGCCGTGCGACCTGCTATTCTTGTAAAATTGCGTTATTCCACTGATATATTTCATTGCCATTAACTCGGTCGTTGGCAAATCTTAAGCTCAAAAATAGCCGACCGAAAGCTGCATTTATTATGATACAACCATGTTAATTGTGTTGTACTTTATCAGTTTAATTATTTTTTGTCCACAGGTTCCTGTTGTGTGTTTCTCAGTAATATTATTATGTAAGAAACAATAATGTTATTGCGGCAAATCGTTACCACGTCGGATAAAATGCTTAGCAGCATTTCGTCCGGCTTTACGTTCTCAGGTTACATTCCTCCGAGATCAACTTTGCGCTTTATCCTTTCGGGGGTCGATGAAATAAGTACCAGTTGAGCACTGGGGGGGGGGGTCGAAGTAATCGACTAGTCCCTTCCCTTAAAAAAGAATTTCAGACCTTGTGCCTAAGCTAGGAAGAATTTTCATTGATATTAGTAGTATTACGATTATTTTACTGACCAATGAGATAGGAAGAAGGCCAGTGCCCATTATATGATTTTGCAGAGCCTCCAGAATGGTTAAAGGAAACAAGTATCAATATGGTCATCCGACCTAAATGCATGCAACGAGTAAACTCTGCTAAAGGCAGTGGTGTCGTTAAACCGGCTGACGGGTGAACACGTACTCAGAACGTAAAGAACCAAAACAAATACCACTAAGTACCGTTTCCGACGCCCTAACAATTCCTCCAACCCACCTCCTTGAAGTTGTACTTATATTCTCAACCCCGAACGGATGAAGGACAAAACCTGTCATCGACAGGATTCGATTTCAGAGCGCAGACAGTTGGGACAAATAAAGGAAGGCATCTTGTCTTAGCTAACGAGTGTACAAATAAGGTGGACTAGTAGAATCGTTAGCACCTTGGACAAAATGTTTAGCAGCTTTTCTTCCGTCTCTTTGCGTTGAGTTCAAATCCCGCCGAGGTCACCTTTGCCTTTTATCTTTTCGGGGTCGATCAAATAAAGTACCAGTCAAGTACTGGGGTCGATGTAACCGACTTGTATTCTCCCGTCACAATTGTTGGCCTTGAACTCTGCAACGGACCGGCGTATTGGTCAGAGTAAATGATGTGATTTCGGTCACTTCTAGGACACGGAAACCGGGTAACGATCCTTATAGTCCCAGGGTTCAGGAAAAACAAGAGGAAAGAAACGAGTGCAACAATTTACTGTCTAATTGACTGTATTGCAGCAGATCGAACACGCATTTGTCGATAATTGCGTGTTCGATCTCGAATGTGTCACATGTGTCCTGTAAACAGTGGCTTCAAATGTTGGCACAAGGCCAGCAATTTTAGGGGAAGCGGATAAGTCGATTATGTCGACATCACTTCTCTACTGGTAATGTTTTACCAACTCCAAAAAGATGAAAGGCAAGGTCTTCTCCGGCGGAATTTGGTCTGAGGACTTAAAGAGCCGAAAGAATTGACGTTGTGAATTTTGTTCGACGCACTAATGATTCTTTCAATTCGCCTGTCACCTTTTGTGTCCCATAAATAATACATACGTAAAAGGCACAAGATTATATGTAGTTATTCGGCTTGCTAAACGTAGAAGTCAAATTCCTCATATTGCATTTTATCTTTTTAAGTCGGTAAGGACATAATTGTATATATAGGTTCTACATTGTTCAATAAGACAATATTGTCACAATTTGAACGGCTTTAGCCATTTATCTGCTTGATCAAGGATGACCTAGGTTTATATACAACGGCATAAAATAAGTTAAATGCCTCTAGCCTTCGTTAAACTACTGTTAGGCTTCACAGAGTGAAAACAATATCTTCTCTCTCTCTTTTTTTCTTTTTTGTGTGAGAGAGAGAGAGAGAGAGAGGATATAAAGAAAACATTGCCAGAGAAATGTGCCAACATTTCTCAACCGAGCATTCATCATTTTAAATGCTTTTGTTATTTCATGTGTTATGTGTAAATGACATTAATGCATTTTATGTAGTGTCTAAAAAGTTTACAGTCATAAATGGAATGGAATGTTGCCATTATTGAATGCTGTATATGATATAAAGTGGTGTTCTATGTTGGTTGTATACATGTGAAGATGGCGGAAGAATGAAGCTGTTAGCGAAGCATTCAGTGGTATATGTTATTGAAGGTAACTTCTTATTGTTATTCAATAAGAGTTGCAGTTGTTAGTTATTGTTGTCTCATTCAATAATCCTTGTGTGGTAATTGATTTTGTTTGTTATTGTTTTTATTGCTTATTTTCATGATATTGTCCTCGTATTGTTATTGTTTGTAAACTGTCTATTTATTATTATTTGTTATTGTAAACGTCGAGGCTGACAAATGCGGCGGCAAGTTGGCAGAATCGTTAGATAATACGATATTTCTTCCGACATTTTATTCTCCAAGTTCAAATTCCTCCGAGGTCAACTTTGCTGTTCATTTCTTTGGGGGTAAATAAAATATAGTATCAGTCAAGTGTCGGGGTCAATAGATTCGAATTATTTCCTCGCTCCAAATCTTCACGCCTTTTACTTTAATTAGAAATAATTATTTGCTATTGTTTATGTGTTTTTGTGTGCGTGTTATTGATTGTTTAACAATTCCTGTCTGTTAGTGTTTATTTATTTATATTTTTGTTAGCTGTTTTCTGTTATTGTCTATTATTGTCTCTGTTATATTTGCCAGTCACTTATTGACTGTTACAGTATCTCTCTCTCTCTCTCTCTCTCTCTCTCTCTTATTGTTTTTTTCTGTCGTCACATATCTGTTGTTTCTCTATTATTCTTATCTCTCTATCTATTGTTGTCTCTCTCTGTCTGTTACAACCTCTACGTTATTGACTCTTTGCTATCGACTCTCAGTATCTTTTTTGTTACTGACTCATTCCTATCCATTTGCTGTTATTAACTTACTCTCTATCACTGTATGTCTCTGGTAATATAGCTGTCTCTTATTGTCTCTCTATTATTGTTTTTCCATTATTGACCGTTATCGTCTCTCACCCTTATGGTTTTTTGTTATCTCCCTTTTAGTATCTTTCTGTTATTCTCTGTCTCTCATTGACTGTGTCGTATAGTCCACTTGCTGTTTAGGCTAGGGTCTGTTCACCAGTTATCTATTGGTTTTTCGGTGATGTTTGTATTATAGATGTTGCTGGAGATCTGTTATATATGATTTTTGTACTCGTTTTCGTCATCGGAAACATTGATAATCGTAAGTGTTCTCGTCGCAGATATAAATGTTATTATTGTGGATGTGGTTAGCACGCAGGGCAAAATGCTTAGTAGTGGCATTTCGTCCATCTTTACGCTCTAAGTTCAACCCTTTTCGGAGGTCAATGTAATCCACTACCCCCCCCCTCCTCCAACATTTCCCGCCTTGTGCCTATACTAGAAAGAATTATTGTGGATGTTGTTGACGTTGTGATTACCATTTATCATTCAGTGAACCCTGATTAACTAAACCTAAGATTATAATCCATTCCTACCATAACTATCATCATCATCATTAGGTACAAGTAAATCTCGGACAATATCATTCAATGTATCGTTTTCTTATTTAAATCAATTAAGTGTGAATTGAGCTAAATTCCTCTTATGTCTAGTAAGTCTAATGACGGCGTGTATATTGTTTTTGTTATTAGTAATCGTTTCGGGGTCGATAAAATAAGTACCAGTTTAACACTGGGGTCGATGTAATCAATTAAACCCCTCCCCAAAATGGCAGGCTTTGTGCCTAAATCTGAAACTGGTATTAGTTGTACTACTAGCAAGGCAGCGAACAGGCAGAATCATCATTAGTAAGCCGTTCGAAATGTTTATCGGCATTTCATCCGGCTTTACGATCTGCCGATATCGATTCTGCCTTTCATCTTGTTAAAGTCGTTCAAATAAAGTACCAGTCAAGTACTGGGGTCGATGTAATCGACTGTCTCCTCCCCCCAAAAGTGTGCATATAGTAGAAAGGATTAATAGTAGTAATGATGGTATTATTTCTGCTTAGCTTAGGGTCAGACACGCACACGCAAGCCTCTGATCAAAGACATTCCAGCCACGACCATCCTATTTTTCTCTTATGCGCAGAAAACCCAGGAACACCTTATGTATCATTTTCTAAGAAAGCCAAGTGTAATTTGAGGGAGATTTGGCTACAGTGTCTAACACATTTCCTCGTTGACTCTGTAACGATAGCGTTCAAGTCCTTGGTGTTTCACTGAGGGTTGTTTTCGTTGTTGGAATAACTCCCCGGTATTGAATAATAATAGCCTTATAGAAAAACTATATCAACATATCGTAGGCCGTTGTTTAAATATATCACAGCTGGCCAAATTAGCCGACGACATAGGAGCAGGAAATAGTTGACACACATGTATACACACACGCACACACAGAGACAATATATATATATATATATATATATATAGACACACAGACAATCTATATACACACACCATCTATATAAACACACAGACAATCTATATACACACACAGACAATCTATATACACACAGAGACAATCTATATACATACACACAGACAATCTATATACACACACAATCTATATAGACACACAGACAATCTATATATACACACACAATCTATATAGACACACAGACAATCTATATATACACACACAGACAATATATATATACACACACACAGACAATCTATATACATACACAGACAATCTATATACACACAGACAATACAAACACTGACAATCTACACACAGCAGCTATCTTCAATGCAAATCCATTTAGTAGTAATTTAGTTGTCACTTACGTGACAGAGAATGACGCGAGCATTCATTCATTTTTAGTATACGCATTGGCATTTAGCCAAATCAGCTATAAATTTATATAGTAAAAATATATACTGTGTGAAGAATTTTACTGTATCATAAAGGTGATGGAGGCACCATGTTGACAAGTCACAGAGGACGAAACCGCGATCCATGGTTCTAGCTTCTCTCACCAGTATATATCATTTGCGCTTTCTACGAAGATACAAGACTTTTGACTCTCATTTCTAGCAATCATGGTGCTTGTAGCACCCTCTACTACATAAGTGACAACTAAATTATTCCTAAGGGGAGTTGTATTGCAGACTCATGAATTACATTATATATATATATAAACACACACACATATATATATATATATAAACACACACACACATATATATATATATAAACACACACATATATATATATATAAACACACACACAGATATATATATATAAACACACACACATATATATATATATAAACACACACACATATATATATATATAAACACACACACA
>JAOPUL010004099.1:13766599-13777209 GCA_027564515.1 Octopus rubescens
GGTCGATAAAGTGAGTACCAGTTACGAACTGGGTCGATAAAATCGACTACTCCCCTCCCCCCAAAATTTCGGGCCTTCGTGCCCAGTATAGAAATCAATATATGTACATATCATCATCATCATCCTCCTTTTAACATCCACTTTTCCTTGCTTCCTTGGATCAGATGAGTTTTTATTGAGGCAGATTTTCTAAGGCCAAATGTTCTTCTTGTTGCCAACGTTCACCTGTTTCCAAGAAGGCAATATTTCATCATAGCCAGACATTATTCTCGCAGAATATTAGAAATGAATGTCTCTGCTTATATGACAGTGACAATCATTTTACAACTATCATGTGATGTAAAGACAAGGAAACACAAGCATATACACACACTCTCTCTCTCTCTCTTTCTCTCTCTCTCTCACACACACACACACATGTACAGGCATGGCTGTGTGGTAAGAAGCTTACCTCCAACCTCATGGTAATGGATTCAGTCCCCCTGTGTGGCACATGGGGCAAGTGTCTTCTACTATAAACCTGGGCAGACCAAAGCCCTGTGACTGGATTTGCTAAACAGAAACTGAAAGAAGCCTATCATGTGTGTGTATGTATATGTGTTACTGTTTCCGTGTTTTGACATCATGTGATTATTGTCAATGAGTGCTACCTTATGCAAGTGTTGTCCTTCATTTCCAATATTATGTGAAAACATGGTTGCTCATTATTTGCACATGATTGCAATATTATTAAACATATGAAGGTTGGCAACTGGAAGGGCATCCGGTCATAGAAAATTTGTTTCAGCAAATTCTATCCAACTTGTACTGGCATCGAAAAGTGGATGGTAATACAATGATGATGATTATATATATATGTGTGTATGCATACTAATGCTAAAAGTGGAAGCAGCCATGTCGTGAGTCCTTTTGCTAAAAGCAGCCGCATTGAGAGTTCTGCTGCTAAAAGGGGCCGCGTCAAAGGTCCTGTTGCTTAAAGCAGCCACATCGAGAGTCCGAGAATCCTGTTGCTAAAAGTGACCACGTCAAGAGTTCTACTGCTAGATGTGGCCACGTCGAGTGTCCAGTTGCTAAAATCGACTGCGTTGAGCGTCCTGTTGCAAGAAATGGCCGCATCAAGTCCTGATGCAAGAAGCGGCTGTGTCAAGAGTCCTGTTGCTAAAAGTGGCCGTGTTGAGAGTCCTGTTGCAAGAAGCGGCTGTGTCGAGAGTCCTGTTGCTAGAAACAGCTGTGTCAAGAGTCCTGTTGTTAAAAGTAGCCGTGTCGAGAGTCCTGTTGCAAGAAGCGGCCGTGTCAAGTTCGATTCCTGTTGCAAGAAGTGGCTGCATCGAGTTCGAATCCTGTTGCAAGAAGCAGCCACGTCGAGTCTGAGTCCTGTTGCATGAAGTGGCCGCATCGTGTTTGAGTCCTGTTGCAAGAAGTGGCCACGTCAAGTTCCTGTGCAAGAAGCAGCCATGTCAAGAGTTCCTGTGCAAGAAGCAGCCATGTCAAGAGTTCCTGTTGCAAAATGCGGCCGCATCAAGAGTCCTGTTGCAGGAAGCAGCTGCATCAAGAGTCCTATTGCAGGAAGCGGTTGTATCAAGAGTCCTGTTGCAGGAAGCGGCCACATTGAGAGTTCCTGTTGCAAGAAGCTGCTGCGTCGAGAGTTCCTGTTGCAAAAAGCGGCTGCATTGAGAGTCCCGTTGCAAGAAACAGCTGTGTTGAGTACTGTTGCACAGTTGGTAATTCTTCTCCAGCACTGTTTGTTGCCAAATGTTTTAGTCCTTCATTTCTCCTGTTGGAAGCAACATCTTCAGATTAGTCTTTGCTACCTCATCTTTCTTAATGTCTCTCTTCCAGAAATATACTGGTCACTACATGGATATGATACCCTGTATGTTTACCTACTAAATGTATACAGTATTCTATTAATATGTGTACACGTATACGTATTCCAATACAAATTCTCAAGTATTATACTATTTAACAATTGCAAAATTATACCTAAATATATCATTTATATTGCTTTTATCCAAATGCCACTGGTAAGCACTACTGACATTACAACACAAGTGGGGGAGGGGCAATATCATAAACTAATTACTGATTACGTCTCTTTACCCATTTAATTAACCCTTTTGTCTTTGTGCCATTTGTTATCACATTAATCACATTTGAACTTTTGTTTGTACTCATTGAAAAAAAAGATTGAAAATGGCCAATTATTTAATAGCAGTTTGAATAATACTGGCACCTCGTCCATTTTGCAACCTTATTTTCAAAATATTTGAGAAACATGTTTTTTTTTATTTTTTCCTTTTTCTGTTCCTTTTTGCACTATTACTTTCAGTTCCACTTAATGGTTTCATTCCAGACATCTTGAGTTGTAGGTAAACCCAAGAGCAGTGTTGATCAGCATTATCTACAATGTATACATAGTAAGAAAAATAGCACCAAGAAAGAACTGTTTTCTGAGAGAAAAATATTGTTGTTCTATTCCCATAAGTATAAGAATGGAAATAAGATGAAAGGGTGAAGGAGTGAGGTGGGAGAATGTATACATTTACAGTTAGGTGAAGTGTTACCAGATTCATGAGTATTTTACCACTTGCACCTCTGACTTGAGCCATAAAATCTACACAACCCACACATTGTTGGGTTGGTATACAACATATTATTAGTTACAGATATTGCTATCAAGCTGAGATTATCATTCTTGTTGCTAATTCAAAAATTGGTGGGTTTGTTTTCGTGTTGGAAAAAGTGAGGGTTATTAGTGGAAGTGGCAGTGGTCATATTGTTCTTATTAATAGTAATGTTGTTGTTGTTGTTTAGTCCCAAGCTAATTCTCATTGACCAAAGATCAAAGACATTTCATTTCATTTTTTAAATACACTAAGGTACCTCATTATCTTATGATTGTCTTTGATTTTAGATTAAGTTGCTTATCTTGTTCATACTATTGTTGATGCTATTGTTGGTCAATAAGAAGTTGGTGGGTTGGAATGGCAGTGGTTGTATACCATGAGTTGGTCCCCCATGCCGTTGAAATTTCAAATCATGTTTTGCAAGATAATTTATGTATTCTTTCACTCATGAATGTCCAAAATTTCATTATTCAAAAACCATTTTTCTTTGATTTGTCTGTATGTGGATTTTTATGCACCTGTTGATGAAAAATATTCCCATTAGTGTTCCAGACATGACATAGTCAAGTCCTTAAAAGTATTTATACTTACACATGATATATCATATAATTTTTAATATTAGATAGTTTTTATTTGAAAAACAACTTCAATATATTCTTTAAATAGATGTAAAAAAAAGAGAGAAAAAAAGGGGAGCAAAGCAAGGGAGGGCAGGGAGAGGAGCGATGGGCCACATATCCCAGAACAAGAAGGGTACTCAGCCACACCCTGTGGTAATGACTGTGATGGCATTGCCACAGAGACTGGCCAGTGACACTTGCTACAGTAGCCACTCCACCTCACGGGGCTCATTTCTCCGACCAGCCACTGCAACCCCTATTTTGCAGAGGAAATCGGTAGTACAAAGTACCAGAACACCTGTCTTGACAGCGACCAGCACAAACTGGTAGTGGCCGGCCAGGCTTCTGTACTTACTGACTTTTCTCTCCTCTGCATTACGGGCTGCGACACCAGAGTTTGTAACAGATGCCGTGAGGTTGGTGCTGGAGAATGTGTTGCTACACATTGCGTCCCAGACTAGGGATCTGCCTCCCTCAAATGGGAAGAGTGTTATCTAGTCAGGGTGCTTACCATCCCTGCGGTTGAAATGGAAAGCTAGCCGCATCAAGGCCCCTTCTGATGATGTCATTCAGGGTGGCATGTTGGGGGAATCGGTCCGTGCTAAGGCTGTAGGACAAAGGATGAAGGCTGAATTTGTCTACTACCACTCTGCAGCAATATTTGTGTGGCTCACACACACAGAGACCAAGGCATTGAGCCACTCCGATGCAGGTACACTCGTCATCTAGAAGGGTTATTGGTAGATGAGTAGGGCACTGAATTGAGCCATGCGCCACTATTTGGTTGCGAGGCAGAAAGGAGGTAAGCAAGGCGATGCTGTTCAAGTGATGTTTCTAGTTGCTCGAGAGTGGATTTACATCAGATGTCATCCCAGTTGCATTGGACATTCATGATCTGGGGGGCTGCAGTCCATCAGTGGTCCAATTGGCAAGGGCTTACTCAGGTACCTGGGCCACATCAGTTTTGGCTAACCTGTGGAGTATGTCATCAAGGAGGGTGTGGCTGGAGAAGACCAAAGAGAGGTAGGCCGGCAGAGCCAGATCCACTGCAGATCGCAGACCAAGGCACCAAATCTGATAAGCAGTTTGGCCTGTTGCCAGCCGGCGCTGTCAAAACTGACATTGCAGATCACACACACATATATATATATATATATATACAGGATGTGTCAGTTTCTTGAGATCATTTGTGTATATTTAGAAAAAAGATGCATAGCTCATCAAAGAAAATCTGCATTTGAAAACAAATTTGTACAAATAATCTTGGGAATCCTTTTATCACACCTATTCAATGAACCCACCATTAGCATCAATGGTTGCTTCAATATTGGGTCGGAAGTGTTGACGTGCCTGAATCAGATGATCTTTATCAATTTTGGACATAATGCTGGTTATGGTGGACTTGAGAGATTGAATGGTATTATGGGGGTGTTGATTGACCTCTCCCTCGTCTATGCTCCATATGTAATAATCCTGCGGATTGAGGTCTGGTGAGTCAGGCGGCCATGTGTCTGGGAGAACATGATCATAGAGATTGGGTTGTCCTAGCCTTATGAGATGAAACAGAGTCTTGTTGGAAGACATACAGTCTTCTGTTGCACACTCTGTCTATCTAGGGCCTAACAACTTTCTCTGACACCTCTATGTAGACAGCAGCATTGACTCTTAAGCCCTGGGAAAAAATGTGTGGAGGCATGACATCTTTCTCATTACTGATGACTCCCAGAACCATCACAGTTTCTGGGAAATTAGTATGCATGACTGTTGGAACCCCGTTGAGGTCTTTGTAGAATCATCAGTCATTCCTTTGGTTTACCTTTTGGTCCTGATTCAAAAACCAAAGTATTCCAGCCTTTTGGTATTCCCTTCTGGTGGTGCATTCTAAAACCTTGTGGTCCTTTGCAATGGCTCTGCTTGACTTTTCAGGGTTTCATTGATTATTTCTTGGACTTTTTGCACAAAGTTATATATTTTGTTTTTATTAGGACCTTGTGCATGCATAAACAGAGCATGAAAGATTGCTTGGAGATACATGGTGTATTTTATAAATATGCCTAGTTAAAGTGTCATAAAAGCATGAAACTATTAGTAGCTCTTTTGTAATTTGTGTATTCAATTGATATTATCTCTCACTGGATGGAGTACTTTTTTTATTGATTCTACCTATATTGGATTTATTATCATTATTTAGCTTCCGTTTTCCATGCTAGCATGAGTTAGACGATTTGACTGGAAACTGGCAAGCCAGAGAGCTGTACCAGACCCCAATCCATTTTGGCTTGGTTTCTCTTCCTAACGCCATCTTGGTTGGATGCTCTTCCTAACACCAACCTCTCCAGATGCCTTTAACGTGTCACCGGCACGGGTGTTTTTACATTATATATATATATATATATGTATACTTTATTTGTGAATTAAAGCTACCATTGGTTTCTTACTGAATAAAATTCAATAAAATTCAGTATTCTTTCAGGTGGTGGTGGTGGAGTAATAGTAATGTTTTTGTTGTCGTATTTGTAGAGTGATTACATTACTATTTCATTTTATATATTTTGTATTTTTTCACGAGGGAAAATGGGAACATGGGAAAATGGGATAATTATCCTCGTCAGGTCTCTCAAATCCATTTATGAGACGCTTAATGAGAGCATAAAGTCGTTCCTTCAACAAGGAATCGCCCTAATGGACTGATCATCCGTTCCATATTCGTGATCCTCGCGTATTGATGGTATAATTGTGGCGAAGTATTTGTCAGCTGGGAATTGAAACTGTAATTCGTATTCAGTCTATATTTATCCTTTTTCTTCTCCTTTTACTGTCATTGGACTGTTGCCATGCTGGAGCACCACCTTGAAATGTTTAAGTTGAACAAATCGATACGCAGTCTAACACTTATTATATCGTTGTCTGTAGACGAACCGCTAAGTTACTGAGACGTAAACAAACCAGCACCAGTTGTCAAGCAATGGTGCGTGACAGGCACAGACACAAAGAAACACGCACATACATTGTAAAGGACGGGTTTTCACACAGTTTTTCTTCTACAAAATTCATTCACAATGCAATGGTTGGCTCGGGCTTTTATCCAAGACACTTGCCCGAGGTACCGCGGGGCGGTACTGAACATGTAATCACGCGGTGCCAAAGCGAGCTTCTTAACCACACAGCCATGTCTTCGCATATCTCGGTATAAAAATAATTATCATTGTTGATATCATTAGTTCGTTTGAAGTGTTCCCTGATCGAACAGACCCTTGATCAAAGGTGTATCGCATGTAGTAATAGAAATGGGATAATGAATCTGCGTGTTTTCGAATGTTAGCACAAGGCCTACAATTACCGGGATGGGTGGGGGGGTCAATCGATTACAATCGACCCCAGTGCTCAACTGGTACTTATTTTTTCTTTTTGACACCGAAGAAATGAACAGCAAAGTCGACTTCAGCTGAATTTTTTGAATTCAGAACGCATTTTGCCCGGCGTGCTAACGATTCAGCCAGCTTACCGCCCTATGGAATAATGAATATTAAATAACGTCATAATGTCTTTCCCATGCTTGTTTTGTTGTTGGCCAGTAATCGTTGGGCGGTTCAGAATAGTGTTTTACCCATGACAAGAAGTAGCGGTATGAGGTGTTGTGGATGACACAGCTTATTGCGCGTCGCTAATTCGATGCTGACCTACTTAACATTAGATATTAACGCTTTGCTGTTTTAATTTTTCCTTGATTTAATGCTTCCTTCTTTCTCTCATTTTGTCTCTCTCTCTCTCTCTCCCTTTCTCTGTCTGTCTGTCTGTCTGTCTGTCTGTCTTTCTCTCTCTCTCTCTCTCTCTCTCTCTCTCTCATTATGCATATGACCATATTTCTCTTTATCCGTGTGAGATGGAAAGTGTTTACGTCAATCATATTGAATTGATAATTTATAATGTCTCTTCTCGCTCTCTCTCTCTTTCTCTCTCTCTCTCTCTCTCTCTCTCTCTCTCTCTCTCTGTCTCACTCACTCACTCTTTTTATCTGTATCTGTATATACGTGCACCCGCGCCAGTGTATGTATTTGTATGTGTGTTTCAATTTAGGAGTGTATGTGTGTGTGCGCGCGCGTGTGTGTGTGTGTGTGTGTGTGTCTGTCTGTCTGTCTGTCTGTCTGTCTGTTTGTGTGTGTGTCTGTGTGTGTTTGCCTTCAGCGCCAAAAGAGGTTCAATGGTTCAGTCAGCCGCGCCAAATCGCCAGTGTCCAAACATCTGCGCCCAATCGTCTCATTTCAAAAAGGTTGGTAGCATTCATTTTTCCGTTTCTAGAGAAATGAACGATGTTGTACTTAATCTACTACGACACTTAGACCAATAAAAAATAAATAAAATAGAAACTGATAGAAAGAGACAGACAGACTCAAAATCATTGCCCCTGTACGGTATTTAAATACCAGGAAAAAATAAAAGGAAAGTTTGACTTCGGCAGGATTTAGACTAAAACTGTAGAGAACCAGAAGAAATTAGCGGAACACAGTGTATCGCATGTGATAAGTAGCTTATCAATCCACCCTACCTAATCTAGGATCATTTCAGTTTATTTTTGTATTTTATTATATTATATTCTTTTGATTTAAATTCTTTATATTTCTATTTTTTCCTTTATTTTTTACTTATTCCAGTCATTAGACTGCAGTCATACTGGGGCACCTCCTTCAAGACCTTTAGTCGAACGAATCGAAACCCAGTGCATTTTGTTTAAAAGCCTGGTACTCTTTTGCTGAATGGCTAGATTACGGGGATGTGAACAAACCAACACTGGTTGTCAAGCGGTTGGACAGCATCCATTCTGGGTCACCACATTGAATGGTTTTAGATGAACAAATCTAATCCACTACTTTGTACTCCTCAATCGGTCAATTTCACCGAACCGTTAGTTTATCGGGACATTAAAAACAACCAACAACGGTTGTTAACCAGTTACGCAGAGACAAGCACAAATACATACTTACACACATAAATACGTATATACGTTTACAAGTGACGTTTAAAATTTATGACAGCTCTTTCAGTATAAGTTTATGAATGCATTCATAGAAGACTACTTCATAACTTATAATCCACCATCATCAGGTAACATTTCAAACAGGTGAGATTTCTTATATCAATCTGGGCAAATCCGACATAAGTTGGATCAGTATGGATGGATCGATGAATCGATGGATCAATTGATCGATCGATCGATTGATCGATTGATGGATCGATGGATGGATGGATACGACTGGTTTCCATTCAGTTTCCGCGTGCAAAATTCATTGCCAGGTCATTGATTGGTCCAGGATTATAGAAGACGTTGACCTAAAGGTCCTGCAATGGTGCTGAACCTGAAATTAGGTGGCGGCAAAGCAAACGTCTTAAACACACAGCTATATCTGTATATGTTATTTTTTTAATATGCTCAGGGTTATATATTTTTAGATGGAATACAGTCGGCAGAATCAACATCAGTGTTCTACTGGTACGTAATTGATCTACTGAGAGAAGTATTCTCGAGTCACCCTTGGCCGCACTCGAACATAGGGACAGGTGTAAGTAAATAGCGCAATTTCTTATTTTTCTCGGTAAACAGCCAACTTAGTTCCTCCACTGTTTCCATGACATGATAAAAATAATTGATGGATAACTATTATGGCATCGATGCACCAGATGGCAGAATCGTTTAAAGGCGACGATCTGCCAGAATTGTTAGCACGCCGGGGAAAATGCTTAGCGGCATTTCTTCCGACTTTACGTTCTGAGTTCAAATGCCGCCGGGGTCGACTTTGTTTTTCACGCACAGAAATACACACACGTATATCCGCTAGCTTCCATATACACGTACATACATAACTACATACAGCTTTCACTTTCTCCTCTGACTTCGAATCAAACGTTGCAGCCTACATGTCATGAACACAAAAGTAAATAAATAAAAAAAAAACAATTTATGGACATTAACGAACAATTGCTGCTATAAACGAAAGATTGCCAAGATTTTCTTGTTTCAACACTTCAGCTCCTGGATATCTAACAATCCTTCGTCTTTGGTCTCGAATTTGTCATTATGTTCGTTAGTTTCCGTAGAAAAAATGTTATTTATTTACTTTTTTGGTTTCATTACGTGTCAAAGGCAGCATTTGCTTTGAAGTTGGAAAGTGAAAGAGTACATATGCACGCGTGTCTATGAAAGATAATGTGTATGTGTATGTATATATATATGAAAGATAATGGGTGTACGTGTGTGTGTATTACATAAACTTAATATTAAGGGTTTTTTTCCCCTTCTTTTTCACTTTTATTAGCACTATGAGTAAAAACGTTACAATTTCATCTAAGAACAAGCAAGGCGATTGCCATGGGGTACTGGCTGGAGATCCAGCGAAGACGAAACGAGGCCTTATTGTTCTACAAGAATGGTGGGGAATGAACCAACAAATTCAAGATGAGGCTGCTGACTTAGCATCGAGAGGGCCATTTGTGACCTTAGTTCCTGACCTGTACCGTGGTAAAGTGGCAACCGATAATGAGGGAGCTGGTCATCTGATGAACAACCTTGACTGGAATGGTGCCATTCAAGACATCGAGGGAGCTGCCAAGTACTTACTTCAATTAGGATGTAAGAAGGTAAGCAAAATCTATTTTTATTGTCTCGACCAAATAGAATGACCATTGTCCACACCCCACAGAATCTCTGTTGTTTAACCCTCGGTCAATCCAGTCTGAGCAAACCTATGTTTTATTGCCTTTGGTTCATGGACCATAAATCACATTTAACTTATGATATTGACTCACCTGGTTCTATGATACAAACTTCCTCTTTTAAAGGGATCTAAATTAAAACCTTCCATCAAAATTTCATGTTAATTTATATTCCAAACACTAGCGTAATAGTGAAAGATATTTTACTAAATTCTTCCTTATTTTCAAAATTAATTGGAACCTAAGAGGTGTATTTCAACAGAAATACGGTAATAAAATGTTTAAGAAGTAAACAATTAAATATTGGCATGGCTGTGTTGTTAAGAAGTTTGCTTCCCAACCATATGGCTTTGGGTTCAGTCCCAACTGTGTTGCATTTTGGATAAATATCTTCTACTATAGCCCTTGGCTGACAGCTGACCAAATTCTTGTGAATGTATTTGGTAGATGGAAATTGAAAGAGGCCCATTGTATGTGTGTTTGTGTGTGTGTGTGTGTGTGTATATTTATCATCATTAGCGTCCGTTTTATATGCTGGAGACTGGCAAGCTGGAGTGCTGCGCCATACTCCAATCTGCTTTGGCTTGGTTTCTATGGCTGGATGCCCTTCCTAACATCAACCACTCCAGAGAGTGTATCAGGTGCCTTTAACATG
>JAOPUL010004099.1:14075775-14086203 GCA_027564515.1 Octopus rubescens
ACTTTATCGACCCCGGAAGGATGAAAGGCAAAGTCGACCCCGGCGGCATTTGAACTCAGAATGTAAAGTCAGAAGAAATGCCAGTAAGCATTTTTCCCGGCGTGCTAACGACTCTGCCAGCTTGCCTCCTTAATAATAATAATAATAAATATATATATTTATATATTCACCCACTCCTAGTTTCTCTGTTCCCACTTATATCTATTCACCTGATAACTTGAGGTGCCACATGGGCATCTTATCCTCACTATTTAATCTCTTTAGACATACTACAGATTCCTCTTCACTGTCTCCTCTAAATGTGAGTAGCCATGTAACTCCTCTACGGCAAGAACCTGCTCTGCCCCACCACCACTTCTCATACCTTAACCATTATCTCCTAGCATAAAGACCACCACTTCAGGTTTTGTAGTCCTGCAAGCTGCAGTAAACACTTCCAAGTGGTTGGTGTTAAGAAGGGCATCCAGCCATAGAAACCATGCCAAAGCAGACACCAGAACATGATACAGTTCTTGGACCCATCATATCCTGTCAAACCATCCAACCTATGCTGACATGGAACATGGACATTAAATGATGATGATGATGATATAATCTAATCAATTCACAAGATGGCATGACTATTTTATCCTTAGTATCTTTGATACTAAGAGTTCTATCTTGACATCAAGTAGACAAAATCTCATAATCTTTTTGAAAAATAAATTTATCATCATTTTGATATCCATTTTTACATGTTGGTATGGTGGGACAGGATGTGTCTTTCATAAGTTTTCTTTTTTTTCTTTTGTCTTTGTTGGAAAATAAATAAGAAATTGAATTATCAGAACAACCATTCTGTAGTTTAGTAAGGAATTGTTGTTAGTTATGAAATTCTAAGACTTAAGTAAAGGAGAGTAGTTCCAGGTGATTGCAAATCTTAGGAGGAAATGTTTAGTACAGGTCTAGGAAGTAAAGCGCCTTGGGTATTGGGAAGAGATGAGTTGAGCAGATTTACTTAAGATTCCATTGTAATAACACTAGAGGAAGATAGAAAGTAGTTTAGTATGTAAGCTGTACTTATCAGGAATTTTCTCGTTAAAGGTATTTTTTATGACAGATGTGGGCTATTCAAGGTTTGTGAACAGATTTTGTTTCTTGAGCAGATGTTGTAGAGGGTTTTTAACTCCACAAAGCTGAAGTATTTTATTGCTTAAACCTTTATCGTTCAGATTATTTTGTTGAATGTAATTCTTATTTATTCAGTGTTTAGAATTACTCGTGCATTATTTTGAAACTTTGAGATTTGGATGATGTGATTGTTTATTCTTAGAATGAAATTGTAGAGTAGGTGTGAGAGGTTAGATCTGGCCAGTTTGAACATAAAACAGGTAGAATATTTTGGCTGGATATGGCCAGTTTGAAGGCACATGGCTCAGTGATTAGAGCGTTGGCTTTACAATGATGAGGTTGTGAGTTCGATTCCTGCACCAGGTTGTGTGTTGTATTCTTGAGCAGGACACTTTATTTCACGTTGCTCCAGTTCACCCACCTGTAGAAATGAATTGCAATGTCTCTGGTACCAAGCTGTATCGGCCTTTGCCTTTCCCTTGGACAACAACGCTGGTGTAGAGTGGGGAGATTGGTATGCATGGGCAACTGCTGGTCTTCCACAAACAACCTTGCTCAGACTTGTGCCTAGGAGGGGAGCTTTCTAGGTGCAAACCCATGGTCATTCATGATCGAAGGGGGTTCTTTACTTTAATTTATATATGTGTATATATGAAGGCGCGTGGCCGAGTGATTAGAGAATTGGATTCGCAATCGTGAGGTTGTGAGTTCGATTCCCAGACCGGGTGATGCATTATATCCTTGAGCAAGACACTTTATTTTATATTGGTCCTTCTACCTAGAGTTGCGACCGATAGATAGTATTAGCAATTGGAAAGGCCAATGGAAAACATTGTTTCCTCGGTCCGATTTGACGAAAGTCGATTGACTGCCGATATACAAATATACATATATAGTTTGATACCTCCACCCATATTTGATCTCGTTTCCTCAAACAAACAAATACGATACGAAATAAATATCGGTTAATACATACATCTTAGTCTTATATTCTATTACACCTCGTTATTAAAACGCAAGAAACATTTGAAGAAATATTTTTTTGTTTCTTGTATCAGCATATATACAGAACTAAATAACATTTCGTTGTTTCAATTTTTCATTTTACTTTCATCTCAGTGGTGCTCTAAAATACAAGTTAGACCTCAATACTTCTCAACTGAACACAGAGGCATACTCTCTGGCACGTTTATTTACATTAATCAATAACCCCAAATGTATCAGGGTCATGGAGAATTTCTAAATATTTTCTACTTATTTACAAGAAGGCAGTAGTATCAATACATGGTTGAATAAACCTACATTTTTCAACATATCGATATAGATATTAAACCATAAAGAAATGAGGGTTTGATGAATGATAAACTTGTCTCTTTTCATTATGTTTTGTTTACAGAAACTCACGCTTCCGTTAGTGGTGTCTAACAGATGATGTTGGCCTGATTCAGACAGATTTTATTGGTTTTGTTTCATTAATAATACAGCAGTAGCTGTCCCGGGATTGGACTTTGTATCGATAATGAATTATAACAATCAATACTGCATTCACATAATGTGAGTATTTATAACTGCCTGTGGCTATGTAAGTTTTCATATGTGGTGATTATTTGTGTATATACAACCGACGAGTTCTGAGTAGAATACGTGATTAATTAACAGGTTCCCAGTAGTATTTAAGGTTAATACTGGGTCCTCGGTAGTTTATGAGGTTAACCATCGAGTCCTCGTTACTAAATGAGGTTAATATAATACGGGTACTCAGTAGTATATGAGAACTAAATATAGCCTTTAGGTACTAGGCCCTCGGGGGGATATGAAGTTAATATCGTGTCTGCAAACTCAATCCTATTTAAACGCACTGGACCTATCAAACAATTATTCATACTGCACTTTCATCCTTCAAACGTCGATAACTATGATGTACATTTAAACTGATAAGTACTTTAAGAAAAGGCCGATACATGTTAAGTACTTTAAGAAAAGGCCGATATATGTCATTTGTAATTTTAAATAAACTCAGTTTCTAGTCAAA
The DNA here is from genome assembly GCA_027564515.1 of Octopus rubescens. Lineage (NCBI taxonomy): Eukaryota > Metazoa > Mollusca > Cephalopoda > Octopoda > Octopodidae > Octopus > Octopus rubescens. Next base: position 14,078,918 of record JAOPUL010004099.1, read on the forward strand.
GATCAGGTTCACTTAACAAGAATCTAACAGCGATCGTATAATTAATATTCTTTTATTTCCACATAACTTGAACTCACAGTAAAGTAAAGAGTAAGTATAGTTACTGTGACACCTAACCGAGAGCATTTTAATGATGCCATCGAGAAAGGAAGGAATGTTACACAATCTTATTTTTACTCCTATAATATACTTTATCTATTGTAACCGCACACGCAGTACTATAACTCAGATACACACACACACAGCTTCAATAAAAGTTTGTTTCTATACATACAGTAAAATGATATTTTTAATTAATCACCAGACTACCCCTCTATTTCCATCTGATACAACGAGAACAGACAATGTATTATTGACTGTCAGCCAAAATAACTAACTTATTTTGTCTGACACCAAAGTGTTAAAAACTTAGTGCAAAGCTCTAAAAGCAGATATTATAAAGAATATTATATATTTATTTGAAAAATGGAAAAGAATGATTTTACTTGTAGTTCTAAACAATTTTTTTATTTTATATTATAATTTGGTTTTGTATATATATATATATATAATGTGTGTACATACACTAGTCAGTCTACTTTTCTTTCTTAGGGCAGTATCCGACACACCCTTACTGGCTTAGTGTAGCGAACGCTTGTGCAACGAAATTACGTAATGATATAATGACGATGATTTTTAGCATTGGCACCGGACAACACATTTTGCAGGAGGATGTTATCAATTAAATCGTCTTCAGTACCGAACAGGTACTTTATTTTATCAATCCCAGAAGGATTAAAAGCGAAGTTCACTTCGGTGCAATTCGAACTCAGAACATAAACAGTCGTAATGACAACAATTTAGTAACAAAAAATATATATAATTTCTTGTGAATAAATCTACAATTGTATAAGACAGAAATGAGTTTGAGTGGTGTTTATGTTTTTGACAAGTGAATTAACTTCAAATAAGAACTGAAACTTCTTTAAGGAAATAGATAGAGTGAAAAGGAAGTGAACGTGAATTAGTAGAGTAATAGAGAGCCTTGGGGTGGAAAGATAAACTCACTATACGCCGTATCGAACCTAATAAACATAAAGGGTTTTTGTTTCTTTTTAACTTGTCATTACATATTCATCCATAAAACCATAACGCCTCTGAAGTTCTTTTAATATTCTATTAACCCTAGACTGGTCTTCTGCGATATGCTTGCAGATAAAACTTTTTTTCTTTGGTACCTTTCTTTACCTGTATTAGCTCCTATTTATTGTATCAATAACCTGTTGTCTGTTTTTTAAAAATCGAATAGAACACCGCTGTGACATACTTTGAAAGTGATACTTAAAAACATGGTCAAACGTAATGGTTTTTATTTAGTTCCAGGTTATCCCTGACTGAGCAAAGCAATGTTGAAAGACAGTGTAGCCATGACCACTCCGTTTTTTGTTTGTTTTTTTCTCTCTTTGATATTACATACCTAGGAATACATTATACAACGCGTCTATCTTTTCAAAACAGTAAGGTGTAAACATAAAGAGGATTTTTACTGTTATTTCTAGCAGAACGCATCAACTACCGGTTAGAGGTAAAGCCGTAAAATTCTTAGTTCGCAATTTGATTTGTTTTGTTTTGATTTCTTTTTCTTTGATAAAACAAATCATGAAGATGATGTATATCGCAAGTTATGAGAAGAAGAAAAACAACTAACCTGGTTTAGTTACTTAATCCAGCATAGCCTCTGAAGGCAGTGTAGTGTTTATGTTACACGGATGTGTGCTTGTGTAATACGGCTTTACAGCTACTGTTGCTAGTACAAAGTAACTAACAAAAAGTGAATCACTAACTAGGCGATTGGTAGAGAAGTTGTTTTGTTTTATTATTACTAATATTTATTTTAGTAAAGGGAAGATAATTAACCAAAATTGAAACCGGCAGAATTAATTGATCTATTTAAAAATCAAAGATGTTTTCTTTCTCTCTCTCTCATTATGAAGTTATTGATTATAAGAATTGTGACGGGGGGGGGGCGTAATGCCGATGAGAAATAGTTCAGAAACGGTTAAAATTTCATAACTATTACCAGTAGCATGGTATTGCGTGGGTTTGGGCCGCTCCCTCTTCCTTAAACCTAACATACTTTCGACTACAACAAACACCCGTATATTAACCCAATGCCGTACAGTGTATCATCAAGTGTGATATACAAGACACATTTTCCTGGTGTCCATGCACCATATATGATAAACGTTCCCTGTCTGGATCTTGTTAAATTTCTTCCAACCACTTGATTGTTTTTACGTAACTTTAAAAGCTTCTAACTTCTTTATTAATTTCTAGAAGTAAATAAATGCGATTTTCGTCATCAACCTGCAAAATTACATCAGAACTATATTTTTTGAAAATATTCTGCTGAAAAGTTGAAATCAAGTGGTTGGAAGAAATTTAACAAAATCCCTCAATTTATTTTCCAACCACTAAAGTAACTTGAGACTTATAAAAGAAAAGCTTTCATAAGTTTCATACTCAGAACGTATGAAACAAAGGCTAATTAGAAGTCTGAAAACAAGCATGGACGTTTAGGACAAACTTATGAAAATACTTCGGACAGGCGAAGGATTAATTCATAATTAAAGGAGGAAAAAAAATTCTTCGATAATAGAGATGTGAAAAAATGTCAATGAAAATTAGTTTCGAAACAAAGTTACGATTTGGTAACTATCACGTGGATTTTGGCCGCTCCCTTTCTTGAGCTTAACATAACTTCGACAAAAGCAAACAGATTTATATTAAGTGGCTACCCAGTGTGGTAGCCAAATTAATCGACCCCTTTCCTGCCACTACAGCAAACACATGCACCGTATTTGATGCCATATAAAACGCACTTTCTTTTTCAAAAACAAAATGTTTCAAAGAAGAAAAATATCACACCGAGTCCAACATGCGGAGTTGGTCTTCCCATAAACTTTAATACACCGAAAACCTTTTTATTGAATATGCGCTGCTGAAATTAGGATGCGTCTTTTGCGCCATCAAATACGATATAAAAAGTAACAACTCTGTACAGTAAACCAAATTGCACCATCACCACCATCCTCTTCCTTAAACATCACATACCCTCAACTACAGCAAGGCCACTCCTTTCCATATACATAACACCCCTTCCATTACTACAAACATACATATATAATATGGTCGTACTGTAAGTCCACACACCCCACGTTACACCATTAAACTATAATTTCAGAAAATGAAAGATGAAGAACACATACCATAAAAAATATGCTTAAATCATTTTATGTTTAGCTATCAATATTGATTTCAATTTAGGCCTTCGTGCCCAGTATAGAATGGAATATTGATTTCAATTGTTGGCACAAAGTCGGCAATATCGGGGGAGGGGTTAAGTCGATTACATTAAGTCCCCGGTGTTCAACTGGTACTTATTTTATCGACCCCGAAAGGATGAAAGGTAAAGTCGACCTTGGCGGCATTTGAACTAAGAACGTAAAGACTGATGAAATACCACTAAGTGCTAACAATTCTGCCATAAACAAGATCACCGGGATATGCATGCAGGGTTCTGGGGACTGCTTGTGAATTTCCTATTCCCTTGTTACTCTTTCATCAGTTCATCAACAATCTCACATAGGTGCAGGCATGGCTATGTGGTAAAAAGCTTGCTTCCCAACCACATGGTTCTGGGTTCAGTCTCACTGTGTGGCACCTAGGACATGTGTCTTCTATAGCCTCACCTTATGAGTGAATTTGGTAGACGGAAACTGAAAGAATATATACGTGTGTGCGTGTGTCTTTGTCCCACACTGCAGCTTTACAACTGGTGTTGGTGTGTTTACGTCCCTATAACTTAGCAGTTTGGCAAAACAGACCGATAGAATAAGTACCAGGCTTTAAAACAAAAGGTACTACGGGTCAATTCATTTGACTGAAAACATTCTTCAAGGTGGTGCCTCAGCATGACCGCATTCCAATGACTGAAACAAGATAAAAGATAACCACTTGCCATTCTGTTCCAATAATGGCACACAGCTCAAAAGAGGTTAACAACTTCAAGTACCTTGGGTCATTACTAATGGTAAGAAAAACTTCCTTACACAAAGGAACTAGCCTGAAGAGTCTTCAAAACATCTGGTAATTATTTCAAGATCAACCATTCTTGCCTTTTTCAGGGCATGTGTACAGACAGACATTCTTTTCTATGGAACCAAAAATTGGTCTATGAAGGAGCCTCAAGATTGCGTTTTGGTACATTCACCATGGTATAAGCACAAGACCAGAGATTTATGGACGCATTCTACCCACCTCTACTACACTGGTTTTAACAACTGGTGTAAATGTAAAAACAGACACACATAGGTGCAGGTATGGCTGTGTGGTAAGAAGTTTGCTTCTGAACCACATGGTTCAGGGTTCAGTCCCACTGCATGATACCTTGCGTACGTGCCTTCTACAATAGCCCCAGGCTGACCAAAGCCTTGTTAGTGGTTTTGGTAAATGGAAACTGAAAGAAGCCCATTGTATATATATGTGTGTGTGTATGAGTTTGTCTCCTACCACTGCTTGACAACTGGTGTTGGTTTGTTTCCATCACTAACTTAGCAGCTCGGCAAGAGAAACCGATAGAATAAGTATCAGGCTCAAAAAAGACATAAGTACTGGAGTCGATGTTTAACTAAACCCCTCAATGTAGTGCTCCAGCATGGCTGCAGTCCAATGAGTGAAACAGATAAAAGATGTAGAGACTAGAGTAGAAGATACTTGCCCAAGGTATTGTAGTGGGATCAAACCCAGAACCACATGGCTATGAATCTTCTTTTAACCCTCAACTATGCATGTAAACTTATCTATATTTCCTTTATTGTGAAACTGAAGTCATTTTTCATGACACAGTTTGCCCAGTATATATCCAAATAACTTGTGTTGCTGGCCATTCACCATGGCAACGCCACCACAGTCAATACCGCGGGGCGCGGCTGAATACCCCCCCCCACCTTTTCTCTCTACATTTCTTCTATCTGTTTTTTCTTTTCTTTTTCAATTTATACTGCTGTCAATGATTAATAAAATATTTCCTTGTTAAAATAACTTGCTATATTACCTAATGGTAATAGGAAAGGCCATTGGCATGAAAAGTGCATCCAACCATAGAAACCATACTAGAATTGATTGTACAAGCAAAACATGATCTTCTGAGCTATGTGTGAAGGCAACAGAACTGGAAAAAACTGTGTCAACCTGCTCAACTATGGAAATGATAATGATTAATGATCATTGACTCTACCTTACTGTATATGTCCTCAGATGCGAGTTCCCACTCTACCTTGCTATATGTGTCCTCAGATGCAAGTTCCCACTCTACCTCGCCGTATGTGTCCTCAGATGTGAGTTCCCACTCTACCTTGCTATATGTGTCCTCAGATGTGAGTTCCCACTCTACCTTGCTATATGTGTCCTCAGATGCAAGTTCTCACTCTGCCTCGCTGTATGTGTCCTCAGATGCAAGTTCCCACTCTGCCTCATGGTATGGAGGTCCCGGTCCTTGTGTCTGCCCCCCAGCCTATTTGTTGCCTGTCTGCCTCTGATCTAATAGGTCTCGACTATGTCTCGTCCAGCCCTGCTCTCAACTTAACATAATCCAACCTCGTTTTTTGGGGGGAGGTTGGATTATGTTAAGTTGGTGATAAAATACAATAACTTTCCAGCATTGTAGCTGTGAACAAACTAAAAGAAAAATTTCAATAAAAAGAACAATATGATTGGTAAGGAAGGAGATTTAAAAATCATAAAATCTCAAATTATTTCAAATATTTTGAATTTTATTACAAAAGAAAGAAAAAGAAAAAATGGAGTGATGGAGCATTGCAAACAGTTTTTCTCTCATGTCTTTACATAAAGAAATAAAACAGCTCAGAAACTGACAAAATTAGAACATAGAAATTATTTTGTGTTTATGTTTATATATAGTCTGACAGTTTTTAAGTATTATTAAATAATCTCTTTTTATATAGAAAATTAGAAACTACAATTTAAATTTCTCACTAGAGATCACTGTAGTTTTTGCTTCCAAATTATATTTCTTTATATACATCCACAAAAACACACACATATAAAATTAGGAATTACAATTCAAGTTAGAGGAATTGTATTTTTGGGGCTTCCAATTATATTTCTTTATGTAGACACACACATGCATGCATGCATATATATATATATATATGTGTGTGTGTGTGAATATGACAGGCATGTACTGATCCTATCTAAGTGATTTAAACAATGCATGAACTGAGTGAGTTAATATCAGCATGTAATGAGTTAAGACAACAATTTTCATTCTCTTTTGGAAAGTAAAGAAAAAGCTTGTCATCCCATCTACTAAAAAAAGAAAAAGTAAAGAGGGGGAAGACTGTATAAAGCATGTATAATAAGTGTGGTTCACTTTGGAATTGAGACACGGACTGTGAATACAGAGTATCAGATGAGTCTGATCTGTTGGCAAGTTTAACTGAGTGTAAAGGGAGAGGGAATATGATTAGGTCTTGAAGGTAGTGTTAGCTAACTGCACTTTCCAGGGTTTGGTGTCTATTGTGAATAGCTGATGCAAACCTAATGACTAAGGGTGCAATGAATTGGTGGTGGAAGGTTCCTATTGAAGAAGCAAACCAAAGGACTGAATAACAATCCTTATCATCATCCTTTAACGTCTGTTTTCCATGCTGGCATGGGTTAGAAGTATGTTTCAGAGAAGAGTTGATGCAGAATTGAGACATGTGAAAGGTCACAGCTTGCATAGAGAAGATATGAAGTTTTCATCATCATCATTTAACATCTGTTTTCAATGCTGGCATGTGTTGGACGGTTTGACAGGAGCTGATAAAGGCCAGGGGCTGCACCAGGCTCCATTGTCTGTTTTGGCATGGTTTCTATGGCTGGATGCCCTTCCTAATGCCAACCATTTTATAGATTGTACTAGTGCTTTTACGCTCCATAAAGTGGTTGGCATTAGGAAGGGCAATTAGACAAAGAATGAAGAATTATATCTTTATGTAAGAATAGAATTCTTCCTTCTTTGTCTGATTGCTGTTATACTCTGTGATTAATGTACCAACCTATCGATGGGTCAGATTTAGTTTGAACCTGCTGTCCAATATATTTAACCAATATGGATGACTATATTCTTCAGTGACCATTGTATTAGATAGGTTAATCACATAGAGTGCTGAGGTATTCGCCTCTGTATCTTCAATCCCTATTTTCCTTCACTATATATATATATATATATGCATGTATGT
>JAOPUL010004099.1:14485145-14499900 GCA_027564515.1 Octopus rubescens
CCTGCACCAGACTCCTGTGGTTTTGTTTTGGCAGGATTTTACAGCTGGATGCCCTTCCTAACACCAACCACTCAGCATATATATATATATATATATATATATATATATAATAGAGATAGAGAGAGAGAGATTAATACATTTGTATATATAGATATAATAATTTGTATACGCACATACATATATATATACACACATTTATATATACGTATATCATATAACCCTATAGAGTACATTCATTCTCAAGTTGCCTAGGTTACTGTTCCAAATTATAGTCGTAAAAAAGCGGCAAGCTCACGGCAGAGTTCAAGGCAATCCTATGCCACTACTTCAAGACGTTTGCCTCAGTGCAACAGATACACTATTGGGAGCTGAGGCTCTACTCCCTAGTGAAGCCACGGAAAATATGCAGTGATATGTATATTGAAGATTCTGGTGTCAAGTACCTCATTTTGGGATTGAAAGCTATATTCAACCTCAAACCAGACCCCACATTATAACACCAAAGATCTCACTCCACTCCATCTAGAGCAAGGACCCTGTACTGTAACAGCTTGGAGTTCAAAGTCCCATGGCGTCTCAATATCTTACTAAAACAAAAAAGAAAACTCTACAAAGCATAAATGTGGATGAGTTCAAAGAATATTTAGACAAGTTATTATCTGAAATACCAGATGAACCCACATCACAGCAAGAAATACAAAGAAGGGCAGCTTTGCCCAACTCACTGCTTCACCTGAACAAAATCCAGAGAGAGGGTTATGAAGTGAGTTTAAAATATATTCGCAATCACACACATGGTTGTGTCTCTGCATTGTCACAGCTCCCGGCTCAAACCAGAAATAGATATTTATTTATATTTGCATACATTTATAATATGCATGTACAACCCATGCCAGCATGGAAAGCTGATGTTAAATGATGATGATATATATACTATAAATATAATACAAATGTATATGCATATATATTCATGTGTGTGTGTATATATATATATATATATCCGGTCCTTATGTCTGTCTGCCCCCGATATATAGGTCTCGTCTGTCCCCGGTCTATATGTCCGTCTGACTACCAATCACCTGTATGGTGCCACGTAAAAAGCACTTGTGACAGTGCCACATAAAAGCACTAGCACCAAGAGTCCGGTGCCGGCGGCATGTTAAAAGCACCCAGCACACAGTTATGTGGTTGGCATTAGGAAGGGCATCCAGCCGTAGAAACCAAGCCAAATCAGACTGGAACATGGTGCAGCCCCCAGCTTGCCAGCTTTGGTCAAACTGTCCAACCCATGCCAGCATAAAAAAAACGGACGTTAAATGAGGAGGATATATAAATATTTATGCATATTTATTATATACATATAGTACATAATGGGAGATTTGTGGTACTCAGGCAATTTACCTCAGTTAGCACTCATGTGAACTTCCAGCTAACAGGATGTATAGCAAAATAATAACAATCCAATATTAATTCCTAGTATTCCACAATCTGAAAATCCGGGAATTTTCATTAATCGCCGTGTATAACATAGAACAAATAAAAGAATGAAGATACTGGTATCACATTTATTATCCAGTTATATATACATACATACATATATACATATACGGTGATACACTCTCTGGAGTGGTTGGTGTTAGGAAGGGCATCCAGCTGTAGAAACCAAGCCAAAAATAGGCTGGAGTCTGGTGCAGCTCCCCAGCTTGCCAGTTTCCAGCCAAAACCGTCTAACCCATGCCTGCATGAAAAAACAGACGTTAAAGGATGATGATGATGATGATATTGTATGTAGATAGAGTTATAATCCAAGCTGTGTCCTCTTGAAGCATATCTGCTTATTCCAGTACTCCAAAGTCATATGTAGATGTTATAATTGTGTGAGGTATGCATAGGTGTTGAAAAATACTGGAAAATAGTTTTTGCAGAGTAATTACATATCAAAACAGGAAATTGAAAAGAAATGTTGGTATTATTTATTCACCATTACATGTGTTTCATTCGGTGATAGGAGTTACAAAATTGTACATGTAAGAGAAAAATGTAAGATATGTCCTATTAGAAATGTTTCAGACAGTATCAAATAATATTATTTGATTCTCTGTTTGAAGAATTTCTAATAAGGGATATCTTACATGTTTCTCCTATATGTACAATGATGTAGCTCCTATTGGCAAATGAAACATGTGTAATGGTGAATAAATAATACCAAAACATTTTTTACAATAGACATTGCTTTCCTCTTTTTTTTTCTTTGTTTGCTCATATTTGTGTTTTCTTTGGTTTTGTATTTGTATTTTAATGTGCTTTTGTATTATATATGTATCATATACATACATGTTATATATGCAATTATTATCTATTTGGTAATAAAAAAAAAAAACTTTCTAATTATTCTAGAAACATTATACTTTAAAGACAGAAGGGAAAGTCACTACTTGGAATTTTGAAACAAAATTGTGATGTGTGTCAGTAATGTGTGTGTGCATACCCATCAATTTTCTTTTTTTTTTTTCACATTAAATTCTGATACAATCATAATCTACACAAACTGAAAGGTATCTAGCAAATTTCATTTTAAAAAATACCCATTTTTCTGGAGGCTATTAGGAAACAAAGCCAACATGCGTTAATTTACCAAAACTCCTCTCCCCATTATCAGAAAACCTTTTTACAACAAATTCTTGTATAATCAGAATCTACACCATCTGAAGCATATTTGTAGAAAGTTTCATTAAAAAATATCCATTTGTCTGAAAGTTACAAAGAAACAAAGTTAGGGGCACACTTATGTAAGTATGCCTATATATATATATATCTCATCATCATCATTTAGCATCCGCTTTCCATGCTGGCATGGGTTAGACGATTTTACTAGAAACTGGCAAGCCAGAGAGCTGCACCAAACTCCAGTCCGTTTTGGATTGAGTTCTATGACTGGATGCTCTTCCTAATGCCAACCACTCCAGAGAGTGCACCGTGTGCCTTTAATGTGGCACCGGCATGGGTGCCTTTAATGTGTTGCCCGCACGATGGGCTTCTGTCTCAAAAAAATCCACGTCAGCTACAGTAGCTACAGTAGAAGACGCTTACTTGCCCAAGGTATTGCACAGTGGGATTGAACCCAAGACCAAATGGTCAGGAAGTATGCTTCTCAACCACACAGTCATGCCATCTAAATAAAAATATATATTGCTGTCTAAAAAATATTTAGAATTTCAAGTAGAGGCTTCCTTGTAGGGTTGGCAGGTTTGGAAAACTCTCATTTAAATTCAAATGAATTCTCATTTATAAGCAAATACCTGTGATAAATCTTAAATAGCTGACTTCACAAAAATGTGAAAAATGAATATATTAATAAATAAAATATAGGCTGTTTTCTTAGCAGTGACTTGTTTTACAGAATTTGATAATTAAATTCTTTGCACTAACAGTCTAGTTTCCACTTACATTGTAACATAGCTTCTATTTCATTCTTTCGTCTGTTGAACACGCCTAAGTAAGAAAACACATTCAGAAATTAGCATTATGAGCTGGTATGTTGAACAAGTACTAGCAAAAAAGTAGCAACTCTGAAGATTGCTCTTTAAATTCAATTTTTTGGACATACAAATTCTTTCATGGCATAACTTACTTTTCCTTTCAGATGTATGCAGCATCTCTTGTTCAATGCGATTTTTCTTTATAACTGTTGGCTACTGGCACAAAAAAAAAAATTAAATAAAACACACTGTTAATTTTTATCCCCTTCTTAATTAACACTACACATGGCGATTCCATTTGTTCCTTTGTTGGAAGACTATTTAGTAACAAGGATGTGAAACTATCAAATTCTTTATTCGATGAAATCCTTGCCAGATAGTTATAACAAATGCCATAAAAATCATCTACTTCAAGTTGGAATTTCTTTTTCTGTTCAACATAATGTTGTCACTATTAAGGCACCCCCTGAGAGGAAAACATTCTTTCTTTCAAACAATTAACAAGTTCTTTTGGGAAATGAAGAACCTCAATACTATTCATTTTTTATTTTCCATAATCACACTACTAAAAATACATTGACAACTGTAAGAAACAAATAAGCTTTGTTCAATGGACTATTGAAAATTCAGAAGAATTTTCAGGGCTTTTCTTCAGAATTAATGTAGGACTTCAGTGTTTGAAATAAAAGATGTTTCTCTCCACTGTATTAACGAGATCAAATGAGTTTTAGAATGTAAGAGAACAAAGAATATTTAACTCTAGCATAATCACAAAAGTCGTTTATTTTTTTCAGTTTGAATAGAATAAATATTGAAGAAAACAATTTCATGATAATTACTTCAACATTCATTGAATGTTACAGTTTAAATAGCATTGTGCAGAATGCTGGAAAGTCAACCCCATCTGTTGCTTTAATTTTGAATGGACATTGTTCACACATTTGAGCAATATTTACATCAAAACTAGTATTTAGCTCATTCCAGTGAAATTCAACAAGGGTCTGTCATGAAGGTACTCGCATTTATACTATTTTGTTAGTGTCTATAAGAGGAGTAATTCTTGAAAATTTCAGTTCTATAGCTATTACCAGTCAAATTTTATGGCCATTTAAAGTTTTAGGCAATTTCCAAAATTTTCAAAATATTGAGTTTCTTTCATTTCTAGAGGCCCATCATTCCAAATAGGTTTCATACCATAACTGGGAAAGTGTGTTTCTTTAATGCTAACCATCTAAAGTCTCTCAGACACTAAAGATTAAAAAATGACAACTGAAAATTGCAAAATCTATGTCTGGGAGTTATTTTTTTCAAATTTAAAGTTTAGGCAGTCATTACTTAATAACAGTTGATGAGCATCCCATCTTCTCTAATCTTACAGTAAGGACTGAAATCTTAACAGAACACATGAATTCACATACTCAAAAGCCTGTTTTCTTGTGCAATAGGAAGTGGGTAGGGATAAAAAACAGGACAACGTGAACAAGTTTGAAAATTCAGTGTTTTATACAATTTTTGAACCAGAATAACTTCTTATCACTAAGTTGAAACTATATAAAACTATATATATTCTGAAAATACACCTGATGGTGGTAAGTATAGAAATGTGGAAATACAGCATTTAAAACTACTCTAAACATCAATTTTCATCCCCTGAAAATGTCTCAAAATAAAAATTCTTGTTTAAGGGGTAGTTCAGAGCCATGGAGATCAATGTGCAACAATTAGGAAAACTTTAAAACCTAAAAATCCTTGGGCATTGACCTCTTGACTATGCAATAACAACAATGTGATTATTAATTGGACCCTCATATTTTTATAATACCTTTATAATTTCAGGGGATCGAAAATAAGAAAAATTCTACTAGTCCTATATTGATAGTTGATGGGACATTCATAAAAGTTTTCTTAGACTGTATTTTCCCTCCAAAGCTGAAGAAAAAATAATAAAACTAGTAAAAAGTTTAAAATAACATGAAACAATGAAAAACAAAATGAGTAAAAAGATATTTACTACCCTAATACATATCACATCAAACTTTGTACATGTTTAATATCATCACAGAAAAATGATAGAAATGACTGCTAGTATTTCCAGGAGGAGGAAACTATAAAATCTGACTGATAACATCTATGGAGCTGAAATCTTTAGGAATCACTCCACTCATGGATACTAACAAACGATATAAATCTGAAGAAAATCTAAGAACCTTCACAACAGGCCCCCGGTTGAATTTCCCTAGAAAGAACCATTTGTGTTGTCTCCACATTTTCCTATGTCAACTTTTAACACAGTAATACCCTGCACAAATTTCTGAGGTCTCACTTGTAAGCGATTTTATTCGCAATAACTTTATTAGTAAATCTTGCGAGGGGGGTGGGGATTGTCCAATTAAAGTGAATTTTTTCTGCTTTGTGATTAATTGTATCCGTCTTTATGAAACAAACAAAAAAAAAAAAACAAGGTAGTTAGACCTTTGATAATATCTGAAATAATGTAAGGAGCTCTTTCACTTTTTATTCTTGCTGTACATCTCATCATAGGACATGAACATTTACAATCTTTCATACAATCATATGCGCTGGACAGAATGGAAGGCCATTGCATTTTCAGCAGCTATTGTATTATCTTTTACTATTTCTCTCTTAAGCAAGAAATTTATTATTTTTGTAGTGAAGATTGTCGAGCATAGCATATATCGTTTGTGCTTTGAAGTTTTAATATGTTGCTTTATATCAAACTTCCTGCTGTGTTCATTGTTGAATGTACAATTACATACTCTGCAGTTGGTTTCAAAACAACCTTTAATCTATTCTTTAGAATACTCACCATGACAGCTACACTAACATTTCATCATTTTGGAGTTAATTAAATAGTAAGTTTGAAAACACAGATGTACCTGTGAGCATGATATCTGGCATCTGGAGAATCAGATGCAACAAGGTTACGAGTTGCATCAATCATGTGAACATTTTAACCTATGAACAATGCACATGGTGCAGCAATGTAAGTCTGTCACTACACTTGTTGCAAGACAAACACTGAAAATGTGTAGTCAGGGTAGAAGTGCCGGTGCGAGGCTACAATTTATTTATTTGATAGTATAAGTATTAAATAGTATATTATGATAGTTGAATGGAAGATGAGAAATTTAAGAACAGATCAATTTTTTCTTATATAGCATTATTTTCAGTGATATTATTTAACTGAAAAGACTTTTTCAGGGAAAGCAACCATAAAAGTGTAGGGAAGAATGAACTAACATTAAGTGAACACTAAAGATCTTTCTTCCTTTGATTCGGACGTAGTGGAGAATTGTGTTAACTCTGGTTGTGTAGAAAAACAGAGTTGAGTATTGGCATCACGTGTCGTTCTGGGGGGTCAGGAACCAGGCATACTTGTTGAGCTGACAGTCTCCTATAAATAGACACGTTTTCTGTCTCCACTTCGACACCAGCATGCATCATCTTCATTCCACTCCTTTTGCCAACACTTGCATATCTATAGTCTCTCTCCACTTCGACTCCAGCCTGCATCATCTTCATTCCACTCTTGTTGCTACACATGCATATCTATCGAGTTTCATTTCCTCGACTATACAACATGCCACCTCGTACGTTTAATTCCATTTGCTTACACTCGCATACTTTCTACGTTTGCCTATACACGCCACTACCATCTTCAACCAAAAAGACATCAGCAAATTGTGATAGTTTTTCTTCTATTGACACATTACATGTTTTGGAAGGTTCGACAATAAATAATAATTAACGGACGAAGGTATGATGTTTTTATTTACACGCAGCCTAAACAACTTCTTTCTCATTCAACATTCAGTCATCATTCCATTTTTGTCTTCGCTAAAAAAGTGATGTGAACAGGGAAGATATGGTTGAGGCTAACATGCACTTAAGTCATAAAAAAGTGAAAATAAATTACAATAGAAACCGGAATTGACGATAGTCTTATACCCACGTGTACATTAGTTGAATTATTATTGGTAGAGTCTTATGGCTCTTCTCAAAAAAGGAATTGCCTCGTATAATCCGAGTGAATCCACAACATATCACTGCTTCCTGTCGGTTCTTTCTCTACACCTCATTAGTCGTGCAGAATTACTGCATTACTCACATGTAACTGTGTTTTCTATCATGCATATCAACATGCAAACCACTGAATTGCCTTCTCAGTAGCGTTTGTTGCTGGGTATAGTACGTTGGAATGGTGTACTTCAGCTGCTGTATTTGATAACTTAACAAATAACTAGAATGTGCTATACATGTAGGTGCCTGAAGATGTGGCATAATGAGGGAGTTCTTTATATTCTTTTTATGAAATGTTGGTATGTCACTATCATTACTTCTAGTTTCTATCGCAATTTACTTTCACTCTTTTCAATGGTAATTAGTCTTGTGGAAACCACTTCATGGTGATGTAAGAAGAGGAAAACATCGTCACACTTTCATCGACAACTTGATTGCAGACACTGGCCTAGAATGTATCCTAGACCTTGGTAGTGATGTTGCGGCCCGGGTTGGAACCCGGCAATAATAATAATAATAATCCTTTCGGCGAAGGAACAGTGTAGGCAACTACACTGTTCCTTCGCCCTTTTTTGGAAAAACTTTTCCGGAAGTGGCGGAGTTGCCTGCACTGTTCCTTCGCCCTTTGATAATGCCAGCACAGTTGTCTGTGAGCTTTTCTAACTAAACGTGGGATGAATCACCATACGCATTGATTCATTGCAGCATATTTCTGAATTCTGAATTAACCCCAACGGTGCAACAAAGCTCATTGTACTTTCAATGTTTATTGTATCAATACAAATTTCACGTACGATATAATTCCTTTCAATCGGCTTTACTCTGTTTCAAAGAAACCATTCATCTTTCCAGTTTCATTTTATTGTCGAATTCAGTCGGGTAATACGTAACATTATTTTACTTTCATTTTCTTGTGTAGCTCTTTGTCGACCATTGCTTTCTGGATGACAAACATGAACATCTTCCAATTTTTTAATCTCTCACTCTCTGCCGGGATATATCCTGACATTTTGAAACACCCCCTAGTGTGTCCCATTCCTAAGAAAGGCAAACCCACTCTCCCAACCAACTATCATAATATTAATTTCACCTATAACATCTGTAAGCCATTAACAATGACACCCAAAACATTGAATCTATTTCTCTTTCTCTTATCAGTGGCCACTATTATGGCTTCTGCTGAGTCAGATTCACTTGTGACCTATTTCGCTCACAAGTGAGCTCTCATTTTAGAGAAGATCCGTGAGAGCAATGTTATTGAGTTAGGCCTCAGTAAAACCTTTTACTATTTGGCATGCAAATCTCATATATCAAAACTTCCTGCCCACAAGCTTCCTCCATCTCTTGTCTCTGATTGTCATCATGTCATCAGCTCTCCGTGACAAGGTTAACATCTCATTCTATATTTGGGACTTACTTCCCTTTAAATCGCTCTTTTAGCAGGTTGTCATGGTTATTAGATAGTGTCAACTTGGGTTAAAACAAGGATTTCAACAACACTGGACGCTCAGCTGGTCTTGAGGTATTGAAATTGCAATTTACTGACACGTATTTTCAGAAAACAAAAATATATATTTACATAATTGTTTCACAGAGAATATATTCAAAATAGCGAGTATATATTTTTTTATTGCTTCACATTCAATTATTTACTTTTCGATAATAATTTTTTCTAATTTAAGCAGGAAGCCAACAATTTTAGTGGGAAAGGGTTAATCGATACTATCGACCTCAGTACTTTACTGATACTTTTATTTTATTGATCCCAGAGGGATTGAAAGCAAAGTTGACTTCGACGGGATTTGAACTCCGAACGTGAAGCGTCGGAAGAAATACTACAAAACATTTTACCAACGCTAATCCATTGTCCTAAGATTTTCAGGAATAATAATAATTTCTTACATTGGTCCAAGGCCAGAAGTTTTGGGAGACTCGATTATATCAACCTCAGTACTTGACTAGTATTCCACTTTGTTGAATCTGGAAGAATGAATAACCAAGTCGACCTTAACGGACTTGTCGGAACGTAACAAATTACTGCGTGACATTTTGTCCGACGCCCAACCGATTCTAACTTCGACCACCTTCTCTCCTACACAAAAGTTCAAGCAGACTTCTCTGATCTCCACTCTTGGATAGTGGTGAATAGGATGATTATGGTGCTAGTGGTGATAATGATCTTGAGGGAGGCAAGTAAGTTACAGGTGATAATGGTAATTGTAGTAGTAATGCTGATGACAACAATGACATCCAAAAATGAGCCAACAGAAAGCTATTCCTAAAGGATTGTGCAGAGGTGGTAAATAACTACATTGCCTCCATTATAACTCACTGCCTGATCATTGTGATTTTCTCCAATTTCTGGCTGACCAGATTGGAGTGTTTGTTCTTCCTTTAAAAATGATGCATTCTACGGATCAGGTGATCTTATACTGCCAATGCCCTCTATAAGGTGGGCTTGGTATGCCATGACTGTTAATACACAGAGAAATACTGAGAGTGCACTATTATAGAGCTTCCTGGGGTAAGCAGGTGTAGGCTCTATTTGTAAAGCACATATTTCTTGGTGGAAGTGCAGTCCTGGGTCAAGAAATGATCAAAACTGAATATGGTCAGGCATTCACTGCTCATTACCAATCAGGTCAGTGAAAATTGTATGTTGGCAATATATATAGAGGACTTGTGGTAAGAAACAGTGGCAATGTTCTTGGGGAAATTCTGAGCATTGACGAGTATAAACTATTTGGACTGCACTGGAGGAGTTTCAGGAGGGGACTACTATGGATAACTTTTAGAAATCCTTAGCCAAGCAAAGTTATTGAGGGGGCACTACTGGTCCCTTAGAGATAAATTCTACAGACACTGAAATACTGTTAGATAGGGATGTCTGAGATGGACACGAAATTATAAAATCATTATGTATATGCTTGTTCAGTATCCAAGCATTGTTGACTTGTGTTTGATGGAACTGGTTTTCAGCTAATACCATTACGAAGATTGTCCCACCATACTCCTTGACCTGGGAAGGTAGGCACTTTTCTTCAGTCTGGTAGCCATAAGAAAACAAATTGTCTTAAAATAATTAAGACAGATACTTTCCTTATTGACTTCTTCAAGTTCCACTTGGAAATGAAGGTAAGGGTGGAGAGGGAAGTGCTTTCTTCAGCAAAAAAGTAAAAATATAGATGAGTGTGAAAAAAATGGTGTATGTACATGAAAACAAGACAATTAGTATCAAAAGGAGTTGTTGATAAGACATAAGGTTACAGCTCAAGATGAAGGACAGAAAGTAGAAGAAGCAGTGGTGAGAAATGATGTCATATGTCTAATAAATTGTGTAAGAGCTGATAGGAGCAAGAAGTGGTTCATGTGTGCCAATTAAGAGTAAGGATGTGGAACATTTAAGAAAAACTGAACTGAAGAGAGACTCCGTTGACCTCTTCAACTTCGCCCATGAGACCTTTGGTAGGTCACCTGCAGGTGACAGATGAAGACATCTCAACAGAAAAAGTTACCAAAGCCATATATCACTCAAAGAACAACAAGCTAGCTGGGCTAGATAAGGTAACTGCTTAATCATCAGGGGACATATCACCAAAGAAGAGTTGGGATATCTTTGTCCCAACTTAATATAGAATATGACATGAAAAGGAAGTTGTTGAAGCCTGGGATGATGGAGTGGTACTAACTTTACCTATGAAAAATGCTCATAGCAACTGCAACAACTAGCATGGAATAACCTTGCTATCTATCCTTGGTGAAATGCTCCACAGGTTCCTCCTTACCCACCTGAAGAATGTGGTTGATGAACATTTACAAGAAGAACATGTAGGATTCAGGAAGGAAAGTCATGCAATGAGCAAAACTACATGTTATGAAACATCAAGCTGAATCTGAGCAGAACTGTTGGTTAACTTCATTGGCTTCAAGAAGGTCTTTGACAGTGTACACAAGCAATCTTTATGGAAGATTATCATAGTATTGAGTGCTCTCACACTATATTAACATCATGCTATAACTTTACAGAGTACATGTTGCTGCTTCAGAACCAAAGGTAGGTACATGAAGAGGTTTGATGTTGTCACAGTAATGAGTACTTACCTATTTTTGTTTCTGCTAGTGGTGGATTTAATAATGAAGAAATCAATGGAGGATCTAGCATATGGCATCAAATGGGGACAGGTGAGACTCACAGACCTTGACTTTGTAGCAGAATGGATAGACATAAGCAAGAAAATGAGAAACTATTTATTTCTCTCTCACTTTCATTAATAATTATTGTATGGTCATAGTAGAAAACACCACTATAAAAATCATGGTTCTAAGCATCACTGATTAGTTAGTTTTGGGGTGCAAAATGTTTCCCAAAACAATTGCACCAACTTACCAGGTAAACCAATCAGATGCGCTCATTTGGATCACGTGTTCTCTTGACGGGAAAAACTTCTTACAGTTCTGATGAGCCTACCAATCTCTATAAAAGAGTTTGTTTTTCCCTCCAAAATGGGTCTTACGTGTTTTGACTCCAGCATGCTGTCGTTTGCTTGTTCCGCTTGACTACACCTCAAAACTTCATCTATGCCAACAACATCATAACTCAACAATGGAAGTGCCATGCCAAATGCAGACATACTATGATCTCTTAGTAGAATACTGTTAATGTATGTATGACCAGTTCTTTCGGTCCATTTTACTGTACTATTCTTGTTTATGTCTCCTCACTGACATGTATAATCTAACAAGTCGTTTTTTTATATTCAACACCACTAATGTTCAATAAATGCTGAGTTAAACTGGAAAAGCTGTTGATTCTTTTTATGTCTACAAGCACCACTCTCAACAACAGCATCTCAATGGTTAGTCAATGGTTAGTTCAATAGTGAAAACACGAATATGATGATTATTGGGGAGGCATAGCTGCAACAAGTCTGGTTGGATGGCCAGACTCTGGAAATCATTGACTCCTTCACATATCTGGGAAATAACATCACAAATGTTGGAAATTGATGTGGAGAAGAGACTAGGTGAAGCAACAGCTGTCTTCTGGTGCTTGAAGCCTAACTTTATCAGTCAAGGCACCAAACTTTGTTTACATCAATCATCATGCAGACAGCAACTTATGCATGTGAGATGTGGAAAAAGACTAAAGACCAATGGAATATATAGAACTGCAAATGTCTTTCCAGACATTGCCTTAGAATCATGCTAAGAATTTCTTGATATGACCATATGAATGAAGTTGTGGAAAGAGTCAGGCTTAATGATCTGCAAATACCATTGACATAATACAATGAAAGATGCTTAGCCATGTATACAAGGAGACCAATGAGAGCCTCTCTTGAGTTAAAGTTAGGAGATGAGGTAGACCTCCTGGTTGAGGACTGTGGAGAAGAACCTAACAGATATGGGCCTGGCCCTGGAGTAGGGCTTGTGACCATGCAGAGTGGAGGTCTCTCATCACCCAGTACTCCATAGGGAGAAAAAGATAAGCAAAACTTATTATTCTTTTAGCTCAGGTTTTGTTGGAACTCTTAGAATTTTGCATGAGTAGTGGGCTTGCTTCCTGTAGCCTATGGTACCATACTAATTGTTTTCTGCAACTAACTAGTACTTTCTTGATAATTCTGGCTGTACCAAGGAGACAAACATTTTGCAATAGCTCTACCGAGAACTCTATTCCCATTTTCTTTATGTTCCTCTCAATATCTTTAGATACGTCCCTAAGGCCCCAACAATAATCAGCACTATCTTCACTTTTCTCTTCTTCCACAGTCAAGCTATCTTGTATTTAAGAGGGTTGTACATGTCTACTTTCTCACCTTCTTTCTTAACCATCTGTGAGTCAAACAGGCATGCAACATCAGTTACAGAGTTTACTTTGTACCCTACCACTAAGTCTAGTTTGTTGTGCTCAAGCACCCGATCCATTTGAATTGGGCAATCCCACAGGATTTGTAAGTATCTGACTCAGTCACTCTCTGTGGTTTGTGATCATACCATGTCTTACTTCTCATTATCCTCCACTTTTCACACAGTTTCCAATGCAGAACTTTTGCTACCTTATGATACCAAAACTTATACTGGTTTTGGGCAAGTCTATGACATTCATTTACAATATGGGCAATAGTTTCATCAAATCTATTACAAATTCAACACAATGGAGACACTTGCTCATTTCTAAGACTTACCCTCCAATTTGTGGCCAAAACTTGGTCTTCTACTACAAGTATAGTGCTCTCAGTCTCCTTTTTAAGTGTTCCTTTCTTTAGCTAGCCCTCCTATGTTCTCCAGCAACTTCAGTTGTGGCTACATGAGATTGATTGTGTAGTCCCTTGTTGCATAATACTTCTTCATGTCCTTATTGTATTTCTTGTTTTATTCTTTTCTTTTTCCCTGCTTTCAATATGTGCTCATCTTTAACTGCCACTAGTAAGGTCTCCTCACTTTGGGTTAGATATCTTAGCAAGCTCCCATGTTCAATATGCATGCAGTCTTCCACACTTATCAGTCCCCTTTCTCCATTTGCTCTCTTCATGTATAAACTATCAATGTCTGCATGTGGATGATGGACTTTGTACATGGTTAGAAGCTTTCTTGTCTTCCTGTCCAACTCCTTTAGCTCATCTTCTGTCCACTTCAGAATTCCAGCACCATACCAACTGCAACTACATGCAAGTTTATTGCTGAAATTATGTTTGAATTCGGTACTTTTTTCAATCATCACAGATACTCTTTCTTCATGTTTTAATCCATCTGCCTCAAGTATTCTTAGGTATTTATATCAAGATTCAGGTTCAATTGTCTTCATCATTTCACCATTTGACTAACATATACCTTCTGTTCTGACAAATTTCTCTCATCTCATCACCATCTCAGCACATTTTGAAAGACCAAACTCCATCTTGATATTATTTGAAAAAATCCACACAAAATGGTCTAAACTGTCTAATTCTGCCTCACTTTTGTGAACAACTTCAAATCATCCATTAATAGCAGGTGATTCAGCTTTCCTTTACCAGTTCCAAAACCATACCCCAACATTGTCTTCCTCAGTATTTCACTCAAAGGGATTATTCCCAGCACAAAGATCAATGGGAATACACTGTCCGCCTAGAAAACTCCTCTCCTAATTTTCACTGCTCCTAACACCTGATTCCCATTATTATTGCGAGCTGGTAGAATCGTTAGCGCGCCGGGAAAAATGTTTAGCGACATTTCTTCCGGCTTTAACGTTC
>JAOPUL010004099.1:14527141-14554683 GCA_027564515.1 Octopus rubescens
ATGTATATATATATGTGTGTATATATGTAAATATGTTTTTATATATATATATATATGTGTGTATTTATATATGTATATATGTAAATACGTGTATATATATATATATATATCTATGTATATATATATGTATATATATACGATACCAATTCGTTTTCAACCTCTTCTCTCGATGTCAACCATAAAAATGATTCTGTAATCCTCTAAACAAGTGATAATCAGAAGGTGTACGGTCAGGAGAATATGAAGGATGAAGCAATTTCTCCTAATGGAGCTCTTCTAAAAGATCTTTAGTCAATTGTGCAGTGTGTGGGCAGGCATTATCCTCGTGCAAAATAACTCCATTTCTGTTGACTAAATATGGGGGATTTTTGTCCAAAGCTGCTTTCAAGCAATGAAGTTGATCGCAGTAGAGATTGGCGTTGATTGTTTGTAATGGATAATTCCTTGATATTGTCTAACAGTTTGTAATGGATAATTCCTTGGTATTGTCTAACAGTTTGTAATGGAAAATTCCCACCATAAACTCAACATGATCTTCTTTGGATGCAGTTGTCCTCTTGGTTGCTGAGCAGGTCCACTTCCTCAACTGATCCATTGCTAACGGCATTTAATGTTATGATAAAGGATCCACTTCTCATCACCTGTAACAAGCCTATCCAAAAATGGCATCTTACGTTGTCATGTAAGCAATGACTCACAATAAGTGACACATTGTTGCAGATTCTCTGGAGAGAAGTCGTATGGATTTTCCAACTACTCAAACCTTTCCAATTGTTTTCAGTTCGCGTAGGATAGTCGTACGGCTTACTTTAAATTTCTCTGCCGAGTTCCTTAGCACTAGTGACAGGATTTGCTTTGATAACAGCTTCCAACTCTTGGGAATTGAGAGCTTTTGGACAACCCTCCTTTGGCCCATCATCTAAGCTGAAGTTCCCACTTCAAAAATGGGAAAACCACCTCCTGCAACTTCTTTCATTCACTACATCATCTCCATAAGTGCTCTGAATGGATTTTGCTGCTACACTTCCATTGACACCTTTATGAAACTCATAGAGTTAAGCATGTCTAATGTGTTCTTTAGTTGGGACGAACATTGGGGGTGAATATTGAAGATTGTGAACAATATTCTTTTAACTTGAAAGAAGAAAATATAAATTACTCATTATTTCATTCCATGAGAGGCAATACCTTAATAAATGTTGTCTAAAATTTCATCTAGAAAATCGGACAAAACTTTTGTTCCAACCTGATACATCCATGCATATGCATACATATGTGTGTCTATATGTAGTAATTTGTATAAGAAATGATCTTCCCAAGTTTTAGGTGTGACATCACCCATCTTCAATGGGGCATGAGGTTGCATGCTATCCCCTTGACAGGAGCCTCATCAACTAAGTCCTGATATTTCAATTTCTTTACTTGAAATTAGTGTAAAATTACAAATAGTAACATATTATATATATAATATGTTATTATTTGTAATTTTACTCTAATTTCAGTATGTATGCTGTTTATGTGTACATATATATTATTTATGTTAAATTTTTTGATACCTAAGAGTTTTTTCCAGTATTTAGCACTTTGCATCTTTCTAACAGGTTGAAATAAGGCACCAAGAGTCAGATTAGCAATATCACTTCCTGAGTAGAGATGTGTCTTTTCTGCTAAAGAATCCCAATCTTCATCTGATAATTCCAAACATGTATTTTTTGTATGGATTTTAAAAAGTTGAAGCCGAGCATCTCTGGAAATAACAAAAAAACATGAATCACTATTGATTGAGTATCACTATGTTAATAGATTTTGTATGAAGATATAATTTTGATAATTAACAAGACAGAATTTGTAAAAGTAGAATATTTAGCAGATCAATTAGCCTACTAGTACTTTTTTTCATAATCTTGCAAAGTATGAAAACCAAATTTAAACCTGGCTGGATTTAAACTCAGAATACAAAGGAATGAGACTCATTATTATAAACTATTACAAAGGAATGATATCCAATATTACAGAGTATTTAGTCAATTAAGTAAGTGGTATTGTCCATCCTGCTTGTGTTATTTCCCCAAAACACTTACTGAACATCTTTCATACAGACTGTTTCAGAATGTTTGCCATTGGCTACTTCACTGTTTTCATTTTTTTTGTTATAGAGCTGTTTTTTTTGGGGGGGTGGGGGTTAAATATTTTCTGTAGCCTACTGTAGTATTGTTTGGTTGTGAAGTATCATAAAGGCAAAAGGAAATTTGGGCATTGATAGATTAAATAAAACTGTTTCTCATAAACAAGACAATATGAATTATGAACAACTGGATATAGCTTTTGCACAGACCAGTCTGATTCATCCCAGCAAAACTGTTTATATACAATGTATCAACATCAATAAATGTTGATAAATCTACTGGACTTCAACGAAGAAACTATCAAGAGATATTGTATGAGGTTATCTATGAAGTGAACTGAAGAAATGTCCTTGAGAATAACTATGCTCTAAAACATGGATGTGATTGCCATGTGTTGAATATACTAGGGATTCACACTATAACATTGCACTGCTGACATTAGTTATTTTGACTGAACAAATCCAGTCCTCTGCTCTATATATATCCTAATTATAATTCTAACTCATATCAGCAGGAAGGAAACTAGAAAAAACAAGACACATCTGACTGAATTATAGTTGTATAAGGCTGGTACAAGAAACAGAAACTTAAGTAATAGTGTCAAATGCTAGAGCAGAGCTGGGTAAACTTTTCTTTAAGAAGGCCACATGATCATCTGTATGGGTTCCGCAACTCTGTGTTTGACTAAATACTAACATTTCTAAATAGTACACAAAAATATAATTATCATACATACAACTGAATTATTTGTACACAAAGTTAAGTAATAGATATAACTGAATTTAATGTTATCTTGCTCTGATCAGAATTCCATGTGCTCATAGTTCTACATAAAGATAGAAGGAAAATTTGAGTCTACAATCCAAACTCTTAAAATTTTCTTTCAGAGTATTATATGCTTGGAGATCAATTAATTCCAACTGGAGATCATTCAACACTGATTAAATATTAGATGTAAAAGCAAGATGAATAGATTGTCCATAGATTTAAAATCAGTAAACTACCTAGAAAATTAATCTTTTAAAGCAGATACCTGCTGGCTCTATTTCTCTGAAGAGAAATGTCTAACAATGTATTTGTAAGAAGGGAAAATACTCAAAGTTGTGTTCACTAATTTGTCTGAAAAAGAAGGCTAGTTGCATTTGAAATTATTTAATTTCCTCAAACAATTCAGATGCAAAAACACTTTTGCTGTGTAACTTAATGCTCACTTCATTCAGGTTACCAACATTGTGAACTGTATAGTTATTCTATCTTTTTCATATTACTTAAAAATTCATAACTTAAGAAAGAACATTTTTTTCTCTCTCAAATTCAATACACTTTTCAGAATATTTCTCAGGTTTAACAAATGATGATTCAGAGCATCTAAATATTCACATTCCATATTATCCAGCAAACTTCTGAACTGTCTAACTCTAAGTTAATAAAACATGCTATAGGATCAATTACATGTATAACATCCAGGACAGATTTACACAAACTTTCCAGGACAGATTTACACAAACATAAACAGCATACATACTGAAATCAGTGTAAAATTACAAATAATAACATATTATATATATAATATGTTACTATTTGTAATTTTACACTAATTTTACACTAATGCAAAGGAATGGTAACTGAGTGGATGCTCATTTTTCATTTTATCATTAAACAGCTTCAAGTGGCCAGCTTTTTCTCCTGTTAGTGAAGATATGCCATCTATTCTAATGTTTACCAACTTGTCCCAATGTAAACGATATTTGTCCAAGCAATTATTAAACTCTTCAACAATAGCAAAATTATCATTAATTCCTTGAGTTATACTGTATCTTGTATGTCCATGCTTTTATCTAGTGTCAGTGGGTATCACAAGAATAATTTACCAGCTTCAAGGAGCTATAGTGACAAATTCTGCAAAATGTCATCAACATAACAAACTATAGTTCTCCTTGACAAAGAAACAGTTTCAATTTCTGTTTATATTTCAGGGCAGATAATATCAACAGCAACAAGCATACAGTTCTTTAATAATTCTGCTTCAGAAAATGGTAATGTTTGACAATTTTATAAGCAAGCACAAAACTGGCCTTTGTAGTGGTTTCTTTTATGGAGGTTCATTTTCACAAATAATAATAATAAGAAGAAGAATCCTTTCTACTATAGACACAAGGCCAGAAATTTGGGGGAAGGGATAGTCGATTATATTGACCCTAGTACTTGACTTGTACATATTTTATCAACCCTGAAAGGATAAGTTTCCCTCAGTGGAATTTGAACTCAGAATGTAAAGACAGACGAAATGTCGCTAAGCATTTTGTCCAGCATGCTCACAATTCTGCCAGCTTGCTGCCTTAAATAATAGATAAATAAATGAAAGTTTGTTTTATTTTAAACTTTTCAACATAACATTGTCTTTTCACAAGTTTCATAAATTACTTCTAAAGCTAATATGATTAGTCTGAAAATATCTCTTCAAATTATACTTCTTCTAATATGCTAAGACAGCAATACTGTCTTAGCATATTAGGTACACTGCTTTACTTCTGATATTGTATATAAATGTTTGTTTGTCTATTCTTAGTTAAATGCATGTCATCTTTAATTTTCTGTTTTCTGTAGTTTTCGTAGCACTCATTCTTGGAGAAAATTTGAAATATTTTATACATCAAAAGGCTTGAAAAACACTGAACATGTGTTGAAAGACTCTTTCTGGTATATTTTTAAAATATCAAAATCTAATTTTAGTTTTGTTAAGTGTGTTATTTTCTCAAAGGTTTACTAGAATATCTTCAGACTGCACAGATAAAGCTTATATGCAGCCAACAATCTGTAGTTTGCCCACTTGTGTTCAAGAGAGATCTTTGTCATTTGCATTACAAAAAGCAAAAATTAATACTAGGAAGTGTTTGAACTGTGTTCAAGATAGTGTTTAGGGAAAAGTATATACTCTTCAAGACAATAATTGGAAACTAATTATATATCATATTACGTTGGAACATAGCAACAAAACAGTTGCCAATATTAGAGCTTGAAATGTTTTAACTTGTTATCAATGTCCTAACCTTTAGTTATGTGAGCTTTCCTCACTTATTTCCCTGTTACAGGGCTATCAAACCTACAATTACCTAGTAAACTAACAATGCTAGAACCAATTGTTTACTTTTACTGATTACATGCCTTCTAGACCTATCATTTTTAATTGATAGAATTGGTTATAAGAAATTCATGTCAGCAATAACAAATTGTTTACTTTCAGTAACTGAAATGTAATAACTTTATTCTAGTATAAACTTGCTCAAAGTATTATTTACTTATCAGGAAGTGGAATATAAATCCGTTTCTGGAAACGTCTCAAAAATGCTACATCAAGTTCCCAAGGACAGTTTGTTGCACATAGCAGAAATATATTATCTCTGGTCTCTGTGTTGCCAACTCCTTCCATTTGTTTCAAAAGTTCAGTTTTAAATCGTCTTGTATGCTCCTCTTCTTGAACATTTCTCTTTCTGCACAAACCATCAATTTCATCAATGAAAATAACCTAGATGTAAGAAGCAAATCATAGTGAAAATAGAAATGAGTGACAATTGGTAAAACTAAATAATAGTATAGAGATATAGTAGTAACATATTTATTACAATAATTGTAACAATCTGAAAAAGGAAAAAAATGTGTTTCTGTTTAGCTGTAACAGTTGATATTTCATTTGAGAGTAATATTTTTTAAAGTTCTTACAGCTAAGAACATTACTATAGTAACAATATTTTTGTTTCTAATCTAGGTGCCTTTTCTCTGTGGATTTATTATTGAATGAAAGAATATACTTAAAACAATGCCGAAAGTGATAGTATAATAATCAAATGTCTGAAATATCAAATTGTACTTAATATTCTGGAGTGAATCTCATGAAATAGCTATAGTAAATGTTATAACTAATGTTTTAAGAGAAATTTTCAGTTTAAACTTTTCATTGAAAGAATATAAGTCAACGAAACACACATTATAATCAAGGCTCCCGATTCTAATGAAATTATTGAATTAATCTCAGATGTATAAAAATACAGCTTGGGCAGGATTTGAACAAAGAAATGTGAGACACAAAACTATCTTTTTAGAGTTTTATCAAAAGGAAGAAGCAGTTTTTCATTGCTGGCTTTTCAAGACGGATAACATTGATATGGTTTATATTTAGTTTAAAAATCAGTAAATTGACATTTGCAATAAATCATAAGCAGCAAGAGAGTTCTGGAGAGTTGACATTTAATAAAATATTAGTGTTAGGCATAGAGAATTGGGGATAATTAGGGTCACTGCACTAACCCTAACTATCCGTGCTGTGTCTGTAGAAGGCTAGCCATGGTTGATCGTGTGTGGATGTCTGAAGTCGTTTCTTGCTCAAGGTGGTCGGTCCAAGTGCCTGAGGTGGTCTGGTCTCAACAGTCTGCCTTCTGTGAGTGCCCGAAGTGGTCTATGTGAATGCCTAAGGTTATCTGGCCTTAGCTGTCTGGTCTTAATAGTCTGCTGAGGCTTCCTTCACGAATGCCTGGGGTTGACTACCTAGTGAGTTAGATACCAAACGGTTTTTATAGTGTGAAAAGGGGGCGAAGTTCAGATCATCTGAGGAACCATATCATGCCTCAGCTTCATGCTGATTGATTGATTTATAGATCAATCACGTAAAACTGTGGTGGTTTACTCGTGATCCCTAACTGAATATCTTGCAATTGGGGTTCGAATCCCTGCAGACAGATTCAGGAGTGAAATCTTAAATCTTATTAGTAGGAAAATTTGACAAAATGTAATCTTAAATAAAGAGTGTGTAATGAAATGTGTTAGTTAGTAATATTTATTTATTATATTGGTTCATAGAAGAGAGGAAAGGTGATCTGATGCCTTTTGTTAGGGCATAACTGAACTGAAATGCTTCCAACAAGAAATCAATGTTAGGATGTCGACTTGGTATACTTTTTTACTGTATCATTAAAACTGTCAGGAAAAATGCCATGTGGTATTTCTTCCATTTCTTTACATTTCTGAGTCCAAATCTTGCTAAGGTCAACTTTGCCTTTTATTCTTTCAGAGACAATAAAATAAAGTACCAGGAAGGGGAGGGGGTCAATGATAACAACTAAACCCCTTCCCCCAAATTTCAGGCCACCTGCCTATGCTAGAAATAATTATTAAACCTGACACCACATTAACTCTCATTCATTCTACAAGGACAATTCCCAAAATGTTAGATCATACTTTTTTCTGTTAGACCAATAAACATATGTAGATGTTTAAGGAATTATATTTCTTTCCAAAGTAAACTATAATTATCCTCTTTGAATTTGGAGATTACATTAGTCAGGCGAGACTGTTGTGTTACCTTCCATTCACTTTGTATTGTATTCCTGATAGTAAAGTGTGTTAATTTTCACCAGGCCTTGTTTTAACTGCAGTAAATTGGGAGATAAGTTTTTTCAACCAAAATATTGTAGGTGAGAGCCGTCAATGGCCACAGCCAACCAAATGAGTTAAGTTTTTGCCAAATTTAATAAAATGTTCAATGATCAATTTGTATTTCTACTGATTGAAAACTATAATATAAATTATAGATATATAACAGTAAAGATTTATCCGAAACTGGATGAAAAGTACTTCTATATTACAAATGGTGCTAAAATACTGACAAACTAAATTAATTAAATAAAAACAACTGCTGGATCACAATAGTGAAGTCTAGCTAAAGCACTCTCAAATCTACAAACATATGACAATACTTACTGATTTAGACTTGTTTTTACAGGCATGTTGG
Source organism: Octopus rubescens (assembly GCA_027564515.1). NCBI lineage: Eukaryota > Metazoa > Mollusca > Cephalopoda > Octopoda > Octopodidae > Octopus > Octopus rubescens. Next base: position 14,535,053 of record JAOPUL010004099.1, read on the forward strand.
AAAAGTTCTTTAATAGATCTAGGCAATGTAAGAATAAAAAACATCATCATTAGCCAGAATTTAGCATGAAACATTAAAAAAACAAATTTACCACAAATAACTAAAGATATAGATATACACAAAGAGAGGCAGCAATTAAGAGCAGGAAAGAGATAATTCCCTAGGTCAGTCTGACCTTATCCAGTATTGAAAACACACAAACAAATGCACACACACACAAGAAAGAATAATGATGAATATCTTATTTTAGTATAGTTTAACCCTTTAGCATTTAAACCGGCCATATCTGGCCAAAATATTCTACCTGTTTTATGTTTAAACCAGACAGATCTGGCCTCTTATACCTTACCCTACAATGTCATCATCAAAATCTCAAAGCTACGAGATAATGCATGATTAATTCAAAACAATGTGAATAAATAAGCATTACATTTGACAGTAATCTGAATGCTAAAGTGTTAAAAATATAAATAACATCTATAACAAATCAATTACTAAAATTTTAGCATTTGTCAACATATAAAATCCCAAGTAATTTAACGTTTGTGCATAAATAAGATTAAGAAATAATAGATACTCATTTGATTGATTGTCTTTGCAAATGCATGGTGTCTTATTGAAATTAGTATCAAAGCTAATTTAGAGACCAAATTTAATGTAAGTTTAAATACTGAATTCAAAAGACTGATTCATCTGAGATTCTATGAGATTTCTGAGATTTCTATATTCAAGTCCATTTGTTTAATTTTCTAATTCTTTCTTTAAGGACATACAAATTAAAAATTACTTTTCACTTTCCCCAACCCAACTTGAAAGGAGATCAGCACTCGATATAGAATAGAATGTTGAGGTTATTGCAGAACAAAGGGCAAGTGCCAAACGAGATTTTCCTGTTCCTGGTGGGCCATACAACAATATCCTTTTCCAAGGTCTTCTATTTCCTGAAAAATAAGACATACAGTGATGTTACTTAATTTAAAGACAAGAATTTTGAAATTAATGAGAAGATAGAATTGAAATGAACTATATGAGGAAAAAGACGAATAAGAAATGTGGGGCATTTAAGAGCTAATAAGAAATTTTCAGATCAAATTGTGCTATGGTAATAGACAGATGTTATCCATTCCCCATGTAGCTCCTGAGCTTAACAAACTCAACTTCAACTAATAACAAAATGATCAAATTCAGATCTAACATTAGAGTCTATAACTCTCATAATCAGATGTCACAGACACTAAAGATCAAAATACCAATAAATATGGAGTGTATACACATTATATATGGGTGGGTCTTCCGTCAATAACCTTCACATTTTATTGCATCCCCCAATCAGGAACCACTATTTGCTCAAATATACATTTATAACATATAAAACAGTTTATGAAACTGGATTATTGAATGGCAATACTAAATAGGTTAGACAGGGATATCATGGGATTACTACTAGCTATGATGCTAAAACAAGGAATTTGCAGCTCTATTTCACAATGATGGTAAAGGACATTTGACCTCTAATAACACTCAAGATTTGTCAATGGTTATTCCTAAAGAAAAAACACAGTCCTATGACTGATAACCAAACATAAAATTGACCACCTGCAAAAGTTGCAGTAATAATGCAAGATGTGAACTTAGAAGACTTATGACATGTAAAAGGTGTGTTCCAAGAGAACCTTCTTTTCAAAATATCTTCCATGCATCCAAATTACTATCTCAATTTGATGACAAGATGGAGACATGACTTAACTTGATTTCTCACAATGACAAGTGGTGATTGCAAGTTCAAATAGAAGTATGTACCATCAATATTTGATCAGTTAACAGAAATGAGAGAAATGGCGTGATTATGTCTCAATGCTGATTAGCTGCTGAACGGGATGTGATTGTCTGTTTGCTGATTATCGACAAAAAATAGCATTATCTTATCTCAATGCTGATCTGCTACTGAATGTGAAATAGCAAAATATGCATTTTGTTTACTAGTATGTATGTATGTATATATATATATGTGCTAAATCACTAATGCCAAGAGTCTTGTGCTGCTGGCATGTTAAAGCACCCAGCATACACTGTAAAGTGGTTGGCATTAGGAAGGGCATCCAGCTATAGAAACCAAGTCAAACCAGATTGGAACCTTGTACAGCCCTCCGGCTTGCCAGCTCCAGTCAAACCATCCAACCCATGCCAGCATGGAAAATGTACGTTAAAAGAGGAGGAGGATACATATATATACAGTATATATAAAACTAAACTTGCTTACTTTATATTTCAAATTAAAATACCACTGAAATTATTTGAAATTTCAATATGCTTCTCTATAAATCTGCAATCTCGTGTCAATGTAGGAGATCTTATAATGTAATTAAATAATAATTATAGAAAAAACATTGGTTAAAATACATATGTATAACCAGAAACAATGGAAAATATTTATGTGTAAAATTAGAATCAACACTGTAATTAAGGAAGATATTGCTGTACTCATCATTTAGATATTTACCTGTAAAAAGATGTGGAAACTGTAATGGCATTATAATAGCTTCATATAATGCTTGTTTGGCATCAGATAAGCCAGCAACATCATTAAATGTCAAATGACCTTTGGTATATATGCTGTTTTCAATGGCAGTTATTCGGTTTTGTTTAAATTTACCTACTAATGAGATTAAGGATCAGAATTTGTAATCTATTATAAATACTAATTAGCAATATAATTAAGAAAGAAAAATTAATAACAAAAGAAATAATTTTCAGCTGATGTCCAAAGCATAGATGGAATTTCTAAGTCTCAAATTTTAGGTGCAGGCATGGCTATGTAGTAAGAAGCTTGCTTCCCAACCACATGGTTCTGGGTTCAGTCCCACTGTGTGGCACCTTAGGCAGGCCAAAACCTTTTGAGTGAACTTGGTAGATGGAAACTGAAAGAAGCTGGTCATATATTTATATATATATAATAAATGTATAAGACAGAACATGGAGTATAAGAGTCTTTAATACTATTCACGACAATCGTTTTGGTGCATCTTGCATCAATTCCTCACAAGTGGGATGCTTTGCAACTGGTATTTGCGCATTCCTTGGTGCATGTGCGTCTCATCAGGTGAGCATATAAAGAATTATATATATATATATGTGTGTGTGTGTGTGTCTTTGTTCCCCACAACCGCTTGATAACCGGTGTTGGTGTGTTTACATCCCCCTAACTTAGCAGTTTGGCAAAATAGTACCAGGCTTAATAAAAAAAAAAAAAATTAAGTACTGGGGTCGATTCATTCGACCAAAAATTCTTCAAGGCAGTACCCCAGCATGGCTGCAGTCTACTGACAAACAAGTAAAAGATAAAAGATACTGTGAATCCCTAATTTGGTGAATTAATAGCAATAGAAGTGTCTTCAGAACTCTGTTAAATTGAAGATAACTTAGGAAGCATTTTATCTCTCTCTCTCTCTCATGCACATTCTTACTCATATGATTTTCTTCATACACATACACAGCCTTTCTCTCTTTTATTTTAGCCATTCTTTACTCTACCTGCTAGCTACTCCAATAGTATGTCTCATCATTTAGCGTCCGTTTTCCATGCTGGCATGGGTAAGACGGTTTGACTGGGGATGGTAAGCTGAAGAGCTGCACCAGGTTCCTGTCTGTTTTGGCTTGGTTTCCACAACTGGATGCTCTTCCTAATGCTAACCACTCCACAGAGTGTACTGGGTGTCTTTTACGTGTTACCGGCACCTTTCACATGTCACTAGCACTAGCCATGACTATGATTTCACTTAACTTGACATGTCATCTGAAGCACAGCAAATCGTCAAAAGTATTGGTCACATTTCTCATTTTCTCTATTTATTTCTCTTTACTATTGATACTTTTTTGTGTTTTTATTTAATATTTCATTTTTTTACTCCTCTCCATATTGTTCTATAGAATATTTCATTATTTTTTTTTCTTTCTCTTTCTCTGCTCTCAGTTGTTTATATCTTCAGCTCTTCTCCATTCATATAATAAATTATTATTTATTGACATATATTATTATTTTATCTATTTTATCTGAAATCTTTTAAATTGCGGTCTGTTAAACTGAGGTCTGTTAAACTAAATTGAGGTCTGTTTACTATCCTTGATTCAAATTGATAAGCATTCTTTAATGTAAAAGCTGGGTTGTAATAATATTGAATATAAATAGAAGATTAATTATAGATATTACTGAGCTAACCCAGACAAAACAAAACTTTTAAATAAAAGTGAGGAGAAATATCTATAAATAAGAAGCCAATATAAAGTACTTCAAAGAAAGTATTATATAAAGAATACAAAAGAATTATGTGCATATGCATAACATGTTTCACACACTACCATCTATATTGCATAAGATTCTTAAACAACGAAATATACTCTATCTATAGTTTCAGGAAATACAACAAAATTTATATTTAATTCTACTACATAGGAAACCTGATTTGCCATAAGATGGCATGATAATGTATTTATAGAATATTATTTCAATATATTATTTCACTCTAAAAGTGAGGTTGGCAGAGAATGAGCACATAAGATATAATACAAACCTTTTTCTGATGAGCATGTATCAGATACTGGGTGTTCAGGCTGTTTCTTCTTCCATTTAGCAATCTTTTTATGGTGAGATTCTAAACACTTCAAATGATGCCACAACACATTCTAAAACAGTAAAATATAACACTATCGTCAATGTTTTTAACATTTATTTTTTCCATACTGACATAGGTTGAATGGGTTTGTCACACGTGTCTCAATATTTTGTACTCTTTTAGCACACCAGACAAAATGCTTAGTGGTATTTCATCTGTCTTTACGTTCTCAGTTCAAATTCTGCTGAGATTCACTTTGCCTTTTATCCTTTCAGGGTTGATAAAATAAGTACTAGTTGAGCACTGGAGTTGATGTAATTGACTTCCCCACTTCCCCCAAAATTGCAGGCCTTGTACCAAAATTTGAAACCAATATTTTGTACTCTCAGGTATCTTTTGTATAAATCACCCTCCACTGAATGAACATCACACTTTTTCACCTAACTTTCATCATCTATTTTCACCACATGTCCATATCGCACAGAAGATTCTCCTTGCATATACCTACAAGTACCTTTAATAACCAGCCAATCTCTCAATTTACTTATACTCACTTTTCATACAGGTTAACATTACCAATCCAATAGATCAGTCTGCCAGATTCTTCACTGCACCATTGTTTGCCAGATACCTCACTGCATCCTTATTTGACTCTCTTACAAATTGAACAAAATCACTTTTTAGGAAAAGTAGTATTGATCCCCCTCCTGCATCTGGCCTTGTCATGGTGAGGGGGCTTGTGTGTTCCATAAATCTGAGAGAGGGTTACTGTCTGGAGCTTTGCTCCTGGTAGGGCTACCCTAGGTGGGCCGGTCTCTCAGGAAGGTTCCAGACTAACGGTAACCCACGGCACGTCAGCTCATCATCAAGATGGCAGCCCCATCATCCTACTATTCTGCAGAGGATCAATAACCCACCCAGAAGAACTCTCAACCTATTATGATACTGACTAGAAGAAACCAGACTGCCCAACATCGGAACAGACACCTGCATGCCTCCGACCAAAGAGTAATCAACTTAGCTGGTATTGATCTAATTAGTTTCTACTCTCCTTAGAACTTAACCAGGAAAAGAATACCTATTTTCTGTACATTATCTATTATAACTATTTGCAGTGTATACAAACTAGAAAAGATTAGTTGTTAATAGCTATTTACAGCATATACAAACTAGGACTGTTCTGCTCATGAAAAGATAAAAACTGAAGAGTAATCAATTTGTTTACTTTTCATAAATGCATGATTATTAAAAGATATACCTTACATGATATATTACATTTCAAATTATTCGAAAACTGTGTGCAATGCACTATGAATTAATTCTCCTTGTCAACATATGCACTGTTATGTAAATTAGACTCATCAGTTGAAATTTAATGTCATGTTAATAAACATACAACTGACCAGTTGAAATTTATATAGAATATAAATAGTTATAAGCTACAAATCTCTTTGGGAAGATGGGTATTCTTTCATTGATGAGGCTCTAAGAAGTGTAAGAATTAGCCAGATTGATTCTACTTTTTCTACTGACGCAAGAGATGAAACTACTTTTGATAGCATGGCTAAAATTGTATGTTTATTAACATGACATTACATTTCAAATTACCTCAAAATGCTGTGTAGTGCACTATGAATTAATAATATATATAACTATTTTTATTTTAGTTTACCATACTTTTCAGACATATTTACTGTTTTTAATTATAGATGATGTAAAAAAAAAATTTAGTTACCACTAAAAGCTGGTCATTTTCTGTGATCATAAGTTGTTGAATTATTCCATGGCAGTGTTGAATTATACTTAAAGTTGTGTCTTTGTTAAAATCTGGAGATATCTGAATATTTCTGAATACATTTTCCAAACTAAAATTGAAATATTTACTTTTTATTGTATGTATGTTGGATGAAACATGTATTAAAAATTACAAAATCAAAAGTATGTGAGAAAGAGAGAATGGGCAAACATTGAAGGCAGCTGGAAAATGAACACAATCCTATCTTTAACTTAACCTTAGTAAATTACCTTATGAGAGATAATGTATATATTACTAATATAAAGAATTTCTCACATAAGAATTATGGGAAATATTTTAGAAGAAAACAAGGAAAATATTATTGGTAATCAGCTAATTTCACTTTACCATAATTAGTCTAATGTGTTATTCTTCAGTTCAGCAAAAATGATACTTAATTCCTTCAATCATTGTTGTAAGCTATTTCAAAAAATATTAACAGCAATTTGTCATAGTAATCTTGAAATTAAATCAATATAACTTACCAAGAAACAGATTCTGTGGTGGTTTTGAAGAGCAATGAAAGGAAAAAATATAAAAAAATCATAAAATGAACATCAGGGTAAAATGATATCTTTCAACAAGCCACAGAGGCAATTATTTTCAAGGATAAACATAATCAATTAACCTTTTAAACACCAGCATACCTGAAACTACTTCAATTAGTGTTCAACTTTTAAATTCAAATTTTGGACTGAAGTCTCACTATTACATAACAGATATTAGATTTCAATAGTTAGATAGAAGGTTAGTTATTTCACTAAATCTTTTATAACTCTTGGTTGTAATTTTGTTGTCCATTGCAGAATGGATTTTTATTTAGCAACATATTTTTACAGGAAGAAAAAAAAAGAAGAAAAAAAGTATAAAAGAGTAATTTATCAAGAACCCCCCCCCACCCCCACCCAGAATTACTTCAACAAGGAAACAAAGAAAAACAAAACCAAAAAAAAAATGGGAGAGGGGGATTAAGCAGCAAAAGTTGGAGTGGGAGTAACAAGTTGTATATCGAAGTTCAAATGGTGTGTTCAGCCATGCCATATGGACATAACTGCAAAGGCATTGCTGTGGAGAATGGCCAGTGACACTTGCTGCAACAACTACCCCACCTTGCAGGGCTCATTTCTCACATGGGCTGCTGTTATCCTGATTTTGTGGAGGAAATCAGTACGTAGGGTCTGAGAACACCTGAGGTCTCAACAACAACTGGCCCAAACAGATGGTGGCTGGTCAGGCTACGGTATTTGTTTAACTTCCTCTCTTCTGCATTACAGGTAACAATACCCAGGTTTGCAGCCGATGCAATAAGGTCAGAGACAGAGAACATGCTGTAGCATGTCATGTCTCAGATTAGGGATTTACTTATCTCATATGAGAAGGTTATTCTGCCGGGGCGCTTACCATACCCGCAGTCAAGACCTGCAGGCTCCAGTTGTGATGGAAAGCTAGCTATGTCGAGGCCCCTCCTGATGATGTCATTCAATTTAGCATGACAGGGGATCCAGCCTGTGCTATGACTGCAAGATAATGGATTTAGGCTGAATTCATTGACCACTGCTCTACAACACCAGTTGTGTGGCTCATACACTTGAAGACTAAGGTGCTGGGCTACTCCAATACAAGTGCATTCATCATGATGAAGGGTACCGGTTAATGAGGAGGGCACCATTCTTGGTTATTTTGATGATTAATACACAAAGGAATAATATTCATGTGAAAAATACGGTAGCACAAGGGTTAAATGGACCTAATAATATATACTTTATTGGCTCCAGGGCCAATAAAAGCTTAAAAATTTTAATTTTTATTGTGGGTCACATCAAGTTGATCAGTTAACTACCTTCATGCTCAGGACTTGTTTAATCAAAGCTGACCTGAGAATACACAATAACAAACAAAACTAAATACTTGACTCTCATATTAACTTAATAGTTATTTCTAACTTTCATATTTGTATAGAAAGTATATAGAAGATTAAATTAATTTCTATTTCCACGGTATATGATTGACACTTATTTTCCCAACCCTGTAGGATGCATGGCAATGTCAAACTCAATAGACTTTGAACTCAGCTTGATATGCAGAAAATGAGTAGGCATACTATATTTCATATGTTGTACCCAATGTAAGCTATGGACACACAAGAGGTATAGCAGAATCACAGGCAGACTAACAAAGAAAATAAGCTTTCTATGTGACAAATGCATTGGAGCAGTATGTACTAGGAGCACGCCCAAAATAAATACTCTTAAATACCTGGATTGCTTACTAGAAGTAGTCAATAGCTCCTGTAATCTAATGTTACCTAATTTCCAGAGGAGGTGGTCACTCTGAAAGTATAGTAGCCAGGATTAGAAAACATTCAGGGAGCAGTGTATAAGAGGAATCAGATGTAGTGTGCAAAAAAGAAGACTGTGTAGGTGTGGACTTGTGATGTGAATAGATGAGGACAGCTGTATGAAGAAGAGTTGACCACTTAATGTGGGTGGAGCTTGTGAAAGAGGGAGACCCAGGAAGACATGGGACAAAAGGATAAAGGCTGATCTCCAGACCCCAAAGAGGAGGTGACAAAGGACAAAGATGACACGTAATATGCAGTTCTCAAGAAAAATCAACCATCTTGGCAAAATTGAGATTCTTGAAGTACAATGTAGTCCCTCACACAATTTCCTTCTCAAGATATCTCTATATCTCTCTAACTGCAGCATTCTGCTGCTGTAATTAAATGCGAGCAGAACTGCATACTTATCTTTCTACTTGGAGCTATTTTACTTGATATCCCACCCTTCATTCTTAATGTTGTCTTCTCCACCCACATTTTACATTGATCACCTTTCTGAGCTACCAAATTATCTCTCCTCTACCACCATACATATCTCCCTCTCCCCTCAAACTCTTACAACCTACCCAATTACATGTCATCTCTCTCTCTCTCTCTCTCTCTCTCATCCTCCCCTAGCTATTACTATTCTGCTGCTCATCACCTTGCACTTTCTGCATTGTCAATCTGCTCCCCTTCCCAATCCACCCCTACCCCCAAAATGTATCATTGGTCACCCTCACCCCTTATCCACCTCTCAACCTACACAATTTCTATAGCTGTCACTTACTTTTCTCTATTTATCATCCATCAACACTCATTATTCATTATATTCATCCTCACACCCATTCCCCATCTCTCACTCTTCTATAAACTCTTGCATCTTCCACATACCCATACTCCATCTTGAGGGTCCACTCTGACACTACATCACCACTATTTTTATCTCTTTCCAACTCCACCACAGCCACTCACACTCTCTATTCAATAATGTGAGTAGCCATGTAGCACCTCTACAGCAAGAAACTTGATCTGTCTTGATTTCTTCTCTCACACTTTACCCCCCCCCCATCTCCTAGCATAAAGCCGACTCCCACTCTACTATAGACCCACTCAGTTGAAGGGGATTTAGTCTTGCAAGCTGCAAGGTGACCTCACAAGTGTGATGCCAAGAAAAAAGCACCTAATACATGCTATAAAGTGGTTAGTATCAGGAAGGGCATCCAGCTGTAGAAACCATGCCAAAGTAGACACTGGAACACGACTCATCCAACCCATGCCAGCATGGAACATGAATGTTAAACGATGATGATAATGATGATGGTAATGATGATGATGATGATAATGATGATGATGATAATGATGATGAAAAGGATGCAACTGACAAGCACAAGGCATTTATTCCAACATTATGCTTAGTGATTCACAATCTTTAAATTGTGATATAATTTTGAGAATCACAAAGATAAAATCTTTTACTTATGAAATATTTAATAAAATGTAAAATCTTCTTGAATATGTTTTATTGTAAGCCATAAACATAAGGTTTACAATACAAAAGTTACTGCAAATAAAAACTGTGAAATATCAAATGTAAAATGCACTCCATTGGAATATATGAAGAAAAAAAGGTCACAGTTAATGATTTGCCAAAATTGGCTGTAATGGTAAAGCAAAATTGGTCTCATACTTAATCACAAGATATCAATATTAATAACCACATCCCTGAGTATTTTGCACTATTACACAAACTCTAATCTATAAATATCTTTGGCAAGTTATAAAATAAAAGATAAGCTACTGGCAGTTCAAGATTTCAAAGTGGCTATAATTTATAATTCAAACCAATTCATTTCATTTATATAATCAGGTAGCTGGAAATATGACTATCCTCATATCACATTTTCTGTCCACTATAACTCTAAGACTTTGTGTTCATTAAGAGAAACCAGTTTTTCCTGAGGGGAGAGACCAATGAAATTTTCAAATAAGTGTCAAACCTATTTTTTTCCTAATAAATATAAATCTTTTACTCTTCATGTATGTATTGAGTTTTTTCTTGATTAATGAATGTTCCTATGTATAACTATACATATATAAACCACACACATACATTTATATATACATACATTTATATTTGAACTCAGAGTAGAAACTGAAAGCTGTAGTTATGTAACGGACATTACCGAAAGCGTGTACAGACATTACCAAATGTGACACACACTCCAGTTACAAAAAAAGAACATTAGCGTATTAATATTATAGATGTGATTATTTTTAATTTGAAAAAGTGTTTCATTTCTATTTTTTTTAAATTTTGTTCACTCATTTCAATTTTTGTTAATATCTGTACACAAACTTCATTTTATTAAGGCTAATTATTACTTTTTCTAAAGGTTTTATATAATTAGATGGTGCTAAGTCTATTTTATGTTTGATAGGTCCCATTGAAGGAAGTAGATATCTGTCACTTTCAAAGAAGGCCCATCCAAAAAAAGCTGAATGAAAGAAAATTAGACATTCCATTAACTGACAAACATAAAGTAGTTGATTGATATTGAGAAAGAAGGTCAACAACTGGAAAATTAGATCTAGCAGAAAGAAGAAAAAAAGAGTCTGAGTTCAAGAGATAAAACACCTGAATGGTACAAATGGATCTCAGTTATTCAAAAATGTTATCATCTTGGCTGACCAATGTTCTTTATGGCGGTCTGAAATGAAATGACATATTCAAGGAAGAATGCTTATTATTGACAAAGTGATATGGAAGTATTCCATTAGTGAACATTAGTGAACATGTCTGCAACGGGAATGTCACTGAATAAAAAACTACACATGGAGAAATTTTTACAAAAGCATTTTCTGTTTACATAACTTACTTTCCACCAAACTAGCAATTTATCAAAATTATAATTTGCCTGTTCATTCTGCCATATTAGTCAAAACACTTTCCTAAGATCATGAAATACAGACTTTGTTTTGGCTTGAACATATCACTAAATCGAAGTTGAACTTTAGAACTTTTAAAAACAAAGAATCTTCATTTGCAAAATTTTAAGAAGAATGGTACAAATTAAGTCTGCATTATTGAAAATACTTGCTGACAGCATGATTTAAAAGGTTCAAATATATAAAATAATCATGTCAGAACCATTTATTAAATTTTAAATATAAACATAACCAATTTTAAAAAAATATTTGAATATAATAAATTTAATTTCAATAAAAGGGAGCATTTGAAAAGGAAAGAATAAAGATTTTAAGGGAAAAAAAATGAAAATAACGTGCATTTAGTATTTCATTTAGTATTTCTATAACGAAAATAATGTGATAAGTAAAAGTTTTGGCTCGTGGCCTTTTTACTGCTAATTAGTAAAATTGGATCATTAATGAATTATTTCATGAATTTTATTCTGAACATTTTAATTATGTAATCAGTTGTATTTTATTCGTGGGATTTTTTTTTAACCAACTTTACATTTTAAACTTTGTCCTGCACAATTATTTTGAAAGATATCAATCTATTTTCCATATAAATCAAAGACGTTTTGTCAATGTAAACAAAATCAAAGACAATGCTTAAAGGAAACATTTCAATGTTAGCGGTTGAAATTTGTTTTCTTAATAAGCCAAATCAAATCTTAGCTATTAGCTTGTCCTACTTCTGTCAGTTAACGTAACAACATTGTTTCTATTTTATTAACACGAATATTTATATTAAGGGCCCTCAGACAAAGTATCACGAAAGAAATTATTCGAATTTTATATTAAAAAATTGCATCGTCAATTCACTAATAATAAAGGTAGAAACGAAAAAGAAATTACATTTCTATAATGGCCTGTTTATACATCGGTATAACTGTTCAATAAGTATTATTAAATGTGAATGAAATTTTCTATTTATTTGACGAACGGCAAGACACGAAACAATAAAACCACGGTGATTGGAAAATTGTAATTGGGATTGGTTGGGAAACAGAAGAGAAAAGAGGTAACAATTGAAATGATACAACAACATACCAGCATATAATGGCAAGACGGTCATTCTGTAAAATCGTCTGCTTGTTTTAAGAAAGTAAAGTAGCTAAGATCGTAATGTTTTTTATGAAAGCGAAACAGAAATAAACATCGGAGAAAGTTCATTAAAAAAATTACTTCTTTTTTTTTTCACAGGAAAATAATGCCATGAATTGAATGAAATATAAAAATGATAAGAGTTATTTCGTTAAAATCGATTGTAGTCGAATAATGTTCAGGATGGCTGCCTATTTAACAATTCATGGCCCATAATGCAATGCTCTCTCGAATCTTTTTGATTACGAGCTAAATTGACTGAATCCACTTTTATTACTGCGGAAATTTATTAGTCTTTAATTTGTCATCTGAAAACAGGAAGAGCTCTGTATACCGTTTTTTTTTTCTTTCTCGTGTATCACTTATTTGGTAAACTGACTTGAATAACAGTAAACGTGATGGGATATATATAATGTGCCATTTAGTGTCTAATTACAAGTAGTGGTAGTAGTATTATAGGGACATGTGTTGTAACAGTGCGTCGCTGCATACACCGTTTGTTGGTGACAGAGGAAACATTGGGTTATTCTTTGACATGCTGGTCCCCACAGCTCTAGAGCAATGTGAAATGAAGTGCTTTGCTCAAGAACACAACACGCCCTGTCTGGATATATGTTAGGTTGAACTGACAAAAGTAACTCACTATAAAGCAAATTTAATGCCACAGTGTTTATTACAGGGAAAGCTCTCTGGTTGATAAGTTCTCTCAGAGCTGCCCAAGCAGCAGCATGCTTGTACTCATTGTGGAGATTGTCATGTTCTTCAGTTTTGGACTTAATGTGTACTTCTAATGCATTCTTGTATGTTCACTTCAGCAAATGTGATCAAATGAATCAAGGTTCATTTCAGTATCCCTAAGGGACCTAGGTTCATGTTTTTGGGCTACTTCAAATATTCTCTGGCTCTTGTTACTTTCTCATTCAAAGCGAAGTTCTCTTTGGGAATTATTCTTGTACTATATTTCTATTGGAAGAAGTTATAGTGTTATATATAACACTGCAATTCTTATCCTCAAATCTGTCACAGAGACTGGTGAAGCTGTTGTGTATTGCAACCATAAACTTTGTGCATTATTATCATTGCCTGCTACTTTTCCCAAGTTGATTTGTTTCACAAGATCTTTGGCTAATACTTTGTTGTTTAGATTACTACATAGTAACACATAGCATTGCAACTCTAAATTTAATGATTATCCTTTTTTTCAACTGTAAAGTAGTAAATAACCTGCTGATCCAGACTGGCCCATTCATCATAGAAAATTTCAAAAAATCTGAAAAGATTAAGAAACAACAAAATATCAGGTCCAGATAACACTCCAGCCACCATCTGGAAGAGTTCACACTTCCATAAAGAACTACTGAAAATATATGTTTGACAAAGGTAAATTATCCTTGTGTTTTAATAATGACATACATACATACATCCAAAATTCTGTCTAATTATCTGCTCTATTTTCTCTTATTTCATCATCATCATCAACATCATTTAATCTCTGCTTTCTATGCTGCCATGAGTTGGACAGTTCAACAGGAGCTGGCAAGCTGGAGAGCTACACCAGACTCCAATTGTCTGTTTTGGCATGGTTTCTATGGATGGATGCCCTTTTTTAGCACCAACCACCTTACAGAGTGCTTTATAAATGGCATCAGCACAGATGCTTTTTACATAGCACCAGTGGGGTTGCCAAATAGCTTGCAAGACAAAGACCTCTCCACTGAGAGAGGGAACCGAGGGAAGAGGCTGTGAGCCAGCTGAGAGGTTAGAGTATAATAGAGGGACAGAGATAGTTGCCTTACTATAGAAGGGATACTTAGCTACCCCAAGGACAGGAAGGGGAGAAAGAGTAGGATAGAGAGATAGTCAGACTGAGAGAGAGAAAAATAGATGCTGTTGGAGATGTATTGGGGCCTATCAACAAGGAACAATAGGGGGAATATAAGTAGTACAGAGGGGATAGAGGGGGATGTTTCATAAGAGTGTGAGGGGGAGATGTTTAGAGATAGGGAAGACATGGCTGTTGTGAGTGATGGTTGGGTATGGTAGCTATATTAGAGCATGGAGAAAGTGCGGATAGGCATGTGAGGGAGAGTGGAGAGGCCTGCAATGGGTGGTGATCATGGGTAGAGGGATAGAGAGTTGTTGGAAAGATGGGTTGTAGGGGTGTTTTGACAGAGGGCAGATTATGTGTGTGAATGGGGGACATGGTCGTAAAGCACATGCCTCTATGTATGACCACGATTTTACTTCGCTTGACATGTCTTCTTAAGCACAGCAAATCACTAGAGATCTCGGTCCCATGCCATCTCCTCTGTGAGGCTCACCATCTGAAGATCATTTCTCACCACTTCGATCTATGTCATCCTAGGTCCACCCCTTCCACAGGTTCCCTCTACAATTAGAGATCAACACTTTATGCAGTTGTCGTCATCCATTGCTTCACATGACCATATCAGTGCAATCTTCTCTCTTGCACACTACATATGATGTCGCTTATACCCAATTTTTCTCTTAAATCATTTACACTCTGTTGTACATGTACACTGACATTACCCATCCAGCAGAGCATGCTTGCTTCATTTCTTTCAAGCTTTCACATGTCCTCAATAGTTACAGCCTGTGTCTCATTGCCATGTAGCATAGCTGTTCGTACACAGGCATCATACAATCTGCCCTTCACTCTGAGGGAGAGGCCTTTTATTACTCACAAATGTAGTAGCTCTCTGAACTGTGCCCAGTCTGTTCTATAATAAAAATGGATACATGCAACATAACAAATTTAACTAGAACACCTACAACTTCCCTATTGTAAAGCTATAAGTTTCACATGAAGCCTTACAGAAATGTTCTTCAGTATAATATAAATAAACTTTGGACATATGTAACATATAAATAATTTGTTATAATAAAACACATGTTTAATTGTATGGTTGCTTGTATGAGTGGGGCTGTGTCCCCACTTACTCTCTCCCTGATACATGAAGCATATTTTTCATCACCCAATTATGTACTACATGGCTGCTGTACTCACCTGTAAGCAATATCGCACATACTACATCTCATACCTTTCCAAACGGTATCCTGCCCACACTACTTCCATTCCTCATCATCCCTACCCACACCATTTCAACCAATCACCTCCTCTCTGTGCCTTCAGTCATTACCCCTTTGCTATACTCAATTCTAAACACTTCTCTTATCTGCTATAATTCTCAATACCTTCCCATATCTACCATCATAACCCACCTACTATAGCCATGTATGTATCCCTATCTCTCCCTTTCTATACCTTACACGTCGTTCTACTACTTTCTGTTCTATTCTTCTTCCTGAGTCACTCTTATATCTCCCTTCTCACTCCTCAACATACTGGTATTTCCCATCATCTTCCCCCCACCCTTATTTTTTACTCACTACACTAACTTCTACCTGTTTATTTCTTCCTCACTCTTATGAAAGCATCTACTTTCTCATTCCCTCCCATGGTTCACTATCCTTTCAAATGCTCCCTTTCTTGTTCTTTGTCCCTAGAGTTTGCTCTAGCACCCCATCACTACCTTCTTCCTATCCCTTCAACCATATATCTCCTCTATAACAAGACACCTTTGCTTGTCCTTTCAATACCTAATATACAACCACTCATCTCCACCTTCCCCTCCTGAATACTTCTTAGTAGTTGGAATTTTCCCATCCCTTTCCTTCTGTTCTTTTCTTTTACAAGTTACATAGCAACCTCACTTGTGCTGGTGGTACGAAAAAAGCACCTAGTACACTCTGAAAAGTGTTAGGGGTTAGGAAGGGAATCCAGCCATAGAAACCATGCCAAAGATGACATTGAAGCTCAATGCAGCCTTGTAGCTTGCTGGTTTCCTTTCAAACCATCCTACCCATGCCAGCATGGAAAACAGATATTACATGATGATCATTTTTGTCTATGAACAAGGCCTCTTAACAAATTATCAACGACATAATAATGACTCCCATCAGCACTGCATACTTTCAAAGAAAGATGATTTTCAAGTACTTCAGAACTATAGTGGCATTACATACTCACCTATAATCTCAAAAAATCTACAACTCTACTCTCCTTAATAGAATTTTCCCTCATACTTACTCATCTTAAGACAGAATTAAAACAGCTTCTTGCTTTAAAAATATTACTGAAGATCTCCAAGCAAAAGGCAATTGTGTTTCTTGATTTCTCAAAGGCATTCCGTCCAACCCATGCCAGCATGGAAAACGGACGTTAAAGGATGATGATGATGATGATGATGATGATGATGATGATTTGATAGTGTCAACAGAAATACCATGTTGTATATGTTGTTAAATAATGGTATTGCAGATGAGATTGTCAATGCCATCACCATCATGTATGAAAATCCATCAGGCTTTGTGAAAAGCACAGGTGGTCCAACTAAAGAGTTTTCAGCAACATTCAGTGAGGCACCTTGGCTCCTTTTCTCTTTGTGATTGTAGCAGACTACATCTTTAATCTATAATGAAAGCCTCACCATCAAACAGAAGTGATCAAGATGTCAGGAGAACATATATCTCTCTGACCTTGACCATGCTGATGATCTTGCCATCACAACTCATCAACTTTGTGATCCACAAGACTTGTTAATATTCCTTGAGGCTGCAGTCACAGTCAGTTTGTTTCTCAATGTAATGAAGACTGAATACATAAACATCAATGAAAATGAAAGCCACATGTTCCAATGATGGTATACAACTCAAGGAGATCAGTGACTTCAAATACCTTGATTCTATGTTGCTGACAGTAAGAGAGACTTCCTCACATGTAAAATACTAGCCTGGGGTGTCTGTAAAAGCTTCAAAACATCTGGCAATTAAGGATATCAAAGTCAACAAGGTTTGCATTCTTAAGGGCATGTGTCGAGAGCATGCAATGCTCCATTCTATGGAGCCTTGACAGCGCATACACCAGGCTTCCCATGAGGGCTCAAAACATTTTATGACTGAAGCACAACACACTAGAATGACCTGCTGATAACATATTTCTCCAAACTTTTTGATAATTTTCTTTCATTTATTTGAAATAGGGAATACTTCATGAAAAATTGATTTCAAATTTCAGTTTGGCAGAGGGGGCAAGTGAATTACAATGGCCCTAGTACACAACTGCTATTTATTTTATCAACCCCGAAAGGATGAAAGGCAATGTCATCCTCGTTGGAATTTGAACTCATAACGTAAAGACGGACAAAAGCTGCTAAGCATTTAACCTGGCACGGTAATGATTCTGTCAGCTTGCTACCCTAATTCTTCATAGGATCATTAAACAACCTATGCAAGGTACTACATCATCATCATTTAACGTCTGTTTTCCATGCTGGCATGGGTTAGATGTTTTGACTGGAAACTGGCAAGCTGCACCAGACTCCAGTATGTTTTTGGCTTGGTTTCTACAGCTGGATGCCCTTCCTAATGCCAACCACTCCAGAGAGTGCATCACCGGCACATACATACATATATATATATATACGACGGGCTTCTTTCAGTTTCCGTCTACCAAATCCACTCACAAGGCTTTGGTCGGCCCGAGGCTATAGTAGAAGACACTTGCCCAAGGTGCCCCGCAGTGGGACTGAACCCGGAACCATGGGGTTGGGAAGCAAGCTTCTTACCACACAGCTATGCCTGCGCCTATCATGGAAACAATTAGTTTTATGAGTTCCATAACGAACATCAACTGCTGCAATTTGGATGAATACACTCTGCTTGACACCAGTGTAAAAACAACCAGAATTTACAGTGAAGACTGTAACACTGCACCTCAAATAATTAATCAGAATGTGAGTTCTGGTCCTTCAGCTAGGTGGTGTTATGTCCATCAGCTATATGGATATACAGTATATCTGGAACAGTAGTTCTGTGGATTGCATTAAGTCATTCAACCAACGTGCCAGTCACTGGATTAGTTGATTAGAGCTAACTGGAAGCCACACAACAATAACTACAACAATCAGAACTAATCCCTCATATCTTTCATTAAGTTTTTCCCAACCATTCTTCCTCCAGAATCCTCTCCCAGCCTACATTTTTCTTAAAAGCATAATTCTCAGAAGAAAAAGTCAAAGTCTTTATAATAGCATCTAAAGCACTTATAGTTACTTGTGTGACAAATCATTAGTACTGAATGGTTCCCTATGAACTCTATTTGACTATATCAGAAATGTCTGCTCCTAAACAGCTTCTAGCTGCAAACTGAGAACGTTCTTAGATGCGTGGGTTGGAGAATGGTTACACTACAAAGGAGAGAAATGAACAAGAAGGATATAAAAAAGCATAGGCAATCTTTTTTTGAGAAGCAGGCTGCATGAGATATGGCTCATCATCAGGCGAACCATACTACTAAAAATATTCAGGTAATTTCCCATTAGGCATGCCATTCAGAAAGTATGTATGAAATTTCTAAGAGCAGTTACAAGATGGGACATGACTGAGAAAGATAAATTATGCAGGTAGCCATAAACAGAATTATTCATACGTACATGTAAAAAACATATTTGTGTGCATCTCAAAAAAAACACCTATGAGCATATATATATATATATCTATGTGTAACATATGAAGACATGGGAACAAGATCTGAATATATATAAAATGTGTGCAAAAGGGGATATACTTACATGTCACATAAGCGTTATGTAAATATCCATAAGTACATGTAAATATATATGAGCATATATAAATATATATAAAAGTACACTTTATATAGATACATTTCCTTTTATATCATCATCATCATCATCATCATCATCCTTTAACGTCTGTTTTTCCATGCAGGCATGGGTTAGACGGTTTTGAC
>JAOPUL010004099.1:14604079-14617469 GCA_027564515.1 Octopus rubescens
ATCCCAAGATTCTGAGTTCAATTCCAGGCAATTCCTGAAATAATAACACCACCAAGACACCTGATGAAGGCTGGAGAATACATCAGCCGAAACGTGTTAACAACAACACAAGATGAGGACACATATCCATCCAATGTATATAATGTAAATAATGAGCATATTGATAAGTTTGGCAGTTTAGTGTTTATACTGTGTACTCAGTTACAGCAAGATCTCAGCTGATCCAGATGTACAAGAACAGTTAATAGCTGGTTCAGCTTTGAAATCAGCTGATCTCCTAAAAGTACTAGATTGTTTCTGTTACCTAGGTAACAACATTAGTTTTTGTTATCTAAGTAATGTAATTATGGAGATGACTTTAGTGAAAGTACAGTTTGTAGTATAAGAACAAAAAGGACCTGTAACTTGTTGGATGGTCATGGTTGGAACTCCTCTGGTCATAAGTCTACTCAGGTTAAGCTGACTTGAGGATAAACGAGAACAATTAGACTTTACAAAGCATGTTCACACTGTAGTGTTGCACAACAATGAAACATGACTACTACTATTACTAATACTACTACCACTACTACTTGAAAAATGTAAGGATTGGTGACAGAAAGAGCATCCAGTCATAAAAATCTTGCCTCAGAATTGATTCATGCCAAAGCCATGGTAAACAAATGAATGAAGTTCAGCTTTGTTAAAGACATGGAAAACAAAATCAATGACAAATTAAAAAAAAAATAACAAAGTAAACATACCTTCGCCAATTAATGTTGATTTTGTATAAAGTGCAGTTAATTGTCGCATGAAAACTGAACTTTTATTGTCACTAACAGCTTTGAGTGCAGCAGTTTCAGTTTGTTTAACAACACCGACCTGAATATCATAGAATAAATAACAGAACAATATGTACAGAAACAGTGGTACATCTTGATGGGTTTTATTATTTTTTCACAGACAAATCTTAAAGATTCAATGTTTGTTTACCTTTGATAATAGGAAAACACATACTAAATCATACAACATATGTTTTTATTAGTTTTATCTGTTCATCCTATTTATATGGATACATTAACAATCTAAGATCAAGTTGCTAAACCTTATGCAAGACACACTACTCTACTTTATACAAATATGTTAATTCTAGTTTATTATAAATATTAAGGTGTTAATGCATGATATCAAATGTACAAGTTTATGTCTTTTGCTCATAGTGATATAATGTATTATAATAGATGAAAATCACAATTAACTATACCACAACATCACTTTGGTTACTTAACCATCTCCTTCAGTACATAATTATCAACTTAGTTATATAAACATCTTGGTTACATAAACATCACCTTGGTCACTTAAACATAGATACAGAAAACACTATAACTAAAATAACCTATATTGTCATTAATACCTCAATGTGGATGTGGTTCACAAGAATTCATACTTAACTGCAATTACAAGACATTTAGTGACTGAGAGATAAATTTCTTCATGGACAGGTCACCAGTCTATCACAGGTGAACATTTCCAGGAGATATGATTACTTTTTCCAACAACTATGTGAACTGAGGTGCAGAGCATCATAGCTAAAAATATAACCATGCTATGATAGGTGTAACATAGTCTCATAAATATAACATAGTATAATAACCAGAGGTATAACATGGTATTATAGCCAGAGACATAACATTATATTGTAACCAAAGATACAACATAGTATTATAAATATAACAACGTTCACAACTGATGTGAACTCAAGACCTATGAGTTTGTAGCTCAAGACTTTATGTGCTCATCTGTTTTATATCTATCTAGGAGCTAGGGAAGATGCAGGAACTTATAACATTAATGACTTTTTCTAAGGGTTCAAATGTGATTTAATTCTAATGCATAGCACCTTGGTCAAGTGACTTTTACCATAGCCTTGAGTTGATCCAATCCTTGTGAGTGAAACTGTAAGCAAAAACTGTATAGAAATCGAATGAAGGGATTGTATCAGTTCTTGGATGGTACATTTAATCTGTTGCCTTGCTTAACATCACCAGCAAGAGACTCTTGCTTGCCTTTATGAAGTACATTCTCTTGTAAATATTAACAGTAGGTCTCTGGTCTGATGATAGCTTGGTATCTTAGGGTCACAAAATACTTTATGTACTACAGTGGCCAGTTCCAGATCTCATGTCACTGCCATTCAAAATCAACCGTTCCTCCTCCTTTTGTCACTGCCTCAGCCCTGCAATAACTAATCCTTCTTCCCTGGAATGTCAGCCTTCAGTTGTTTAAGATAAACATCAACTGAATCAATCTTTCTAGCATCTAGGAGCTTACGAAGGTCATGAGTGGAGCTATTCCCTCTAGATGAAACCATTAGAGGCTGTGAGTCGAGCCACTTCCTCTATACATTAAAAACAAAAACAAATGCAGCAACTCAGGAGTTGTAGTTTTTCCCTCCTTTCCTCTCCATTAACACCAGTCTTACAAACCTGATAAAATTCAGGAAGGAAAAAAATCAACAGGAGACTTGAACCAACAAGGAAGCCTCTATCTGTTCATTCAATATGCTAAAAATAACAACCAAATCACCATCCTGGCCATCTGAAAAAAAAGGACACATTGGATATTGTAGTCCTAGATACACTATGTCTAGATGAGATGGTCATGGTTGAAATGTCTTTGATCATAGGACTACTTCATCAGGACTGACTTAGGGCTCAACAACAACACCTACTACTGCTATTACTTAGTGTTAAGGACACATTAGTGTAGTCCCAGATGCACTAAAAATTAAATACAGAATGGTCAAGGCTGGAACACCTTATGTCTGCTCTGAGTATTATCTTAGGGTTAAGCAAGAAGAATAGGACATTGAAAATAAACTTTGTAGCTGTAATATTCACCTTGTAGCCTGCAGTGACAAGGCGTTGAGTATGGACAAATAGACGATGTGTCGGGATACTGGCAGTCATAAAATTATGATCTAGATTACAAGTGATCTTTAAAACATCTGCAGCAATCTGAAAAAAAACCCATCACATATTAAAAAAAAAAAAACATTATAATGTTTGACATGTTTCCTGGTAAACTAATATCGCTATACTATTTAATTATATTTACAGTCACCAACTTTGGACACATCTTATCTTGAGCTGATGAAAAGAGCCCTTATGTGATCACTTGAGTAGCTAGATAAAGCAACTAAATTTTCATCTAATCACATACATCTTGCCATCTTTAAAAAGATAATGTAGCAACTATTATAATTACAATTTTTACTACTACCACTACTACCAGCAGCAACAGTAGTAGTAGTAGTAGTAGTAGGTAAGGATGCATTAATTAATGTAGTTCTGGATACACTATGTCTGAACACAAAGATGAGATGGTCATGTTTGGTACATTTTTGGCTGTAGGTCTGTTGGATCAGGTCTGCCATAAAACAACAATCTTCTACCTCCTAAACACCAAGATATATTTCAGTTGTGTAAAGCAGCTAACAACTCACTATCAGTATTCTTGATTTAATTCTCTTCCTCAAGAAATTATTTAACCCCTTCTTTCATTAACAACATCTATCTGAAATATGGAAGCATGCAACCTGTATCTTTTGTCATTAAGGACTAACTGATCCAAATGCTTTGAATATATCAAAGATGTTGGAAATAATTATGATTGCTTTATCCAACACATGGCTCTATTTTCTCTTTTCAATAATTTTCAAAATGACTTCTGAAGAGTACAAGTCACTGATACCCTAACTCTGAAAAGAGTGAGTCACATTTTTTGTGTTCCTTTTAAATTCTACCAACATTGTAGAAATACTGAAAGATTAAATTGCTAACT
Source organism: Octopus rubescens (assembly GCA_027564515.1). Taxonomy (NCBI): domain Eukaryota; kingdom Metazoa; phylum Mollusca; class Cephalopoda; order Octopoda; family Octopodidae; genus Octopus; species Octopus rubescens. The sequence continues at coordinate 14,607,905 of JAOPUL010004099.1, forward strand.
CCTCTTATTAGTTTGTGTATGTGATTGTGCGTGAGCATGCCGTGCATATGTGCACAGGTATGGGTGTCTGGCTAAGAAGTGCACTTCTCAGTCATGTGGTTTCAAGTTCAGTCCTACTGAGTGGCACTTTGGGCAAGTGTCCTCTAATATAACTCAAGACTTAACACTTCCTTGTGAAAGAATTTGGTAGATGGAAACTTTACATGCTCATCATATATATATAATAAGAGTATAAAGGTTTAAGAAATCCAGGTGAGTACCTCAGTCAGCACTCATGTAAAATCCAATCTAACAGAAAGGAAAGGAAAGAAAATGAGAGTTAATTCAAAAAAGATATTCCACGCAAATTATAAATCCAAGTAAATATACTAAATATGAGATTGGTGCATCCGTTCCAGAAGATAAATGCAGACAAAGGATTCCAGATGATGGTATTACATTTATTAATCAATTACAATAATTGTAATAATTAGTGGAAATGTTAGATCAATCAACATGTTAGGTTACACAAATAAAATTTTTTAATGTAAAATCAAACACTATCAAATGATATTTTACACCAATAGCTGGTTAAATAAATATGAGAAAGGCAGGAGCTTAGAAGATCATAGTAATAAATTAAACAGCAAATTGTCACACTATGAAAGAAACACTCAAGAGGAGGAGCTATAAAGACAGAGTGTTGTCTTAGTTCCATTCATTAGATCTATTGTAAATCATCAGGGCGACTAATTGACAGATTTAGGGAACTAAAGATTTATTGAATACATATACACTAGTGGAGAGATAAGCAGACAAAGAAATCAAATGGAAATTTTCAAAGAAACAATAGTTTGCTACTATATTCTTGGTAGTGCCATTAATAGGAAGAATTAAAATACAAAGAGAAAATCGAGATATTGATAAGATTTGAAAGGATGAAGACAAGTAATTAGAATAAAGGTGCAGAATAAGACAAGTAATTAGAATAAAGGTGCAGAATAAGGAGTGTGTTGTGCACACTCTGCAGGACTAAAAACAAGACCTGTCAAAGGGTATAAGCTCATTGTGAACTAATGGCTATCCACACGAGTAGTGTCTTATTAAAACATCCTGCACATGGTCTCGCAAACTATAAATCTAAGAAATCAGAGATTGGATTCTTGAAATCTTGTAAACAACAATTCTAATCACACAAAATGCAATATGAAGTAAAGGGTTGGAACCATTCACCCCTTTTGTTACCATATTTCTGTTAAAATACATTGCCTGTGTTTCAACTAATTTTGAAAATAATGTAGAATTTAATAAAATAACTTTGCCATTATTAAAATGGTATCTGAAACATAAATCAACATGAAGTTCTAATGAAAATTTTAATTTAGATCACATTAAACCAAAAGTTTGTATAAAGCCTTGATGAGAAGAAGGAAGAGATAGAGACATATGACATAGAAGACAACTGGAAGTTCTTACAGTACAATCTACTGAGGGTGATAGACAAAATCTGTGGGGTTGGTAAAGAACCATATTAGATAGCTAAACAGGAAGCTAGGCATTAGGTATATCTAGCTAGGGCAGAAGCAGAAAGGAAGAGGTCTTACAGTGTGAAGATCAGAGACTTGAAGTGTTCAAGATTGCTAAACAGTGTGTCAGAAAGGATCGAGACGTGGGAGAGAAGTGTGTACAAATGGATAATGGTATCTTGGCACTTAATGAGTCTGAAAAGAAAGAGGCATGGAAGAGTTACTATGTAAGGCTATTAAACATGGAGAATGAATGGGAGAAAGGAGTCTCCTCATATGAACCCAACAGAGGGACCTGCTATCCTAGTCAACAACAGTATGATAGATAAGGCAATTGAAGATATGAAGACAGGGAAGGCCCCTGGTCCATTAGGAGTCACAGCTAAAATGCTTAAAATATCTGGTAGAGTAGGATACAGGCTAATCATGTTATTCAGGAAGGCATAATCCCCAATGACTGGTGTAGCAGTATTATAGTCAGCTGCTACAAGGGTAAGGGAAATGCCTTAGATAGAAGTAATTATAGAGGCATCAACTTGCTGGACCAGGTGATGAAAATTACAGGGAGAGTTATAGCCTAATTAATTAGAAACAGAATTAGACTAGATGAAATGCAGTTTGGCTTTGTTCTGGGGAGATGCTTAATGAGGGCTAACCTCAGGCTACATAACCAGAACAATGTGTAGCATAAAATAAACTTGCTCTGCAACAAGAAAGCAAATAAAATATAAAACAGTATTTACCTGTGCATCTTCACCAAAAAACCTGTACTTATAACCACATTCAATGAGCAAGATAGTACCAGGGTATTTTGCTTTCAAATCAATAACTTGTTGTTCTAAAGGTGTATATTTTATTGTTGAAAAAGATTTTAACTTTTCACTGCTGTGAGAAGTTGTCTTGATTTTTGCTGAGCTCTCTTTACATTTCACTTCAGGTATTTTGTCATCTTTAGGTTCCACATATATTTCTGCATCATTGTCTTTCGCTACATTGTCATTTTGTTCATCAAGATCAGGTAAGCCATTTGCAAATCTATTTTTCAAGCCTTCCAAGTCAATGCTTTTATAAGGTGAAGCAGACAAGGAAAAAGCATTCAGTTTTGATTGCGTTTCTTCATGAAGACCAAGGTGTATCTTTGAACTAAGAGATGATTTTAACTTCTTGCCTAAAGCTGAAGATGTTCCAGTGGTATCTTCATTATGTGAGACTTTCCTTTTTTTTGTAGCATCAAAATTACAGTCAAGCTGAAAATTGTAAAATAATATAAATTATTCATGAAAATTAATTCAATAATTACCACAAAAAAAAAAAAAAAGAAATTTCTTATTAACCCTTTAACATTCAGATTATTCTATCAAATGTAATGATTATTTAATTACATTGTTTTGAATTAATCATGTATGACTTTGTAGCTTTGAGATTTTGATGATGTGATTATTTATTTTTAGAATGACATTGTAAGGTTTCCAATTGTAGAGAGGTGTGAAATAATCTAGAAATGATTTTGGACAGTTGTTTCATTGACATCAATAAAACAGTGATTCCTGACTTGCAACTAAAAGTCAAAATTTAGAGTTGCAGAGGAAGGTATAGTGATTTGTTATATTGGTTTCAAATTTTGGCACAAAGCTAGCAATTTCGGGGAAAGGGCTAAGTCGATTAAATCAACCCCAGTGTTCAACTGGTACTTATTTTAATGACCCTGAAAGAATGAAAGGCAAAGTCGGCCCTAGTGTCATTTGAACCCAGAACATAAAGATGGATGAAATACCACTAAATATTTTGCCTGGTGTGCTAGCGATTCTACCAGCTTGCCCTAGGATAAAAAGCAAAGTTGATCTTGCCGGGGTTTAAAATTGGAACATAAATAACTGTAAATATTAGCATAATTGTTTCTTACATAGTAGTGGGGATGGGTAGTCAATTAAATTGACCACAGTACTTAATGGCAACAAGGCTATCCACAGGTCACACGCCACTTGTACGTCCTACCTTTCTATCTACCTATCTATCTCTCCATTTGTCCGTCTATCTATCTAGCTAACTACTCATCTACCTTTAAAACGCTATAACTTCATGACTCTGAAAACACTTTGGAAATATTTTGATATTTTGATATTTTATGCATTGTTCCAGAACTTTCATCGAGGGTTTTGAAGTTTGTGTAGTTTATTAAACCTTTCACACTTTTTCCTCTTGCAATTTTTCATGTTTTCATTTTTTCATTCTCTCATCTTCCACCCCTCCATTGTTACACCTTCTCTTATTTTAGTTTTTCACCTTCTCTTGTCTGCTTATTAAGTACCTCTAACTCCTCTTAACTTCCCTTAACCTAACTTCACCTCCTCTGATTTATTCAGCTACAGTACTTCATATTTCATCCTCCTCATTTAACTTACTAACTCTCCTACTAACAGCATTACCCTGTTACTCTCCTTTCTATACTTACAGTATTTCATTGACCTTCAAAGGATGAAATAAAAACAAAGTTGGCCTCAATGAGATTTGAACTCCAAATGTAAAGATCCAGAATATAAAACTGTTTCTGATTTTGGTACAAGGTCAGCAATTTTAAAGGGATGGGGGTTAGTTGATTAAATTGATCCAGGACTTGACTGGTACTTTTATATCCACTTCAGAATGATGAAAGAAAAAGTTGACCTCAGCAGGATTTGAATGCAGAATATAAAGAACCAGAACAGAATACCTCAAGGCATTTTTCCTGATGCTTTAACTATTCTACTGGCTCACTGACCACACACCTAGAATAAATAATGCAAGGCATTTTGTCCAATACTTTAATGATTCTGTTAATGTTAATGAGAGAGCACCTACCCAGTTGCTAAATCTGTTAGAAATAGCAGCGAAATAGCCTACATATTGCACCCTACAAAAAAGACATTAGTTAAAACACTCATAGATAACACAAAGCTAAAAACAATGACGGAATGATCAGGAACACTTCTGACCATGGATCTACACAATAAGAAGCGCTGACTTGGGGCTAAATAACAAAAACATATATACATATGCAATTCTTCTCCCCCGCCTCCCCCACCACCACCACCACATATACATATACACACAGGAACAGACACCTGTTTTCCTGTGAGTACTCACATTAATTTTATTATTTTTTTGCAATGCACATTTACATGCTGTAAACACATGTTTGGATTGAGTAACAATATACTTATTTTCATTGCTTTATAAATAGACAATTCGATGGGTCATATTTCATACCAAATGTGAGCTGTATATTTTTCTTGCTGTTACTGACTGTAAATTTATTCTGGAGTCATTACATCTCAGCTTTACATGACAGTGAATAAACCAATTGTGATAAATCATCACCATCATTTAATGTGTACCTCCCATGCCAGCATGGGTAGAATCCATATTTCATAATTCACTTTACTTTGACATTTCATGTTTCATTTGTCTCTGACATCAATCTATCAAAAAAAAAAAGTGTTTTGATTTATTTTAGCAATGCCAAAAATAGCATCTACATTTATGTAAGAACTCAAGAAGGGTTATACTTATCTTTGCTACACTATTATTCTAAAAATTAACAATCACATCATCCAAATCTTGAAGTTATGAGATAATACATGATAAACTTAAAACAATGTGAATAAATAACCATAAGATTTAACAGAGTAATCTGAATGCTAAAGGGTTAAAAGCATGGTGTTTTTATCTTCTATCCTTTACTTATTTTAGTCATTGAACAGCAGCCATTCTGGGGCACTACCTTCAAGGGTTTAGTTGAACAAATCGACCCCAGCACTTACTTCTTTTTAAGCCTGTTACTTATTCTATTGGTCTTTTTTTTTCTGAACTGCTAAGTTACAGGGATGTAAACAAACCAACACTGGTTGTCAAGCAATGATGGGGGACAAACACAAAGACATACACACATAAATAGATACATATATACATAATGGGATTCTTTCAGTTACTGTCTAGCAAATCTACTCACAAAGCTTTGGTTAGCCCAGGGAAATAGAAGAAGACACTTGCCCAAGGTGCCATACAGTGGAACTGAACCTGGAAACATGTGATTGGGAAGCCAACTTCTTACCACACAGCCATGCCTGCGCTTGCTAGTTCACCATGATTTAATATTTTTTAAAAATATCAGATAAAATATAAAATAATGAAAACTTCTATGGATCCTTTCAACTGAAAAGATGTTACAATGATACTTCTCACTTTTTGAGATTGCACAATGGGTACAAGTTAAATTTTTGGATAAGTCCACTATTCCAATGAGATGTCTGATATCTTGACTGATTGTCATTCAATCCTTCTATTGGGCATTGCTTATCAGGGACTACATTATACAATGTGTCCTTTCCTTTTAAAGGTGGTAGGTTGTATTTTGAAGGACTTAGTTGTTATTTCTCTCAATTTCCTGGTGCTTATTTCTACCTGGGAGAAGTAGACCATTAATAGTTGTGTTTTATAGCAGTGTTAGGAAACAATGACATGGCACAGTGGTGGGGACAATGATATGGTACAGTGGTAGGAGATGATGTGTTATAGTGACAAGAATAGAACCACTGACTCTTCAGTCTAAGTGAGTCTTTTGACAACAACTCACAGATATATACAACATTTACTCAGTTACTCAACCCATTAGAAATAGCAGTCAGACTTCCCTCACATGATACCCTATTATCATTATAACTGGAGGACACATTGGACAATGTAGACCCAGATATAAAAAGAGATGGGATGGGCATGGCTGGAACATTTGATTATACATGTGCTTGATCATGGCTGATGTGGGGCTAAACAGAATATATACAACAGTAATGCTGATGGTGATAACAATGGTAAAAGTAATTAGTTATCAATATTATCAGCAAGATTGACTGCACACTGGAAGGCAAATGAGAAAAAAAAAGCTGCTTGACAAAAGATTTGTTCTCTGTGGGAACTCCTGCCAAATCTCGAATTCGACGCAACAATTCCGTCAGCTTCTGATTGCCGAGGTGAACATCCTCAAGAAGAGAATGGAAACAGCTCTCGGAGGACTTAGAATTCCTCTGGAAAACCTCTTCCTCGATGACAGCATATGTGGCATCCAGAGGAGTTTCGAGGATTAAGTCCTTGACAGTGACTGTAAGTGGTGAAGGAATACCACTGAGGACAATGTGCAGTTACTGACGTGCAGACTGTATACCATTTGTGGCAAAATACAATTCAGTCTGTGAAAACCACATCCGAGCATCGCCATTGTAAGCTGGAAGAGCGACAGAACTCATGTTGAAAAGCGAACAAGGTACAAATAGCAGGCACAAAGGAAGATAACAAATAGTCATGGAACAAATCTACAGTTTCTATGGCTGGATGCCCTTCCTAATGCCAACCATTCCAGAGAGTGTACTGGGTACTTTTAATGTGTCACCGGCACAGGTGCTTTTAATGTGTCACTGGCATGGGTGCTTTTAACGTGTCACCGGCATGGGTGCTTTTAATGTGGTAATTTTTAAAAGTGTGAAATCATTTGAAATTTTTTGTTTTTTTTTATGTTAAAATAGCAGAAAGACAACAACTGTTTGTAGTGCAATCCACCTATTGTATAGATTAGTGATTGATCTATACTAGAATAAGAATTCTTGGTTCTAAACTGAGATTAATAATTCGATTATCAGCAGAGCTGTGTGTTTATATTCAACTACTATTGAACATCTAGTGACTGGTTATGTCTTGCCGTTTACTTCATTACTACAATAGAATCAGTTTTGTATGGTAATGGACAACATGAAATACTACATTACTGATGTATCCAGTTTCTCCAGTAACCAAATTTAATTGAAAGAGGCCTAAATCTGAGACACAGCCTTTCTTGGCAGCTGAAACATTACATTGATATTGTAGCCTGGCATGAAGTTTTGTTTTATGTAGACTGGACAAATATTGTGTCCAATGCATTAGATTATACTAAATTTCATTCCTTAATCAATAGTCCAGTAATCTATTAAGCTGTTGTCAGCAGGAATAAAAAATGACCATCCTGTCTGAAATTTAACAAACTTTGCTGTTATGAAGAATTAAAAATAAAGCACAGTTCATAGGATTATCATGGAGGGTTAATGGTTTAGCCTCGTGGAGGGGAACATGCTCATAACCTTTTGTAGGCTCTTTGAGAAAAAGATCAATATGATTAATGTTCCTCTTTAACAGATACAAGTCAACAGCTCCAGTAAAAACATGAACAGAGAAGGAATTCCACCTGTTTTATGTTCAAACCAGCTAGATGTAACCTCTTACACCTACCCTGCAATGTCCTTTTAAAAATAAGCAATCACATCATGAAAATATCAAAGCTGAAAAATAATGCATGATTAATTCAAATCAATGTGAATAAATAAGCAATACGTTTGACAGAGTAATCTGAATGCTAAAGGGTTAAGGGTTAGAAGTTGTTGGGAGGCTGAAGAGTTTTTTTTTCCCTGAAGAGGAAGACCAGTCTATGTGATGCAGTTTAAAGATGGCAGTGATTTATTTCCCATTTGTTTCTACTATTAACAAATCAGATGACGAGGAGCAGTATCAATGACTCTTGTTGAGCCTTGAAGACTGATGTGGTTGGTGTTTTATTTGAATTACTGTGGTTCAGTGTTTGAATGTAGATGGAGAGAGAATTCTAGAGAATGGCAGCTCTGACAAGGAATGATTGAGTAAAATATTTAGTTCAAGATCAAGGTGGATAGTAAAATAGATCCAAGGGTGAGGAAATGGCTTTACTTTCTTGAATTTTCCAGATGTGTTCCAGAGTTGTTTAAAATTATTCACTGTAGACTCTCTCTTGTCAGTTTAACGAAAGAGGATTGATCTAAAAACAGTAAGTTATCTAGTCTGGTGATCTATTTTTTTCAGTCAACTTCTCATCATTCATTTGACATAATATTAGATAAAGGACAGTGCCTATAGCATATTGAGATCCTATCCCAGTCTGCTGATACAGCTTATATTCAGATCATCATAATCTGATGTACTGGATATAAAAGCTTATAATCTATAGAAATCCTAGCTTGACACAGTTGATATTCAGTGCCTATAATCTATTTAGGACAACATCTATAAAGAAAAATTAAGAAATGATGAGTTCCAAAGCAACAACTTTTCCTGTAGCAAAGACAGATTCTAATTTAAATGCTATTGGCAATAATTTGTGATATTTGATATACCTACTTAGGTAACATACCTAGGTAATAACAGAGGGGATATGGATTAATTTAGTTAGAATAATCTAGTGATATCCTGGCAACCAATCTCACTGAATAATCCTGAAAGAAGCTTGGAACATCTGTAACAATATTTTCACAAATTGGCTTTTATTATTTTGGTACACTATTTGTAATATTTTTTTTTATATATTTAGCTTATTCCTTTCACTGTAATTTTAAGTGATCAGAAAAAAGCTGCGTGATTAATGAATATTCAAAAGAACTGTTAAATTACCTTCTAGAGAAAGGAGAGAGTATGTATAGAAAAAAAAACTGTGCCCCACTTTTTACAAATGCATAAAACAAATCACTGACACTGAAGTAGAATCATGTGATTAAATACTTCTTTCTAGAGATGGTGAGTAACAGATGCAAGTTTTAATTTATTGATTTTAAAAAAAAATAATTGAATAAAATGAAACAACTAAATCAAAGCGTGCCTTTGGTAATCAATAAAACAAATCTGAATTTTGTTAAAATAAAAAAGTGAAAAAAAGAAGAAAACAAGAGAGTCAATAAGTTTGGTTAATTTGAAACATTAAAAAATATTAACTTCAATGACTATAATATATATATATATATATATATATATATATAATGGGTACACTATCAAATAAAATAGGGTTCATATGTGGAAGATGCACAGGAGCCATGAAAACTGCAGATACCCATGTACAAGAGTCAGTTAAGTGCCCTGGAGGCTCTTTAGAGGTAGTGGATGAATTCTGCTACCTGAGGGACAAGATTAGTAGTGGGGGAGGGTGTACAGATAGTGTAGTGGCTAGGATAAGAATAGGATGGAGAAAATTCAGA
>JAOPUL010004099.1:14730897-14747647 GCA_027564515.1 Octopus rubescens
ATATCAATAATTATATAAAGAAAGGAACAGAACGAACGAAAGACGTGTACAGTGCCAATTGCTATCACCTCTTTATTCGACGTCCAGAAAAAATCATAACAATTTCTCACTGTTATCGTCAATATTGTTCAATGTTGGTGGTGTCGGTGGGGTAGAAAAACAACCACTGGGCAACAGCAACTAGCAAGGAACTGAAACAAAAAAGACAAACAAAATTAAATAAATGTACAATTTCACACAAAAAACACACATGATTAAAATAGAGAAACGTTATAAAGTAACATTATACAAATCATGATTAGGCCCTACCTTCTAACGAGGTGGTAAAATAACAAAAGAAACAAAGACAATTCGAGAAAAATGTGGACTTTGCAAACGAACCGACAAGAAACATAAGAATGAAACAAGGTGGCGTTACGGCTCGGGACACGTATACAGTATGTTAAATACAGTGAATTGCCTTTAGGCTGGTGATAAGACAAGACAAGCATGTAAGCGCAACAAAGGAAATCTCGTAATTGGTGGGAAGGATAGCGGGAGAAGAGAAATGCACGTTCGTCGTATTTGGTAGTTGGCTGGAAATGGAAGACAATATCCCGATTCTGGAGTCTGCGCAAAGAACGACGGAAGTGGTAATGGAAGGGGGGCGAATGAGAGATTCAGAGAGGGGGAGGGAGCAAGAGACAGTCGGATAGTAGTGGAGAAAAGCAAGAGGGGGAGACAAGGGAGAGAAGTCGAACAATATTATACTTCAATATTTTTTTAATGGAGCGAGCGTGTTGCGAAATGTAAATATTAATAATGGTTTCAGATTTAGGCACAAGGCCAGCCATTTTTGGGGAGGGGGTTAGTCGATTACATCGACCCCAGTGTTAAACTGGTACTTATTTTATCGACCCCGGAAGGATGAAAGGCAAAGTCGACCCCGGCGGAATTTGAACTGAGAACGTTAAAGCCGGAAGAAATGTCGCTAAACATTTTTCCCGGCGCGCTAACGATTCTACCAGCTCAATAATGTTAATACGTATGCCATACAAGAAGTCACTAAAGGTCGCATATGACCTGAGTGCTGTAGGTTACCTACTTCATAGTAATATAAATCGAATGCAGTACTTGACTGGTACTTTATTTTAATAAATGATGATCTCGTGAAGATCTGTACTTGGATTCACGCATCAATACTAAACAAATAACTCAACATATTTTATCCGATGCTTTAACGATTCTGCCAAAGAAAACTCAGAGTACTGATTTCGTGTCTCATCAAAGTCTATTCCATCTACTGAGTACTCTTTCTTTAGTTTGTACATCCAAAACCTGTCTACACACACACACACGTATAAATATCACGTGATCGACCAGACAATTGGATGTTGTTATACATCGCTGATCACAATGCCCTTTGTATCGTTTTTAGCTTTCAAATGATACCATAAAAAATGATACCATAAAAAAAGAAAAAAAAAACCGAAACGAACGCCGAAAAGCAGTCGTTTTGGGCGGCCAGGAATGCGAGGCTAGGCGAGCAGACCAACGTTCCACCTGATCGGAAGCCTAGTCGGTCGCAGGGTTATCCATTTGCAGCTGAATGGACTGGAACAACGTAAAATGAAGTGTTTTGCTCAAGAACACAACATCATCATCATCCTCATCCTCATTTAACGTCTGTTTTCCATGCTGGCATGAGTTAGATGGTTTGACTAGAAACTGGCAAGCTGGGGAGCTGCACCAGACTCTAGTCTATTTTTGGCTTGGTTTCTAGAGCTGGATGCCCTTCCTAACGCCAACCACTCCAGAGAGTGTACCACCGGCACATACATACATATATACGACGGGCTTCTTTCAGTTTCTGTCTACCAAATCCACTCACAGGGCTTTGGTCAGCTCGAGGCTATAGTAGAAGACACTTGCCCAAGGTGCTACACAGTGGGACTGAACTCGGAACCATGGGGTTTGGAAGCAAGCTTCTTACCACACAGCCATGCCTGCGACTATCTTCTACCAACCAAAACATACTCATTTGAGCCATGAACTTCCTATAAAAAACAGAGTGAACTGCAAACACTAGTCAGAAGCAAGACAGTTGCAATATAAGCCACGTCTTTTTATTTTTCAACTTTTTGAAAATCAGTGTAAACTGTGAAACTGGTCAAAGCTTCAAATATATTAATAATAAAAAATATTTTAAACTATTCTCAGTGCATTTTTACTTCTATTTGTTCTATATTTCTACCCGTGTGGAATAAAATAACTTAATTTTCTATATATATATATATTCAGTGGGCTTCCATACAGTTTCTGCCTACAAAATTTCATTCACAGAGCATTAATTAACCCAAAGCTATAGTAGAAGACACTTGCCTGTGGTGTCATGCAGTAGAATCAAACTAGAGGCCATGTGCTTATCCTTTGAAAATCTGAAACTCTGTATGCTATAAAGAAAATAACATCCCAAAATTCATAATATGAATTTACAGCTAGAATTCTGATATTCAGTCAATATGCTGAACAACAAGCCACATTAGATGTTATGTTTTTGGAGATTTCCACACCCAAATAGAGGTTGAAGAACAGTCAACTTCATTGAGGTTATTGACAGAGACACAATATGAAATTGGAATCTACCAAAACTAATTGGAGACAGTTTTCTGGTGCTGCATTGTGATGCACATCTCAATTGTAGCTGCTTGAAGATGATGATAATGTAAATGACATTAGACTTGTACCAGAGGTATTTTTTGCTTTTTACCTTTAGCTACCACAAATTCGCTCTTCGACTTTAGCTACCCATTTGGGATTGTCAATTGATGGTACAGTCCATTAGGTGTCGTGTGAGCATCTCCGCCCCTTGAAGAAATAGACTGGTCTGGTGTTCCCAAACATTTTAAGGGAAGATTTTCCCGCTAACATGAGAGAGGAGAGAACCAGGTGACAGGAACTTTGGAGCTTTCAAGATGTGACTGTTAACAACCAGCCTGGCAAAGTTTTGACCAGCGAACAGACGTTTATATATTTTACTGTGCATCCATCTCCATCTTGCATATCTAAAAAGGTTTTTCAAATATTGTAAAAAGTAGCTGCAAATAAATGTCATGACAAACCACAGTCAGATGTTCGTATTTAATCAACACTACATCCTCTGACAACAACAACATCAAAAATATAACAGCCTTTGCTTCAAATAATATGCTTCAATGGAAGATGTATTCAAAAACTGTCAACAAGCATCGTCCTTACGATGAACAGCATAGTATTTCCATATTTTTTATCAAGGAATTTTTCACCTGGCATTATGGCATTTTTCACCATTCTTCATCTTTTTCCTTCAGTTCCATTCATCAGAGATTACAAGAGGTTAAAATCTCTGGCACGGATTTGGTGTTTTGCAGCATTTATTTTTTCTCACCATAACCATCGTCTTGAGTCAATGTATCTCTATGGTACTGTAGCTTTGCATTTACGTTTAAACTCGACACCTTATCATGGTTATCGCTCCATTCGTCTTGAGTCAACATCTATCTATATGGTTCTGCAGCTTCGCAATTACGTTTAAACTCGATGCTCTGTCATGGCTATCGCTCTGCAAATCTTCACACATCACCTCCATTCTTGCCATTTTTGAACTTAACAAATGCTCATCCATCACCATGTTGGATCTTCACTATCAATGCCAGCAAATATATTTTTTTTCCCCACCTGCGGAAATTCTATGTCAATCTGCCTGTGGGAGTTTCACATCCCACTCTGCCATCATTTCAACAATATCTTTCAATTTTCAAGTCAATAATTCAACCCTGGAAAACTCCAATGCCCAGGATTATAATTGGTTGAATCTCAAATTGCATATCAGTTTGCCGCGTTCTTCCTACATCTCGTTTCCAGAATTTTTATTGACCGACAGAAATATCAACCGAAATTTATTTCAGCAATTCAATGCCTGTCTAGTCAATCACTGCAACTTGCTCATTTCAAAATGAAAACTTAATTTTCACACATTTTTCGACCGATGAACATTACAATATTGCTCGTAAATAGCATATTTCTAACATCAATTTGTACTGCTAATCAGTGCTTTCTTGATATGGTACCCAAGCAGCAAGCCACTCGCCAGGCTACGATTAATCCTGCTATCATCGAGACTTGAATTTTCGCCTTTCCTGCCGTTCTAAAAATGTTCAATTGGCAGCCTCTTACTTTTTTCTCGCTATGCCTCTCAAGTTGGTTGAGACCAGATACAACACCTTCAGCAGAGAACAATTATCTGCTTACTTCTCAATTAAGCATTTCCGACATTTCCTCGAAGTATGCTAGTTCACACTTTTCACGGATCACAGACCATTAACTTTTACTTTGAAGTTGAAATTAGATAGATAAATATTCTCCTAGAGAGTTACGTCATTTAGATTTGATTTTGCAATATCACCATGAACTGCTCTAAAAATCCTTGTTTCATGACTTTTAAACATTTTCAGCCATTTTCATGGATTTTTGGCTATTTTTACATTATTCACATTTGAAATATTGTTCACTTTTATTGGACGCTTTTTTCTCTTTTTAATGACATGGACATATTGTTTTTTTTTATCATTTGTTGTATTTTTTCTCATAGCTACAGTTTTCGTTTCTTTCCCTAGCGGTTATTTCTCTGGTCAGAGGGTAGTTGTAGCAGAGGTATTGTTTGCTTTTTACCTTTAGCTACCACAAATTTGCTCTTCGACTTTAGCTACCCATTTGGGATCGTCACGTGATGGTTCAGTCCATTATATGTTGCGTGAGCATCTCCACTTCTTGAAGAAATGGACTGGCTTGGAGTTCCCAAACATCAGTTATTTAAGGGAAGATTTTTCTGCTAACACGAGAGAGGAGAGAACCAGGTGACAGGAACTTTGGAGCTTCAAGATGTGACCGTTAACAACCAACCCGGCGAAGTTTTGACCAGCGAACAGACGTTTATATGTTTTACTGTGCATCCATCTCCATCTTGCATATCTAAAAAGATTTTTCAAATATTGTAAAAACTAGCTGTAAATAAATGTCATGACAAACCACAAACAGAGTCAGATGGTTGCATTTAATCAACACATCATCATCAAAAATATTCAACAGCTATAGACTTTATAACAGCTAAATTGAAGACAGAAAAGCATAAAATGGTGGTAATTAAACTATGTGGTTATCTTTTACCTGGCAACCATGTAGAGTGTCTTCCTCTGATCTTTTCAAGAGAAAGTGTGTCAATGTATTTGTTTTTGAAGGAAATAGAAGCCACAGCTTGTCACTACTATACAGTTATGTGTATCTCAGGTTGCAAAGAAATGCTATTTAGTTTGAAATAATTATCTACCATTTACACATGTCAGCAAGATGGTTAGCTATCCAAACCATGGAAAGGTGTTGTGGAGTTTAAAACTCACCCAAAGGATAATGTATAGTAATTGAGATGGAATAGTTCCAGACATTTGATCATCTACTTGATTTCTTCTGAATCAGTGAATGAATCTCCAGTTTAAATGATAGAATTTATCATATAGACCTTTGAGAAATAAGAAGTAAAATCAACCCATGTGGCGTTTGAATTTGAACACAGACAGGCATTCATTTCAAAACGCAGTTGTTTTACCATTTTTTTTAATCTTTTGTAATATTCATGACAGTCAGACAACGGATAAGAAACAGAAATCTTACATTCTCCATTCTCATAATAGCAATTGT
Source organism: Octopus rubescens (assembly GCA_027564515.1). Lineage (NCBI taxonomy): Eukaryota > Metazoa > Mollusca > Cephalopoda > Octopoda > Octopodidae > Octopus > Octopus rubescens. The sequence continues at coordinate 14,736,610 of JAOPUL010004099.1, forward strand.
AATTATCAAGCTCTGCATATTTTCCTATAAGCTAAATGTTACCAAGACAGACTATCACTATTACAGATTTTACTCTCACTTAAAGACCATGGCATATGATAGTGAAATACTCTCAGATGAAAGCATGCTAATGAAATATTAAATTTCCTCAAGAGAATTAAACTCTATGAACTCTCCTATAAACTTTATTGCTGACATATCCTCTCACCAGCTTACTTGTTACAGATTTTATATGTTTGGACAAAACACATGGCCAGTCTTTTGTAAAAGTAGCTACATTTGATTGAATCAACTATGATATATTACAAGTACATTTTATGAGACTGACATATGTAGTCTTAGGTTCCTTGCACATAGGAAAAAGATAGGATGGTCATAGCTGGAATGCTTTTTATCTGTACATATTTTGTTTCCCCTCTTCCCATCTTCTTGGTATCTTAGTCTTCTATTATAATTCCAGTCTCATCTTTGATGTATTATAAGAATATAAATGAACCCTAATACTTGACTGGTATTTTCTTTTATTGAACCTAAAATAATGAAAGTTGATCTCAGTTGAATTTGATCATAAAGAACTGTAACTAAATATCAAAAGGTATTTTGTCCAATTCCGTCAATCTACTTAAAAGTTAGAATCAATTTCAGTCATATTTGAACTCAGCAGAGGAAGAGGGATGGAAATAAATACAGTAAGTGATTTAGTTTGGTGCTTTACATATTCCTCAACATCATCATTCACATTTTTTAGATCTAACCTCTTCAGAAATCTTTTCTCTTTCAACGACCCTGTTTAATGTAATTCTGTTAATCCCGTTACAGGAAGTCAATAATGTTATAGAAGACTCCAGCCAGCAAGCCTTACAGAATTTGCCAAGGTATCTATCTCTATCTCTCTTTCTCTGGCAACTTTTTGATGGTAGTAGCAGTAATGAAAGACAGTTTTCTGTTCTACTAATGTCTGCCATTGTTTGACCTGCTAGAAACTGCAGCCAAATTTCACTTAAATAACACACTGCTGTTAATGTATGGTTTAAGAGAGATTTGACTGCTATTTCTAACTGATCGAGCAGCCGCCTAGAGTCTGCTGTGTAGGCTTGACTTCACAGTCAAATAGTTCTCTACAGGGAGAACATCATGCTATAAAAAAAACAGTTCTTCCAAAAATGGGTTAATCACTGAATCTTTGTGTGAGTAAAATGGATTAATCTCTGGTGGTGAGAACCACAAGGTAATGTTTACAATTTGCAGCAAAAGAAATCTTACAAGAAGCTTCATTCAAAAATCACTGGTTTAATCCTGTCCTAGTATGCATCTACAAAAGATATATGCTGATACATGTATTTATATCTATTATGGGCTTTGGTACAGTTTCGGTCTCCCAAATTGTTCAGTTTGAGTCTATGCTACAAGACAATGGGATTGAATCTGGTTCAGGAATTGGTAGAATCATGAAAGCTTCTCTGGGCTTCTTGACATTTTATGCAATCTTTGTGAAACGAAAATCTCATTCAAATGGTGCTATTTGTTTCCAGCTCTCTGTGTAGATGTGTGGGTTGTTTGTTGTTTGGTAGACTGGGAGATTATTACTTTGTTTGGTAACAGATGGGTGGGGGTGGGGGTGATGTCAGGTAAGGCATCCAACTGTAGAAAAATCTGTCCCAACATCTGATCCCTGTAAGAATGGAAAAGTAGATGTTAAAATAGGGATTATGATGTTAGACTGTCAGAGAAAACACCTTGTATTTAGTTGGTTGCAAAGCAAGGTTGTTTACTACATAACCATAACTGAATTTGTTTTATATTTATTGACCAAGCAAGCTATGTCATAATTATTTAAGAGATTAATATATTTAACTATTCAAGGTTAGCCGAGAAAGTGGCCATTGGATGGATACTTGCTTTGATAGTTAACCCATTTTGATGCCAATTCTTACATTTAACATACATAGACATGGAGCAATAGAAAACTTTACAGCATTTAGTTTTATCCTTTTATGTTTTGAATTCAACTCACCCTAGTTTATTATTGATTTTTTAATTCTTAGGGGTTAGAAAATAGTTTAAGTTATCTAAACTCGTCTTCCATTGCCACTGTTAGTAATCTTTAAACTAATACTATTTTTTCATATCAATAAGGGTAATGAGAGAAATTGAAGCTGTTCGTCAAGAAGCAGCACTTCTTCAAGACCAAATGAGACTAGTGAAACAAGATATTCAAAAGGTAAATACATGCCAAGTCATTCTCTCTCTCTTTCTCTATCTCCACCCCCCACTCTCTCTCTCCATATTTTTTTTTACTTATTTCAGTCATTTGACTGTTGCCATTCTGGGGCACCACTTTGAAGGGTTTTAGTTGAACAAATCGACCCCAGGACTTGTTTTTTTTAAGCCTGGTACTTATTCTATCAATATCTTTTGCCGAACAGCTAAGTCATGGGGGCGCAAACACACCCACACCAGTTGTCAAGTAGTCGTAGGGCACAAACAGAGACACAAAGACACACACACACACACACACACACACACACACACACACACACACACACACATATATTTAACAGCCTTCTTTCAGTTTCCATCTACCAAATCCACTCACAAGGCTTTGGTCTATCCGAGGCTATAGTAGAAAACACTTGGCCAAGGTGCCATGCAGTGGGACTGAACCTGGAACCATGTGGTTGAGAAGCAAGCTTCTTACCACACAGCCACACCTGTGCATATATATATATACACACACACACACACATGCATATATATATTTGTGATGAAGGCAGTATTGATACTAAGTCTTATATTCTACTTAACATGGATATATTGTTAGAATGCTGTATACTGCAGTATCCGCCTTGAGAGATCCTCTCATATAGATGTACAGTGCTAAAAGCACAGACATATATCGTTAACAGACTATATATCTCATAGTTGAATCAGAACACATGCTAATGTTTGTTTCATAAACTTACTTTGTGTATCTACCACCTGCTAGTCTAGTAACATTTGCTAAACATTTGTATTTTCTCAACTACATCACTTGTTTATAAGTGATATACTTTCTCAAAATGTAATTATTTTATAGAATCAGTGTTGGAAGGTATGAAAGAGAGAAGCTGAATGGTTTTGTATTATATAGCACTTGTGTAATATGTCCTTACTTTTGTTTTATATTTTAGGTTGAACAGGACACCTCTCAATCCATGCAGACTCTCTTGAAACTTGATGGCATAAAATCCCGGATGAAAGCGACTTCTGATGCTCTCAAAGTATAATGAATTTTATAAAACTAAGATCACAGAAACAAATGTCTCTCAGCATTCTGAGATTACTGTTTATCTATGTATGGAGTTGCCTTTGGTTTGTGAGTGTTTGAGTGTGTTTATCATCATCATCATCATCATCATCCACCTTTAATGTACGTTTTCCATGCTGGCATGGGTTGGACGGTTTGACAGGAGCTGGCAAGCCAGAGGGCTGCACTAGGTTCCAATCTGATTTGGCTTGGTTTCTACAGCTGGATGTCCTTCCTAACGCCAACCACTTTATAGTATGTGCTGGGTGCTTTAATGTGCCACCGGCACCAGCCCCTCGGTGCTAGTACTTTTTATGTGACACCGACACTGGACTCTCGACACGGCCATTTCTTGCAACAGGACTCTCGATGTGACCACATCTTGCACCAAGGAATCGATGTGGGCACTTCTTGCACAGAAACTCGACGCGGCTGCTTCTTGCAACAGGACTTGAACTCAATGTGGCCACTTCTTGCCTTGCAATAGGTCTCGAACTTGGTGCATCCGGTTCTTGTAGCAGGACTCATATATGTATGTATATATATATATATATATGTATGTGCCGGTGACATGTTAAAGGTACCCGGTACACTATCTGGTGAGGTTGGTGTTAGGAAGGACATCCAGCCGTAGAAACTAAGCCAAAACGAACTGGAGTCTGGTGCAGCTTCCCATATTGCCAGTCTCCAGTCAAACTGTCTAACTTATGCCAGCATGGAAAATGATGCTAAATGATGATGATGGTGGTGATGATGATGATGATGATATATATATATTCGTAGTGTAATATAAGGATTCATAGACTCATGTGGCTATCACAAAGCTCTTCTAGGGGACTCGGCTAGCAGACCACATAGTAATCCAATACAGAGGAGTATAATGCAGAGTTCCATGCAGCTGAAATCCAGGAGATTTGGTTGATGGAATTATTTCATGAGGAGTTTATAAACCCAAAAAGTCAGGGAGTATGAGAGGTGAATACAATTTATTAAATCACTTGTCATCCTTAGGATTATGACCATCTCGCAGCCTTCATCATGTAATAATAATTTCAATGTATAGAAAATTATGTTTACATGTCTGCACTAATATGCATGCTATGTATTCATCATCATCATCATCCTTTAATGTCCGTTTTCCATGCAAGCATGGGTTGGACTATACTATTGTATATTTACAAATCAGTTCAGATAAAGAAAGCTAGCTCATACCACCTCTCTTACCTGCTGACTTTTTTGGTTTATATATATATTCTTGTTTAAAAAATTGATAGAACTACAATTTAAGACAAAGAACTTAATACATAGTGGAAATATTTAAGATAATGGCATTTACTTGAAGGGAAAGGAAACTTGGCTATATATATATAGAGAGAGAGAGTTTACTTTTCCGTTAAGGTAAGATTAACCAAAAAAATGTACTCCATCTGGTGAGAGAAAATATTGTTTAATGTACACAGTATAAAGTTTTGAGCTACTACTAATGGTTTCATACATTGGAGATGTTTTCTAAGCAGGTTTTAATAAGATGCTGAGTGTCTCCAAGCAATCTTCAGGCTCTGAGTACATGACCTATACAAGTTACAAATCATGAGAAAAAAATGAGAGGAAGGTGGATGGAAAAAGTGGAAGGGTAAAAGAAACAAAAAGAAAGGAATTTTGTTTCCTTCCTTTTTGGTTAATGTTGGTCAAATAATTTTTCTGCTTAGACAACAGAATATGCAATAAATGCAGTTCTACTCAATTCATTTTTACCTAAATCATTACTGTTAAATTAAATTCTATTGCAGGAAGCTGATAATTGGACAACTCTTTCTGCAGATGTTGAAGAAGTTTTTCTATCTCAAGATATTCAGGCGGTAAGTTAATCTTTGAGTCTTTTTTAAGATATTTGTTAGTCCACAATAACAACTTGAAATATCTAGTTGTCTTTCAAAAGTATATATTAACTGTATAATTTAATTTTTATTCATTAAATATTTGTTAATGATTTAGTTGTTATTATTTATTAATGTAATGATTTAATTAGAGAAAGAACTTGGAGAAAATATTTAGAGTGATATTTGAGTGTCATCCATACACATAACAAATCTAAGTGATATCGACATGAATAGATTCTGAGTAGGAGTAAAGTTATGTAATTAATCATTGCTTTGATGTTTTGTTAGTGATATGGGCCTTACAAAAAACGTTTTAATTTAAAAGCAAACCTGTTGAGTATTTTCTTCAACATTTTCTCGAAGAAACGTTTGTCTGGATGAACAATGAGACCATAGGGTATGCATATCAACAGGGTAATGGTACCTTCATCACATCTATAGAGATGAAGGAATATCTCAGAATGCTTTTTCTGATGCTAGTTGCACAGCTTCCAACTGAGACTGCTAGAACACAAATTCAGCTCTGAGACAAAAATTGATACCCAGTAATATATATCTTTTAAATATAAGTGAAAACACCTATCTGTATTCAACCTACATAGACGAGTGAAAGTGACATGACTGGTAAAAATCAACAACAAACTCCTAACAGAATTGATTAATCTCAATATCAGTTAGATTTCTGGTGTGTATAGATAACACTGCAATATTACTCTAATTAAATCATTACATTAATAAATAATATCACTGAATTCTAACTCACCACTTGAAGTATTAACTGCCACAATGCTCAAAACTATACACCAATAATCATTATATCATATCAGTAAATTTCATACAAATTCATGAATATAGTTATATTTTTATGATTTTCCTACTGGATTAAACTGCATTTCAAGATCTCAAGTTTCTAACTTGATTTCGAGATTTATATCAAAAAGCACAACAGGAATTTAAAAGTTAAGGGTTAATGAAAATTTTGTTGCTGATGAGAAAAAGAGAAAACCCAGTCTGTGCGGTGCAGTGTTGGTTTTGTGAAGTATGTTGGAAGTCTTCAGGATTTCATCAAAATCAAATATTGTAACACGCTATTCATTTGTGGTGTGTATTTTTTAAAAAAATAAAATATTCCTAGATGTAAGGATTGTTGTTGTTGTAAAATCCTCAGCTTTGACTGAGCAGGCCTATGGCCAAAGGTGTTCTAACTATGACCATCTTGTCTTTTGTAAGACAATAAATTGTGGTTTGAGGGAGATTTGGTTGCTGTTTCTAACAACCACATAGCAGCCCCATCATTGGATGTAGAGAACACAGTAATGATAGAAATGAAAGTTCAGATGTGATAGAATAAATTAGTGATAATACAGAGCTGAAAATATAATTAAATAGGTGATTATTGTCTCTTGACTTCAACTGAGATATTGTTGATAACTGTTTCACATAGACTTGGATTTAGGATTATATTCTAATTATTTAATTACAGATAACAGCCAAACTTGTTGGGATGCAGCAGAGTTTGGTAAGATGAATTTTTGTTTTTTAATATTGTTCAATCTTTTAATTTATTAAGAGTTTTCAAAACTATATTTTAGAAAAGAAACTGTATATATTTTATTAAAAAAACAATATGCTTTTTAGAAAAACACTATATATTTAATAGAGAAATTGTATATGCTATAGAAAATCATGTATTTTGAGTCAATTTGATACTTTTAATGTGTGTGTGGACACACACCACACATTCACATTTTGTCTGCTTTCCATTCTGACATGGGTTGGACAGGTCATTATAGTCCAAGTTCTTATTTGGACCACATGGCACTTATGCATTTCATTATTGGCTTAGTTTTTATTAATGGATGTCTTTCCTAACACCAACCACTTTAGAGAATGTACTAGGTACATCTGTTCATGGCACCAATATTAGAGAGGTTGCCATGTTCTTCTGGACACTAAGAGATCCCAGTCCCGGACACTAAGATATCCTGGTCCTTATGTCTGCCCCCCCCCTCTCCCAGCCTATTTGTTCCCGGTCCTTATGTCTGTCTGCCTCCAAGCTATAGGTTTCGTTCGTCCTGCTCTATATGTCCGTCTGTCTAACAATCGCCTGTGTGGTGCCACATAAAAACACCAGCGTCGAGAGTCCGGTGACGGTGGCACGTTAAAAGCACCCATCATACACTGTAATGTGGTTGGCGTTAGGAAGGGCATCTAGCTGTAGAAACCAAGCCAAATCAGACTGGAATATGGTGTAACATGTAAAATGGACGTTAAACGAAGATGAGATGATGATGATGATATATATATATATATGTTACACAAGATAATGAAAGTCAGGATTTTGTTTTTGCTAGTCGTCAGAAAGAGGTACTTTTGACTTAACCACACTAGTGTGTCAGAAAAATTACTGTTCTGTAATCCATCAAGTGATTGAGATATCACTGAAGGGTATACAAACTTATTAAGGAATTTAAACTTAGCACTGAAATCTAATAAAACAGTTATCATTTATAAATACCCTTACTGACAGCAATGGCAAACTACCTCATGGTATCTGTAAGAAAGCTAACTGAACTGAGCTATTGTGAGTTAAATGTCTTTGCCTGAAACAGTACAGTGTACTGATGACAACACACAAGTCAATGTACAGTCAATAATTAGCACCCTACTAGTAATAATTATCACCCTGTAAGGTAAGAGGGCATTTGTCCAATGTTCCATGCAGTGTGATTGAAGCTAGAACTACATAGTTGCAAAGCAGATATTTTAGCCACACAGCCATGCATGTGCTGAGATAGTCTAAGATGGGATCCAAGTAATAAAAATCTCCCCTAAAGATGTATACTATCATTGTACTTAAGATATTACTTCTAGCTAGGTCAATTAACCAACTTTCATTAGTGTAAACATTAGACAAACTATGATGATATGATTTACTAAAAAATCTGAATCATTCTTACTTTATATAACTAAAGAGAACTGTTATTGCTATTTCAGCAAATGTTGGTTGACACCCCAGATTACCAACAGCGTTGTCAGCATTTGGAAAAACTTCAAAATAAGTTGGAGACCCTACTAAGTCCTCAGGTTGTAGCAGCGTTTAATGCACAGTCACTAGGTAAATATTGGATTTAGTCTCTTATTAACTTTGATGACCAGTCTTTTTTTTAGCACAAGTGAACCAAGTTTGAAACAAAAACAGTATGTTAACATGTAATGATATTGAGGATAATGTGTTAAGAGAAGATGACTAAATTGATACAGGAATGTTGTTGTTGTTTAGCCCTTGGTTAACTCTGATCAAACAGATTTATGATCAAAGATATTTCAACCATGATTATCCCTGTCTTTTTTTACACCAGGGACTACTTTGTCTTATGTATCATTTTTAAAAATTTAAGATTGTAGTGTGTTAAAGGTGATTTGGCTGCTATTTTATGTATGTTTCCTCACTTTTATCACAGCAAATAATCTTTACCAATTTTCCAAATTTAATATTAAGATAAATCTCTACATAATTAACACAGTGATTAACTTTCATGTGAAAACATTGCTGCACCAATTGAATTGGCAGAGAGGAGTGGGAGGGAGTGACTTGATGTAATTGATATCATAGCTTTTTTGAGTGACTGTATTGAGATTGCCTCTTTGGCTCATGATATATACATGTTGAATATAAAGGTGTAGTTAGTAGTGATATCAAAGTTTGAACTCAGGACTGTAAGCTAATACATGTTAATACATGCTGTATTCAGTTACTTCTTAGTTTCATTCTGTGTTCAAATATCAGCAGAAGTTTTGTCTTTTATTCATCTGAAGGTTGATGAAATGGTTTCCAATCATTTACTGAAATTGATTCAATTCATGACACAGATTCCCTACAATTTGTGGCCATCTGCTGAAATGACAAATCAGTTATATAGTGCTGCTTATTACATGCACCTATTTACAGTGAGGAAAACTAAGCAATTGACTTGACTATGGACACAATACAGTGCTAGTGATATGTTATGAACTTGCGATCTTTGGAACAATAATTCAATAGACTGAGTAAATTACTCAGTCAGTAGTCTAACATACTGTTCACTTAGTCTGTAATCTGTCATACAATTTACTCAGTCATTGATGTGACATATTAGTTACTCAGTAAACTAACATGCTGGTTAATCAGAATTCTAACATATCAATTTTCTCAGGCAATTGTAACTCATGATGATGATATAGTCTGCTTCATCATTAATTAAATTTGTAGAACCAATTTATAATTTCTGCCATGTTACCAAGGGAGAGCTGGTCCTAATTTCTTGTTTTCTACCAACTTGTAGAATCTGATTGTTAGCATTCTTTTTAAAATATCTATTTACTTTATGCTAGAAAAAGTTATGATGTGAATCACACCACAGAAATGAATTACTCCCCCACTTCTACTCAGTTGGTCAGTTAATGTTTGCAAATGAAAGTTAATCACCATGTTTAGCTTTGTAAAGTATCTATTTTAATATTAAATTCAGAAAATTGGTTAAAGTTTATTTACTGTGATAAGAGTAGGAAACATACATGCATGTGTATATGTAACTGTGTTTGCATATATATTCCTGCCCCCACCTTGCCTCTCAACCTAACCCTCTGCCTCATTGTTACTGTATGAGGGTCGGCTGAAAAGTTCATAGGCTGACCAAGGTACTGTCATTGAATGTGACAAAATGAGGTATATTTTTCAACATAGTCACCCTTGTAGTCCATACACTTCTTCCATCAGAGTGCAGTGCTTGAATCCCATTGGGGAAGAAGCTTTCATCCTGTTAGACAAAAAAGTCATCAACAGCAGATATGATGTTATCATCACTGCAATACTGATTCCCAGCCAAGTGTTTTTACATGTTGGGGAACAGATGCTATTCAGATGGGGCCAAATCAGGAGAATAGGGATGGTAATCAACCATTTCAAAGCCATTGAAACCCAAACTTATGTACTGGAGCATTGTCCTGATGAAACAAGAACCCTTATGTCTATTTTCCTGGGCATTTCGTCTTGATAGCCTTTTGTAACTGCCTCAGCAAGTTGGCATAGTACTCTCCATTGATGGTGTGGCCCTTTTGAAGATAGTCAATAAACACTGCCTTTTGTATCTCAAAAAACTGAGGCCATCACTTTCCCTGCTGATGAATCGGCCTTGGCCTTCATTGGAGCAGGTGTTTCACTGGAGAGGTGTTTCATTGGAGAGGTGTTTCAACTGCATAAATTGTCTCTTTGTCTCTGGCTCAAAGTGATGAATGACTCATCCTGGTTTAAGAAACATTCAAGGAAACCAGTTGAAACTGCCTCAAACTATGTCAGAATTTCCTGTGATGTGATCAGCCTGGTGTGCTTTTAATCAGGTGTCAGAATATGTGACACCCTCTGAGCAGAAACCTTTGTCATGCCAAGTTCATTGTGCAGAATATTCTCAGCTCGCTCATGGGATGTGCTAATAGCATTGGCTATTTGATTTATAGTCAGTTGCCTGTCATCCACCACCATGTACTGAAAACAATCAATATTTCCTCGGTGGTGGCAGTTGCAGGACCTTGGATCAACTTCAAGACTCTTTCTTCCCCTCCTAAATTCAGCTGCCAAATTTTGCATTGTTGATAAATCTGGAGTATCATCCCCTCATGTAGCAACCATGTCAGCATGAATGTCCTTGGGGCCTAAACCCTTTTTCTGCAGGTAGTTGATTGAGAACACTATTTTGTACATTTTCAAGAGAAGTCGCTAATAGTTACTTTTGAAGTTTTCTTTGAACAGTCAGACGTCAGTTTACCTGGACAGAAACAATGCAGTTATCAATTAGAAGAGTTGAAATTAATGCATGCAAGATGTTACAGCTCT
>JAOPUL010004099.1:14774970-14788575 GCA_027564515.1 Octopus rubescens
TCAATCAATCAATCAATCAATCAATCAATCAATCAATCAATCAATCAATCAATCAATCAATCAATCAATCAATCAAAGAAAAGGCTGTGTAATTGATACAGTATCTCCTTTTTCAATAAATACCTTTATTATGTGACTTCTGCTTCTATGAGCATGTCAGAGTGTAGATCTAATTCGATGTTTAATAGTTTAGACAATGAACTGGGGTCTTTTCTTCTTCAGGTAACTGTTAAACGGTTGAAGAAATATGAAAAAGAATATTTAACTCAAAAAGAACAAGAATTACAACAAGAGGATCCAAGTGAAAGAATTCAGGTAAGTCATTCCGAGTTAACATTCTTATAAGTTACTTCTTTTTCGTTTTCATATCTGGTTTTTCATGTTTTTGGTTTGATAGATCTGCAAATTTAGATATGAATTGTTAGAATAGCTGTTTTTACACCTGTGTCTAATACTTAACTATCATTCAGAGGTGGTGATTGTTCTTCATAGAAGTTCACTGATGGAAGTAAAATACAAGATTTGAACAGTTAACCATTGGTTCAATAGTCTCATGATTGAACCACTGGATCAATGGTTTTTGTTGTCACTTTAGAGGAAACAGAATAAGGTTGTTTAGGTGCATCTTGTCAACTTGTAAAGTGGATCACAAATGAACTGAGAAAGCTGCTGGTTGATAAAGATAGCATCAGCTCAGGAAATGTGGACAAGAGCTAGTTATGATAGTATGGATTGATGAATGAAGGAAAATGGATTGATGAAGGAAGACCAAGGAAGACATAGGAAGAAGTGGTGAGGTCAGATCCCTCTGAATGTTGGATTTCACAGGTCTAAAATGAGGTGGGCAATATGTTGAACTGAAGGTCTTATTAACTAATACTTGCATGAAGATGAACAACAACATTGTGTGTGTATATATATATATATATATGAAGCCTCTGTTGGTAATATTAATATTAACACATAGCAATAATTTTTACAGGTGTAAGAGACTAGAAAAAGATCAGTTCATTCTTATATATTTACACACACACGCACACGCACACACATACACACACACAACATGCACTAACATCCGTGTTCATGTAGAACAACGTGCAAATGTGCTGGAAGAAGAATTGAGCATAAGAGACATTAGATGTAATGTTTAAGAGAAAAGACTGTGCTGATATGGCCATGTGAGGTATGGGTGCTGATTACTAAATGTGGATGTAATCTGTAGAAGAGGGAGACCCAGGAAGTCATGGGATGAAGTAGTGAAGACTAACCTTAAGATGTTGAGCCTCATGAAGGAGATGACCAAAGATCAAGATGATTGGCAATTTGCCATGCTCAAGAAAACCTGTCCATCTCAGCAAAATTGAGGTCCTAAAAGCATACTGCTTATGTCTATATCCAAACACCCAATTTGTCCCTATCAAGCCTTCCCCACAACTCATCTTCATAGTACCTATTCCTCCATCACTCTTATAATTATGGCACTATTTACTCAGCTGCTATAATCACATGAGAGTAGAACTGTACATATTTCATTCCCCTTTTTTTACCAGTTACCTCTTTCCTTGGGACCACTTCTTTTGTCACCCATCCTGCATTCTCAATTTACCACTTATTTTCTACTGAATGTCCCTTTGCCTTGAGTACCCTCCCATATCTGTCATTGACACTACGCTGACCCTTTGTTTGTCACTCACTGTATCGACTATATACCTCTGACCTCCATCTTTGTCACTGTCCATCGTTCTCTCACCCCACCCTACACATGTGTGTGTGTCTGTGTGTTTGTGCATGTTTATATGTGTGTTTGTGTATGTTTATATACATATATAAAATGTATATATGTAAATCTGTCAATTATTTCAGCGCGAGAACTACCGACTGCAGGAAGAAAACCTGAGGCTAGAACAAGAAAATGATGATTTGGCACATGAACTGGTTACGAGCAAGTTGACTCTCAGTAATAATCTGGAATTGGTAATCTTATTACTACTACTACTACTTTATTGTTACTCTTGTTGTTATTGTTATTGTTACTATTGGTGTAGTAGGATTTGAGCAGGTTCTAGAAAGTAATATGTTGTTTAGCCTCAGTTAGGCCTTATTGAAGTATATCTGTAGTACTTAGGTACTATCTAGATATTGCATGTGATATGCCTATGGAAGACTATGCTATTCACTCCAATATGATTTCTGTGTGACATTTTGTTTTTTTATCCCTATCCAATTACTGTGAGTTTATAAGTTCTAGGAGTAGATACAGCAGAGTTGAGCAAGATGCCTGATCAAAATCACAATGGTTGCTATTCTTCTGAACTTATCTCTGGAGGTGTACATCTCAATAAAGTGTTTCGGCTTAATAAGATTATATTGATACTGCTGTTATTTTATGTGTGCGGTGTTATCAGTGGAGATGATAGTGATGATTTAATTGTATCTCTTTATATGCACTATAGGACAGAAAAAAAATATCTTCAACTTTATGGAATGTTAGCTTGATATGTAGTAGTCTTCAACATTGTAGAATGTTAGCCTGATGACTGGTAGTCTTCAGTCTTATAGAATGTTAGCTTGATGACTGGTAGTCTTCAGTCTTATAGAATGTTAGCCTCATGTATGGTGGATATTTCTACAGTTGTTTCAACAAAGTTTGTGATATTTATTAGAATGTAAATTCTACATTTATCAGAGTGAAATACGCTGTGACCAACTGGAGAAGGACTGTGACCAGACAAAGAAGATGTTGACAGAACTTGAGGAAGAAAAACGTCGACTTGAATTAGAATCACAACAAGTAAGTTCAGGAGGCTTTTAAACCTCAGACAATTTGAAGTTATTGTCTATGTTTATCTTTGTAATATATCAAACTGCCATCAGATTTTTTCTTTATTAGTTATTCATGATATTTCCTTGTGTTATAGGTAAAAGAAATGTGCCGTCGAGAACTAGATAGGACTGAGTCTGAGATTAACCGAAATAGTGCCATCATAAATGACTATAAACAGGTCTGTTAGTGTTTTTACTTTTACTATTGACAACACTATTGTACAACTTTGAAGTTTTTATTGATTTTTGCCTATTTATTTCAATTCCAGATTTGTTCACAGCTCAGTGAGAGATTAGAGAAACAGCAGACTGCATCTAAAGAAGAAGTCCAACGGATAAAGGTGATTAGTACTCAAAATATTTATTTTCTTCGGTGCTATTGGTTTTATTTATAAATACAGTCTTCTTCACTTCGGAATATAATGCCTATCACAGTATAAGTGGTCAAGTTAATCTATCATCAAGATTAATTAATGCTGTGATTATCCTGTAGAGTATCTTTAATACTATGAAAACTGAAAATTACTCTCACCAACTGTGGAAATCAAAAAGAAGACAGACGTTTGTGGGGGACTGAGATGTCGCTATGGTAGGCCCCTCGACTCCACAGGCCTTCACAATTTGTCTTGCCGCCTTAATGCTGGCGTTTCGCTCATCACACCGAGCTAAACCTGATCATCAAGCAGACCCTGGTTCGGACCACTATCCCTTCAGTTCTGGAGCCAGTGGAATTGTCCAGAAGCGCTGGGAAGAGACCAGATGGTCTTACCCTTTGTCCCTGGGTAAGAGGTAGGTGCCTCATCTGGGATGCCACAGTCTGTGACTCCTTTGCTCCCTCCCACATCCTGAATGCTGCAGTAAATAGGAGAGTCACTGCTTCTGCTGCCGAATGGAACAAGGCCCTCAAGTATCGGGACATGTCGGTGAACCATTTCTTCCAGTTTGAGACGTTTGGAGGGGCTGGGCAACTGACAGCGAAGTTCTTGTTATCGTTGGTGGCTTGCCTAACTGAGGTCAGGTGATGCTCGTGAGGGTGCTTGGTTGTTCCAGCGTCTTAGTCTCGCCATCGCCTGTGGTAATGCTGCAAGTGTGTTGGCTTGCTTCAGTAGGTTCCGCTGAGCCTTGTGGTGTGAGACCGGTTGGGGTATCTGGTGTTGAATTGTTGTTGTTTCTTTTGTTTGTTTGTTTTTTCCTTTCTTTTTCCTTATTTCTTTTCATGTTTATATGCTATATATGAAAACGAAATAAAAATATTCTTAGGTTATTGTGTACTCTCTACAGTTAGAGTATACAAAGCACCCCATTCTAGCATGCTGGTGCCATGTTGCCCCTCCCTCTAAACCCCACATCTCCTATCCCTGCACACCTTCTAGAGTGATGGTGAGCAAGCAGAAATAAAATAGGATTGAGCTATCCTTTAGTCCTAGTTTACTGAGGGCTTGACAACTTCCCTAGAGCTAATGCCATGAAAAATACATCCAGTACACACTGTAAAGTGGGTGGTAAATAGCAGAGAAAGTGTAAGTTTGTGAGGTTCCTTTAACTCTGTAAAGTGAATGGCAATAGGAAAGGCATTCAGCCATAGAAATCAAGCCAAAATGATATGTATAGACACCAGTTTTTGAGTACAGTAACACCTAATAAAAAAAGGACTCGTATCATGATGACTCATCCAACCCAGGACAAGTTGATATAAAATGATGATGATTTCTTGTGATATGAATTTCATATATATTTTTTGTTAACGAGAATCACAGATTTTTAGTCAATAGAGATATTGTTTTCATCGACATTCAACTTGGGATATATAGTAGAGGGTCAGGAAGTATGAAGTTGTGACACTAATACCTGTTCTATTGTTATTAGTGAAACTGTTTTATCAGTTAGAAATGAAAATCAGCTTGTAAACTTGATCATCAACAATTGACAATATGGCCATCATCACTGATGTCATTATGATTTTATCGATCTCTCTTCGGTCGGAAAATAAGTACCACTGAAATACTGGGCTGATGTAATCGACTTACCCCCACTCCCTAAAATTGCTGGCTTGTATCAAAATTTAAAACATTATTATTATTATTGATTGGCAAAATTATATAAAATGTCCTGCAATATTTGTTCAAGCTCTTTGGTTCTGAGTTCAAATCCTACCAAAGTCAACTTCATTCTTCTTGGGTTGATAAAATAAAGTAGTGGGATTGATATAATCAATTGTTCACTTTGCCCCAAATTTGTGGTTTTACCTATATTAGAAACAATTATTATTGCTAGCGTGGAAACGAACGTTAAACGAAAAAGAATAAGAATAAGAAATATTATTATTATTTAGTTCTTTAAGGTGAAGAGCTGGCATAATTGTTAGCATGCCGGGCAAAATGCTCAGCGGCATTTCATCTGTCGTTACGTTCTGAATTCAAATTCCGCCGAGGTTGACTTTGCCTTTCACCCCTTCGGTGATTGATAAAATAAGTACCAGTTGAATACTGGAGTTGATGTAATTGACTTAATCCTCTCCTAAAATTGCTGGCTCTGTGCCAAAATTTGAAACCATTATTAATTCTTTCATAATTGTTACTTGATAAAGAATTTTCTATATGACCTAAGTAAAAAAAAAAAAATTACTATATTCACATACACTCACACATACATACACATATGAACCACTATCATCATCGCAATCACCACCACCACACCACCGCCACCACCATGACCAAACTCTACCAGTCTTGGAGACCCAACAACATCTATGGGTGTTGTCCTAGTCTCCTTCTCTAAATTTTAAAATATTAAAATTATTTCTAAAATCATGAGTGTTACTGAAATGTTTAATATTTAACTTAAACCTTATTGTTATGATAATATTTTGTATACAGGACTGGCAAGAAAGTGTCTCTCTTCCAGCGCCATGCCTCTCTCTTGTTGGAAGATGATGCAGATATAGAAATTCTTGAAGAATTTGTCTTGAAACTTGAAGAAGGTAAATACTTTTGGAAATCATGTTATTGAACAGAATTTTTCATTTTTTAGGTTGGGTCACCATCATTATGGTTCAGTCCCACAGTACAGCAGGGACTTCTACTATAGCTTTGGGCCTACCAAAACCTTGTGAGTGGATTTAGTAGATAGAAACTGAAAGAAGCCGTCATAGGCGTAGGTGTGGATGTGTGGTAAGAAGCTTCCTTCCCAATCACATGGTTCTGGGTTCAGTCCCACTGTGTGGCATCTTGGGCAAGTGTCTTCTACTATTGCTTTGGGCTGATCAAAGCTTTGTGAGTGGATTTGGTAGACAAAAACTGAAAGAGGCATAAGTGTTCCATATTGTGCCTGCAGCTTAACAGCCTTTAATTAATTTATAATATACAAATTAGCATTTAGCTAAATAACCCGTCTAAAATAGACGGAGAATGTACATAACGACGGAGGGAAGAATTGCCTTCATGGTAGTGGAGTAAGCAATTGCTGAGGAAGCCTAAGTCATGGCTGAAATTGCAATACAATCACTCTAGCTTTACCTGTAGGGGTTAACTCCCTTTCATCAAAGTACAATATATGTATCATTAAGTAGGTTAAAGAGTATTGATTCTTATTTCTAGCAATACTGGTGCTTCTCAACACCTTCAAATCACAATTAGGGATAAATGAATTTTCCTTTTTTGGTCCCATATTGTGCCTGCAGCTTAATGGCCTTTAATTAATTTATGTGTGTGTGTGTATATATATATATATATATATATATATATATGTGTGTGTGTGTGTGTGTGTCTTTGTGTATGTGTTTGTTCCCACCACAACTGGTGTTGGTGTGTTCACGTTCCTGTAACTTAGCAGCTTGGCAAAAGAGACTAATAGAATAAGTACCAAGCTTTACAAAAAATAATAAGCACTGGGGTCAATAAGTTCGGCTAAAATTCTTCAAGGTGATGCCCCAGCATGGCTGCAGTCTAATGATTGAAACAAATAAAAGAAAGATATATATATGTGTGTGTGTGTGTTGACATCATATGATGATTGTAAACGGGTATCACCATCAATCCATGGGAAATATTACCTTGCTTGGAAACAAGAGAAGATGATAGGAAGGACAACTAGCTGCAGAAAATCTGCCTCAACAAGCATGGAAAAATGGACGTTAAATAATGATATTATGATGATGATGATCATCATCAATCCTTTAACGTCCATTTTCCATGGTGGCATGGGTTAGATAATTTAAACTGAAGAATATTATTATTCAATAAATGAAACAGAGTGTCTGTTTGTATTTTCACATTTTTTAAATATGATTTTATAATTTTTTTTGGCACACCTAACTCTTCAAGCACACTGGTATACTGCAGCACAACATATGTAAACCATTGTCCTACACTATGCACCATGTAAAATTATGATTCCTCTTTCTACTCCCTAAGTCCCAAATTTATTCTGAGAAAATTTTAGTAGAAACATGTAATCTATCCTCTTTAGCCAATTTGTTATCTGAACTTTTGCTTTCTATCAATTTTACATCCTAAAACCAAAATTGTTCAAACTATAGACAAATATAGAAATTCTAGAAGAGTTTGTCTTTCTTGGTGTATGAATGGCATAAAATACACTCTTTCTCTTCAGAAATTGACAAATTCAAAATATAATCTAGGTCACCAGCATGGAAAATGGACATTAAAGGAGGACGAGGATGATGAAACTTCCATTTTTTCAGAATTTTCTTGAAACACAAAATCTCTTTATTTTTGATGGTTTTGTCCCTTTTGGGGATTTTTGGCAGAATTGATAAAGCATTGGAAAAAATATCTTGTGTTTAGTTGCATCACTCTACATTCTGAGTTCAAACCTGGCTGAATTTAACTTTGCTTTCATTCTTCTAGGATCAAATAAAAATAAAATAACCGTTAAATACTTGGGGTGTTTTATCAGGCTCTACTCATCCCCTTACATTTGTGGCCCTGTGCCTTAGTGAAAAATTGTTATTTGACTATCAGTTGGCAGAATTGACAGGATATGGTGTGTCCCTTAATTCCTTATGGAGTCATAAGGGTGCCATTATTATATAGGTGTTCTTCTTAGAGTGCATCCCTTTCCAGATCTGAACATAGGTAATTTATTAGAGAGAGGGAGAGAGAGAGGGGGGGGACTCAACCCCATTTATGACTGTTATGTTATCAACTCTGAAAGATAAAGATGGCCTTGGTGGGATTTGAAGTTGCAGAGTAGAGAGGTAGAACAAATACCACAAAGCATTCTATCTGATTTTCTAAAGTCTTTGTTGCCATGATGGTCAAAATGCCTTATAAATAATTAGTTATGTCCCTTCTGAGTTCAAATCCTGAATTACAGTTCATCCTTCTGGGTTTAATTTAATCCAGTTCCCTTCCCATAAATTTGTGGCCTTGTGGGGTCGATAAAGTGAGTACCAGTTACAAACTGGGGGGTCGATAAAATTGACTACTCCCCTCCCCCAAAAATTTCAGGCCTCCGTGTCTAGTATAGAAAGGATTATTATTATTATTAAGTGGCAAGCTGGCAGAATTGTTAGCATGCCATGCAAAATGCTTAGCAGCATTTCGTCTGTCTTTACATTCTGAGTTCAAATTCCACCAGTCGATTGCCTTTCATCCTTTTGGGGTCAATAAAATAAGTACCAGTCGAGCACTGCACTTGATGTAATCAACTAGCCCCCCTCCCCTCAAACATTTCAGGCCTTGTGCCTATAGTAGAAAGGATTATTATTATTGTTATATTTTAGGATGGTCATGTTTTATTGGGGGGGGGGGCAAAATTTGGCAAAAAAAAATATCCCAAAATGTAACAATATCTATTTCAACACATGATTTTATGTCAGGAATCTTGCATACCTTGCATACATAAATGTAATTATTATTATTATCATTATTATTTAAGGGGATGAGCTGTAAGAATTGTTAGCACGCCGGGAAAAATGCTTAGCGGCATTTCTTCCGACTGAGTTCAAATGCCACCAGGGTCGACTTTGCCTTTCATCCTTTCGGGGTCGATAAAATAAGTATCAGTTGAGTACTGGGGTCAATTGAATCAATTTATCCCCTCCCCCAAAATTGCTGACTTTGTACCAAAATTCGAAACCATTGTTATTATTATTATTATTATTATTATTATTATTATTTCATTTTCCCTTTCCTTCAGGTGATACACCATCAGTGTTGTCTGATGTCACCAAGGAAATGTTCAAACTCAGTCAGGAAGTGCACAAGTTTGGTTTTGATATTGTTTTTGCTCAGCTCAAGAAACATCTCATTGGAATGGCCAACATGGAGGTTAGTTACAGTTTATGACAGCAAACGTTTGAGTAAATAACATGTGGGACTAGTATCTTAGATGTTGTTGGTTTAGATCCACTGTAAGTGTTTCTTGTTTAGACCCAAGTCAGCTGTGATCAAACAGCCCCATGATTAAGGATGGCCCTACCTGTCTTTGTTACCAGTATAGTGTACTCAGGACTGTATTAGCCAATGTGTCTTTTAGACAATAAAGTTTAGTTTGAGGAACATTTAGCTGTTATTTTTAGCAGGTTGATTAACTGTGTAGAGACTCCTTTGTTGATTCAGCAAATATTTCTAGGTAGAATACTTTATTCCACATTACTTTGGTTCATATTGTTGTTGAGAATACACCATCAGGGAATGTTACTTGTGATAGATTGGTGTCCTATCCAGGGACAGATTTACTTTTCATTCACTTTAAATCATGAAACCAGAGCTAAGCACCAATCCTTAAAAATTCCCCAACACTTAGATATTTAGAAAGATCTAGATTCTATAAAGTATGTGGCTCTAACAGTTAAAGGGTCATGATTTTGACTTAGTTGGGTTTCAATGAATATTTCACTGTTTTCTGTAATTTATTTGAAGTGTTGTGAGAAACTTAAATGTTAATGAGAATAAATATATCTTTTGCTCCGTTTGATTTTTTTTTATCATTCATTGGGAAGAGGGATATCAGCTGTGTACCTCCTCAGAGACTGGTGAGGTTAGGGTAGTTGATGGTTAGTTGGAAATTCTGTGGGTAGGGAGAGTGTACTAGCTTTGGAGAGAAATGATTGGATGAAATATTTAGTGTGTGGTGAGAAACAATTGAATGAGAGGAACTTAGGTAAAGATGGTGCACTGCCTGCTAGTTGAGAGAAGCAAGGGCTGTTAGAAAGCATGACTAGCAAACAGTGTAGTGAGTGAGTGAGTTGTTGTTAGTTAGCCATATGGTGTCTTTCACCAATTTTATTTACATCACTGCTTCTACATCATCATCATTTAACATCCGTTTTCCATGCTAGCATGGGTTGGACGGCTAGACAGGAACTGACAAGGCCAGGTTCCATAGTCTGTGTTGGCTTGGTTTCTATGGCCGGATGCCCTTCCTAATGCCAACCACTTTACAGAATGTACTGGGTGCTTTTTACATGGCACCAGTGCCCACACTAATGCTTTTTATGTGGCAGTTTGATTTTAGGATCTCAATTCTGTTGTGGTGGGTGGGCCTTCTTGAGTACAGCAATATATCACATATCTCGGTCTGTCTAGAAATCAATCAAACTATTCCTTTTTAAATTAATAAAGTTTTCCTATTTCTTTGGCCCTTTCATGTCCATATTTCCAATGAAACATGCAGTGCCAATGTGTTTCATTTAATTTGGGATATAACCAACTTGGAGGAATTCAGTAAAATAGAAAATGTTCATCAAGTTAATGTTTGGAGCATGATTTAATGAAGAGTTCTTATGTTATAATGCAATTAAATATAAATTATTAAAATTATTAAATACTTTAAAGTGACTTGGTATCATAGCACCAGCGGTGGTCTTGGGTGAGGGTTAACAACTTTTACCGATTCCATCGATTCTTAAAATATTTTCAAAACTTTCATTAAAAAACCCGATTCCTTGTATTGTTTTTAACTTTTGCTCCAATTCTATTTGTATTTTCTAATTTGCAGGTGTGGACATCCCTGAGTGCTGGAACAGCTATAACTTCTGACCTCCCTGCATTTAGTCTTTCGCCTCAAGAATACATCACAAAGGTAAGACTATTACTTCTGTTGATTACTTCAAAATGATTAACAACTGAATTCGTCTTTTTACAGTTATTACTGTTTAGTTCCAAAGAAGACAAGTCCTAAATTGACTGCCCTGCCATGTTCATCACCTCTTTTTTTCAGGCATAATGTATCTAAGACTACAATAAACAAAAATTATCCTTGCTTTATTTTTAAAGACAGTTGAAGAAGATTTGGCCACTATTTTAGCTGATCTAGTGACTACATAAAGACTCTTTTCTTTCCTCAGCCTGCTTGCCTGACATCAAAATGTAATTGCTCCAACAGTAACAAAATAGTTTTGCAGTGGTACTACCTTACAGCTATGTGGCTGAACCATTTGAAGAATAGTTCAATAAAAACAATGGTGAAGAATTCATACATTAGATGTGTTTAGTCAAAAATATAGTGTCGTGATGGTGGTTATATGGTCAATGGTATGATTAAGCCATAACTACATAATTTACTACAGGTATTTTATAGTTTGTCATCAATTAATTTAATCAGAAATTGACTTTCCTGACTGATCAGTGTTAGAAAGGCCTTTCTATTCCCATTAGTGGAAAGGACATACTTTTATAACATTTTCAGATGATTTGTGTTTCTTAATTAGGTATTTTTATTCTTGGTAATTCCAGTTGTATTTAACTTCTCACTTTTCTTTCAGTTTCATATTGAATTACACATCAATGAACCAATAAGACCTATTGCAAATCAATAAATCTATTATAAATCAATCAATTACATGACACCAGCATCAGTTCTTTTTACATGGCATCAGCACCAATGCTTTTTATGAGTACCTTGTCTGTCAAAACTCCTCAACTGGGAGGTGGGATTAGTATTGAGTGGGGTGGCTTTGTGCTAGTTGAGAGATAAAGGGACAAATAGGTGTCTTGCTGTAGAGTAGATACATCATGGATACCCCTGTTGGAAAAGAAAGGAGTGTGAGTTAAAGAGCATGATAGTGCGAGAGATGATACTTAAGATGTCGGGACATGCCCTCGAGGGACATTGGGTGTGGTGAGAATAGGTGAGGTTTGGACTGGGTGAGGTGACTAGCAAATGATGATAATATTCCTATATTATCATCGGGGGCAGGGTTTGCAGTAGATATATGAGGGCATTGAGGGCGATAGCAGTTAAGCGAGATGTTAATGATGGAAAACAGCACAGAGGAGAGAAGGCGCAGAAAGGAGGTGATTTGTGGAGACAGTAGGCAAGTGAAGATAATGGGAAATGGAAGTGGTTTGGGTGGATGGGAAAGGTAACTGAGAAAGCTAGGGGATGAAGTATGTGCTTATTCTGCTCTCAGGTAATGGAGAAGTGATGGGTATTAGGGGATGAAATGTGGGGGGAAGGTTGGTAGGGCAAACAGGATGGGAGTGGGGCAGTGTATAAAATTAAAAGTAAAAAAAAAATGGGATGGATTTTTAAAAATGTTTTAGAAAGCATCTCGCATCCCAACTTGTGGAGGTTGTTGTTTAACCTTAGGTCAGCCTTCATTGAGTAGATTTATAATCATCCCCTCTTTTTTTAGGCATAGTGTACAAGGACTACATTATCCGAGATGTCCTTCCTTTTTTTCTTAAATAGTAGGATAAGATTTGAGATTTAGTTGCTATTTATAGCAGGTTGAATAACTTTATAGAACTTCTCTTGTTGGTTAGTGCTCATGTAGATAATTTTTGTTGATATTTTAAATGACCATTTAATATTATGGTTGAGTTTCTTTATTAATAGTCTGATTGATACATATATAAAAGCATTTTTATTGGTTTCATCACTTTGTTATATGCTGAAAGACACTAATTCTCACATATTTTATCTCCAACAGGTTGGTCAGTACTTAATGACCTTACCACAGTTATTGGAACCGTATATAATCCAAGACAATCAAGCTGTCACTGTAGCATTGCAACATGGACGTTTGCCATACACCGAAGATCAAGGTAATGTAGTTCTGAGTATTTCTCTCAGTGTTATAAGGACCTTAGATTTACAGAGGATGGGAATAGTAAGTTATCATAAGTTGTTAATGTGCCAAAGACATTAGCAGTGAAATTCAGGTGAGATTTCTTCAAACAGATATTGAAACCTCAACTTGTTGGAAGAATAGTTCATTCATTTTAAAGTTTATTCTGAAAGTAGAACAGTATTGATATTGTTTCTATGAGAAGAGACATTTTTACTCAGCTATTGCAAACTAATAAAACCATGTTTTACCATGTAGTCCCCAGTTCTGTCACAACCAAACAAAATATATATGTCTCATTCTGCTATGTACAATGAACTGAGTTGAAGACCAAGGTTTCATTTCCTAGGATGTGGAGTTTATCAAACAGGCACCTTTTGAACTTGGAACTTAAAGATGGATGAAATGCCACTAAGCATTTTGTCCAGCATACTTATGATTCTGCTGGCTCGCCGCCTTGAATAATAGTTTTTTAATTTTAGCAGAAGGGCAGAATAGTCCTGACATTTATTCTGAAGAAGGACAAAAAGGTAAAATTGACCTTTGCAGAATTTGAACTCAGATCAAAGGGATTCAAAATTAAATATTGAGAGCTATTCAGTTTTGAAATTGACTACTTCTACCAACAACACCATACTCAGATATAATAATAATATTGATGATGGTAGGGATGGTAGAGCAGGAGGAAAAGCTGTGTGATGAGGTAGAATCGGTGAAGGAGTTCACATACTTGGGGGACAGGG
>JAOPUL010004099.1:14822348-14835616 GCA_027564515.1 Octopus rubescens
ATACACACACACACAGAGGGGCGCAGGCTTGGCTGTGTGGTCAGAAGTTTGCTTCCCAACCACATGGTTCTGGGTTCAGTCTCACTGTGTGGCACTCTGGACTAGTGTCTTCAACTACAACCCGGGCTGACCAAAGCATTGTGTGTAGATTTGGTAGACGGAAACTGAAAGAAGCCAGTCATATATGTGTGCTTGTCTTCCATCACTGTTTGACAAGCAGTGTTGGTTTGTTTATGTCCCTGTAACTTAGTGGTTTGGCAAAAGAGACTGACAGAATAAGTACCAGGCTTTAAAAAAAAATAAGTACTGGGGTTGATTTGTCCGACTAAAACTCTTCAAGGCAATGCCCCAGCATGGCTATAGTCTTTTAACAAGTTAAAGAAAAAGAAAATGACTATTATAATCATCGCCAGAATTACTAAAGTTTCATGCATGGCATTATCAAAATGAAGTGCTATGCAAGAAGCACTAGTTTTGTAACTTTGTAGCAATTAAAAAATTATATATAATCATGTCTTGAATTCTGTCTCCCGTTTGCTTCACCAAATCTCTATATATGTAAGATTGGTAAAGTAAACCGGAAAATAGAACTCAAAACATGAATACGTGTGTATGACAGCAGCCGGTCAATGTTACCAAGAACAATAGTTGGCGCGAAACTGGCGGCAATATTCTGACTAGTTATATGCCATAACTAGTAATATACTACTCAATGAAGATATATATGTTGGACTGTGGTTAACCAGTAACAATCTGCAGAGACCTTTGATCAAATGGTGTGTAGCGGAGTCAGCTATAGCATTGTGACACAGTCGTGCTGTGGCTATATCAACCAATCAGAGCAGAACGTGCATTAACAGTTTTCTGCCAGTTAAGCAGCGTCTAGTTTCAGTTAGCTTGGGACCATCATACAGTGAACATCACTTCCCACTAACTCACCATCAGTCTGACCAGTTAGCCTCTGGAGACCGAGAAGTTCACATCAACTTTAGTATTTCTATAATTATACTCTGACCTATCATTTAACAACTCTAGGTTCTCTTGCAATACTTTGGTTTTGGGTCTTCATAAATGTTTGCAGTTTTCTCATGTTACTGACTTTTGCTGCACCTTACAAGTAAGGTGCATACATACATCCAATAGCGTACACATCATGTTCTCTCATCATTTTTTTCCTGGAAGAATCACATCCCATGTTTTGCTGTGCCTTGCTTCCAGCCAGCTACTTTCCTCTATAGAGATCACTATGGTCGTGTTCAATAGAGATATGTTTAAATGGCTTAGCGCACCCAGCATTCTCTCTTGTGTTTCAACCTCTATCAAAGTCCCGAGTAATTGTAGACATTCCCCCTCCTTCTTCCCTTTGGCAGTTGCGCCACTTCCTTGGCTTAATGAAATTTTATCATCAATTCATTCCTCACTGCGCGGGATTCCTGACTCCATATACTGAGCTTCAAAAGAACAGATGCAAGGAAACTGAAACCATTTCGTTGACTCCTACTCAAACCAAAGCTTTTGAAGCACAAACTCTTTAAAGCATTTCTTCTTGCACATCCTGTCTCCGATGCAAAGCTTTCGCTTATGGTTGATGCATCAGACATTGCAATCGGTGCTGCTTTACAGCAATTTCATCAGCAACAAATGCAGCCTCTTGCCTTTTTTCCCTCGGCAGCTGCAAATTTTGGACTCACCCTAAGTGTCTGACATTTTTGTGCTTATGTTTCATATTGCTTTCCTCATTTTTGTATGCATGTCATTCCATTGTTGTTTATATTGACTTGTAGTCTGAGCAGCTATGTCAACCAATCAGAGCTGGGCGCGCATTAACGCGAAAAGGCAGTTTTCTGCAGTTAAGTCGCGTCTAGGTTGTTAGCTTGGGACCGTTATACAGTGAACATCACTTCCCACTAACTCACCATCGGTCTGACCAGTTAGCCTCCGGAGATCGAGAAGTTAATATCAACTTTAGCTCCGCTAACTCATCAACTCAATCTTTTTACCAACTGCCAACTTTGGCCCAACTCGCTCTGACTCCGGCACAATTAATATCCTTTTGTCAATACGCATTTACAAAATAAACATTAATGCCTTCTGATATTATATTTACTCACACTCATCTACATTAACTACATAAAGCACATTCTCCCAAAGGTAAATAGAAAGTTTGAGGAAGAGGTGTTTGCCTCCGCCCAAGTCATATATTGTCAGTAATAAGTCACTTAAAATATTTAATTACTTTAATAGTTATGGTAGTTAAATGAAATGCGACATTTCTTTCATTTGACTAATTGGTGGAGCATACTCGGACGAAGGAAGTGCTTACGCTTTACCTCCGCCTATGACTTGTATACAATGACAACACAGTTTACATAATTACATTACAACTGTGTAATATTTAAAAAAATTACGCTTTATTAAGTATTTTAGATAAAAAAACAATTCAACAAAAACAAAATTAAGTATTTATCGAAATTGTTTACAAGAATATAAAAACACGTGGTCTGCCAAAGTAAAGAATACTATTTAGGAAAATTGTAATTAAAAAAACTCACCCAAGAACTGTGTCGAGATATATATGTTTATATCAATAGCTGTGTGTACGAGAATTATATATATATTCAAGATATTAATTACTTAATAGGGTCTTATCTCTGATTACATTTGCTAAAGATGAACGTTAGAAGTTTTGTAGTAGACGGTGTAAACCGTAATAAATACACGCCAAACAAATTTTCAGTATCTCGAGAGGCACCTCATTCATTTATATGCATGAACACCGCTCTGAGGTTAATGGAGATGCAGACTAAATTATCCACCGATGTTTGCCATGGGCAATTTTGAAGGAGGGGGTAAGTCGATTACATCGACCTCAGTACTCAACTGGTATTTCCATCGACCCCGAAAGGAAGAAAGGCAAGCATTTTGTCCAGAGTGCTAACGATTCTACCAGCTCGCCGCCTTAAGTGAATTTAATATTATTAACTAAGCTTTTAGCATGCTAGGCAAAATGCTTAGCGGCATTTGTCTTTATTTTCTGAGTTTACATTATGCCGAGGTCGATGTAATCGACTTACCGTCTCCAGGGTAAGGAGGTTCCCTATTGAATTCCAGGGGCAAAAATAATGCAGCGCTCGCCAAAGGGTAGATATGAGGGCTCCGGTAGACCTGCTAAGCAAAGTGATAAACCTCCAGGGCCCTTTGTCACTGAGCTAAGAATGACATCATGTCTGATTGATTAGTTGTCTCAATAGGAGTGCTTACGAATGCCTAAGTGACGTGAATGGCTGCTTTGCTCTCCAGCTTAGCGTCAATCCTGAGCTGAACAGGTACGGATTCCAAAGAGGAATTGTGGGAGACGTTCAAAGTGCACCCAATTGATATGAAATGGAGATCCCCATTAAGGAAACTAAATAGCTTAGCAACAAAGAACAGTGAACGTATGTAGGTAGACACTCGCAGAAGAAAACATGTTCACAAACTGCATGAGACATTCCAAAAGCTTAAGACTAGCGTCACCAGTTGTCTTTAAGATGTTTGGGGTGAAGACTATCAAATCTTGTGCCAGACCTCCTGGAGAAAAGATTACATAACCATCTGGAGAGCAGATGGCTGTTTACTTCTCAACTTGTCGAGCGACCATATTACACTGAGCAAGAGAAGAAAGAGAAGAGACGGAATGCCCATTTGTTGTCATACTCACTGAATTTAGTATTGATGTTTTTTATCAGGTTCAGTCACTGACTGACATGAACTATATGTCAGTCAGTGACTGAACCTGATTTAAAATATAGTCGAGAGGATTATATGTTAAATCAATTGAAACTAAACGTTAAATACTGGTTTCATTTATTTATGCTTGTTTCTTAGTGTTTCAAAGTCTATGAAGATTAATAAAGATTAGGTTGAAGAATATTCCCATTATGAGTTGAAAAATCAGTTGAGCTGAAAAATAAAGACAGGAAAATTAATTTTGGGTGCAATATACTGTAAAATTAGAAAATAACCGCAAAAGAAATATATACTAAATATGTCACTATAATTTTAATTTGATTAACAAGATTTGATTAAATTTCATATTATAATAGGAAATCCTGTAATTAATTAAGAAGGAAACTATTCTCCGGTAACACCGTTGTACATAATTTCATACAAACTTTCAGACTTACTCTGCTCCGACAATTATTTATTATGACTAAACGAAAATATTCTACGACTGTAATAACCGAAAGTTCCAAAGTACGTATCTTTTGTATTTCTTCTATTTATAAATTTAATTCTGTCCTATGGCATTAGAATATTTAAGTTTTCTATCTCTCTGTTTTGATGTTTTGGCTCTTTCCACATTCCACGTGGTTAATTCACGTCACTTGAAAATTTTGCAATACAGGTCTTTTGGCTTAGGTTCCGATTAGTGTTTTAAAAGAAAACTATTAGTATTCCTTATTAATTTTCAACAGTTGTTTAATTTAGTTAAGAAAACATTTTTCAAGTATTTAAGATTGCGTAACAAAATATTTCCTGCAAAACTTAAACGTTTCCCCAAAGTCTTTACTAAAACATAGCTTTCTGGCCTCAACGGCATTCAACTTTAGTAAAACAAACAAAGGATATGTCTTAAAAGTAATGTTTAGAATTTCAGTAGAAAACCGAGGGATTATATTTTGTACTTCTCCAGGAACTCAGAGTTGTATGACGATGAAGACTTCATTTATTTTGTCTTTTATTACCAACAGAGATAATTACATATATCACACGTATGTATATGATACATATATAATACAAAACCACATTAAAATACAAATCCAAAACCAAAGAAAGCACAAGCATGAGCGAAGAAAAAAATATCAATTCAACACCAAGTGCCTCAATTGGTCGCACACCACAAGATTCAACGGAACCTACTGAAGCAAGCCAACACGCTCGTGGCGTTACCACTGGCGATGGCGAGGTTAAGGCGTTGAAACAGCCAAGCACCCTCACCGGCATCATTTGATACCTAGGTAAGGCGAGCCGTCAACGATTACAAGAACTTCGCTGTTAGCGGCCCAACCCCTCCAAACTTCTTAAACGTCACAGGCTGGAAGAATGGTTCACCGACAAGTCCCGATATTTAAGGATTTTATGTTTGATTACGGAAGCAGTGACCCTCCCATTTAACTGTGGCGTCCCAGATGAGGCACCTACCTCTTACCCAGTGACAAAGGGTAAGACACCTGGTCTCTTCCCATCACTTCTGGATAATCCCACCAGCTCTAGGACTGAGAATATATTAACCTGAGCCAGAGCCCACTTAATGATTAGTTTATTCTGTTCAAATAATTTCTTCACCCTATTGAAGTGCTTACCTAAAGTGGCCCTCCTTGATTAACCACAGACAATATCTTGCAGCAGACATTCGTTATCATATTTCCAACATTAATTCTTAGTACTTTAGAAATGTTAAACATGAAATAGGGCACCTGAATACTTGTCACCTCAGCTGTCAATATAATTTGATTATAAAATTATTTATTTGTATTATACATCTTTATTGTGAAGGTTAAACCTGTACTGTTATAAAACTAACTGAAATATATAGATAATATAACAGAATATTTATTTGTTATGTGCTATAATAGTGATGGTGTTAAACACTGGTCAGTCTTGATCAAACAAACTGCTTATTAAAGTTGTTGCAGCCGTGACCATCGTGTCTTTCTTGATATTGAACTACATTCAACATGCCCTTATTTAAGATTGTATAGTGTGATTTGAGGGAGATTTGCCTGCTATTCTTAGCAAGGCAAGCAACTGTGCAGAAGCTCTTTTGGCAGCTGCCGTAGTAAGCTGGTGGTACTCGTGTCGATGTTGGAGGTAATGATACTGGTGTTGTGTGTTCTAACCTCACTATAACCCACCTAAAAAATGATCACAACAGGTGTTCTCAACTCAAGATTCATCACTCCAAGATCGTTCATCTGCCATATGTGATTCTTTAAGTGATTCTCTGAAATTATTTTCATGTCATTGCTGTGAGGTGGAATTGAATCAGCAAGTTTGTTTAATTTCCATTTGTTTCTATTTCAGTTATGAAGGGCATGGATATCACATAATCCCCCCCACTCCATAGAAGAGATCCTATATAGTTACATAGCCAGTTAGAACTAACAGTTACATCTCTTTAAAATCCCATCTTAGCAAACTTTAAAAAGAAAAAAGGGAAAGACTTTGGATAATGTGATTCTAAAAGTAATATGTCTTAATGAAATAACAGCTATATCTCCTTAATAACTTAAAAAGCATGAACATAGGCACAGGCTGTGTGATAAGAAGCTTGCTTCCCAACCACATGGTTCCGGGTTCAATCCCACTGTGTGGCATCTTGGGCAAGTGTCTTCTACTATAACCTCGGGCTGATCAAAGCCTTGTGAGTGGATTTGGTAGATGGAAACTGAAAGAAGCCTGTTGTATATATGTATATATATCTATGTGTGTGTAGGTGTGCCTATGTCCTCATAACTTTAGCGGTTTGGGAAAGAGACCGATAGAATAAGTACTAGGCTTTAAAAAGATATAAGCCCTGAGGTTGATTTGTTTGACTAAAATTCCTCAAGGCAGTGCCTTAGCATGACCACAGTTAAATGTCTGAAACAAGTAAAAAATAAAAGATACTGTAGTCCTTCAGACATTGTCTGAAAAAATAAAAATGAGATGACCATGACAGTCTTTTTTTTTTTAAATTATTTTTTTTATTCAATTACAGCAAAATTTGGAACAAGTAGGGAGTACTAAAAAGATTTGTGGTGACAAAAATGTAACACCCCCAACAGCTGAAGAAATGAAAGAATATAAAGAAATTGAAAATCTTCAACATTCTTCTCTTTTCCGAATGCAGGCAAGTTATGTTTTATTTTAGATGAAACAAATGTTCTATAAATTAGTCAATGGAGTAGGGACCAATCTCCATGATCATTGCTGGCGCTCCCAGATTGGTGAAAGCTATATGGTTGGGAGATGTTTGTCTGGAGATCTAAGTAAAATGTTGGTATAATTCCAGAGAGTTGCATTTCTGGGGAGTAAGGACTTAGGTTAGCAGATTTGAGCAGAGTCTAGAAAGTGACACACAACATGACAGTAGGAGGTAGGTCTGAGTGAACAAAGTATGTTGCTAACAGGTTCAGAAGCAGTAGCAGAGAGATAAAGGGAGGAAAACAGGGTGTATGTGAGTTAGTGGTTGAAGTATGTTGGTGCCAATCAGTTAAATTTAGATTCAGTTTAGTATATTGCATGATATGTCCTTTAAAATGGATGTTAAAGGATGATGATGATGTTAGTAGCACTGTTCAAATGCGAATTACTCTGTGAGTTTGCATTCTAAGTTTCTGGTCTATTGTTTCCTCTTATATAACTCTCTCATCCCAATAAATGTTTCTATCATCATACTCTTATTCCTTTCACTCACTCACCCTGATTCTTATACTCTTCTTTCTTGATCACATTGGTAGTATAGCTGGGTGAGTACAACAAAGCTGTGTGCATTTGGTAGGTGATTCAGTAAAGCCACTTATGGACCTAGAGAAAGATGAGGGGGATCATAGTGAAGTAGATAGTGCTTGACCCAGGTGATGGGTAGACGAGAAATGTGGGGGCATGAGTGATGAAGAGGTGAGTGAGAAATGAGGAAAGGAGGAAGAAGCAAAGTGAGCAGGATAAGGTAGGCTTGAAAGAGAAGAAATATATTTATATATTGTTTTCTTCCAAACACAAATCTTAATCGGGAAATTTTCAAAAAATATTCTTTTGATATAGTTTTGTATGCTGATGACGAATATTGCAGTTATTATTTTGGAAAATTTATAAACTTGGCTGTGATGACCCATCAAACCCATGTCAGCATAGAATGTGGACATAAAATAATGATGCTGATGAAAACAGGTGAAAAATATGCAGTTCCAGAGTAGGGTCATTCATAATAGTATCATGCATAATTTAAGTGGAGAATAATTATTTATATTTTTTATATAATTAAAACAATGCAATTTCATTTATCAGAGGCCACTTCAAGCTATCATTTTCTAAACTAGGGCCTGACTTTAAAACTAAAGGTCCATGTTTATGTCTG
Source organism: Octopus rubescens (assembly GCA_027564515.1). Classification (NCBI taxonomy): domain Eukaryota; kingdom Metazoa; phylum Mollusca; class Cephalopoda; order Octopoda; family Octopodidae; genus Octopus; species Octopus rubescens. Next base: position 14,830,450 of record JAOPUL010004099.1, read on the forward strand.
TGAAAGATTCATTCTTATGAAAAAAATTTATTTGTTAATCAACCTTTGTTTTAAAAATGGAAATGAGTATTTTAAATTGAGAACAATTATTATTACTGTGTGATGATTGTTTCCCTTTAAAGATAAAAGAGCTTTTATCAGAGGTAAAAGTCAGTTTTGCCAAGAGAATGAAAATAGAGAAAAGTGTGCAGAAACTTGTTGATGTCTTACAGAACTTACCCAAAGGTGAAAGTTACCAGGTAAGTTGTTCTTTTATCTGAGTGTTTATTATCTTCTTTATTGTTTGACTTGCAGGATTTCAAAATTTGTCACATTTTTGATATCAGAGACATTGTAATCATGATGCTGGTTTAAAGAAACATTTCATAAAATATACTGTAAGAGGGTCATAATATAAATTTTCTTCTGTACCATAGTAAAGGATAAATAACATTTGGTTTCAGGGTTAGGTTTGTTGTCTGGAGCTATTTATTGTCACAAATGATATAAGGAAGGATATTCCTTTTATACTTCCAAGATGCAGGTATGTCTGTGTGGTAAGAATTCCATTTGTCAACTCTATGGTTTCAGTTTCAGTCTCTGGGTTGTCTAATCCATTATGAGTAACTTTGGTAGGTAGCACCAATACAAAGTCTATTGTATGCATGTTTGTGTGTGTGTGTGTGAATGTTCACACAAGTGAGAGTGGAGCTTATTTTGTTCAGTTTTGGGAAAACTAGAACAAGGGATAGAATACAATAAATGTAGTAAGTCCTGATCATGTGGTCAGTTGTCTTCTCAGCCATTGTGCTTTTGTACACTTTATACAAATTATTTTCCAAAATAAAAAAAAAATATTTTCTTTTTTTTTCTAGCTAAATGATCAAAAATGGGTTCAGAAATGTGGTCTTTCTGTTCCTCTGGTACAGAAACCTACAGTTGAAGGGACATTCTGCTTTCATCCACCATCATCAGTAAATATTATTGGTAGTTTCCCATTAGACACCTGTCTTAAACTAAGGCTCCATGTTGACTTAGCTGTGAAAATTCCAAAGGTAGGTATTAGCATAAAATATTTTGTGGATTCAGTTTAACACTTTAGTATTTAAACCTACCATATCAGGCCCAAATATTCTACATGTTTTATGTTCAAACTGACAAAATTCAGCCTCTCACACCTACTATACAATGTCATTCTAAAAATATAGACGGACAATATACTATCACGTCATTGAAATCTAGAAGCAGTGAGAGAATGCATGATTAATTCAAACCAATTTGAATAAGTAAGCATTATGCTTGACAGAATAGTCTGAATGCTAAAGGGTTAAGATATATCAATATTTGATTTTAGAAATCAACATGAACTCTTTGGATATTAATCCACTGAATATTGTCGTAATCAAATATGATCTTTGAATTAATATTGGTCATGATATTACGTATCATTCTCTTGTGGTCCTTTACATTAATACCACTGGTAATCATAATCAGTTTCTTATTGAGCATACTCATGATCAACTATCGTATGCCATATTCACAATATACAGTAGTCATAGCAACAGTTTCAATAGTTGCTATACCATTAATCTTTGTGCTAATATCATTTTTAAAGTTCAGAATCAAACTCACACACAAGCAGTCACTGCATATTCAGAACACTTCTATTTTGTGGTGTGACCATGCCAAAGTTGATGTCATACTTGGTGTGTATAAAGTTTCAGATGTATACATTTTGGATTCACTTTACAGATTCCCAGTATTACTTTCACAGACTCTCAGGAATCTGTGGACTCCAGGTTGGGAATCACTGGTTTAAGCTATTAAAGAATAATAGCAAAAATAGTCAACTAATTTAATTCTCTTTTGTGCCAACAAGGAAGCCATTTTCTGTATTTTCCCTTTTTTTTTTATTTAACTCTGATTTAGAATTCATTTATCATATAGAAGGTACAAGGATTAAAGAAAATAAATTGTTTGCTATAAATTTCAATCAAAGTAGATTTGTAGATCCTAAGTTGTTGCTAATCTGAGTCTGACTGGATTTAATTCTCAGTTGGATTGTTTTTTTAAGAACTGATCTTCTATTATTGAAGGCCATCTCACAAAAAGTAAGACTCTGAACTAATTTACTTTAATGTATAAGATAAATAGCTCAATATATTATAAAAGACTTTACTGTTTTGTTTTTTAGAAATTCTTTGATGCTAGAGACTTCCTGAACCAGCGGTATATCCGTAAGAGAGCTCTGTATTTGGTGGCTTTGGCAGCACACCTGAAGAATGAAGCATTTGTTGAAGAGTTGAGCTTCACTTACCATCATGGTGATCCTTATAAACCAATACTTATAGCTGTTCTTCAAGGTAAGATTGGAACATGATTTGTGTTTGATAATATTTCTTTCAAAAATCCATTTGTCTGTTATTGTTTAACCCCATAGTAAGTAAGTGTTAAATTTGAAAGATTCACACAGATACAAAGAAACAGGGAAGAAGAGAGATGAGAAAGAAAAGGAGAAAAAAATCTATAAAAAAAAGTGGGTGGATGCAAAGCAGCGAAAGATGGAGGGGAGAGGTGATGGGCCACACATTTCAGAACAAGGGGTGCTCATTCACACCCCACGGTTATGACCGCGATGGCATTGCCGCGGAGAATGGCCAGTGACACTCGCTGTAGTAGCCACTCCACCTCGCAGGGCTCATTTCTCCTGCGGGCCATCATTATCTCAATTTTGCAGAGGAAATCAGTAGTATGGGGTCCTAGAACAACTGATATCTTGACAGCGACTGGCACAAACTGATAGCGTCTGACCAGACTCCTGTATTTATTGATTTTTCTCTCCTCGGTGTTATAGGCGGCGGCAGGGTTTGGGGGCAGATGTTGCGAGGTTGGAGCTGGAGAATGTGTCCCTGCATGTCGTGTCCCAGACTAGAGATCTGCCTCCCTCAAATGGGAAGAGGGTTATCTTTGTTTTAATCTCTTTTTGTGAATTATGTTTTAATTTGATCAGACCAATGTGCAAGTTCTTGGTAAGTAATGGATAAAAGATATATTTACTTCTTGATAGACATTTTGAAATTTTAGATCGTTGAATTTGAGATGTATCTTGTTGCTTTATTGGCAAATATGAATGTTTTTTTGGAGACTTTGCTAAATAAAAGTGATGTTACAATTGAATTCTGTCTTTGACCATGTCTTCTTTTGTTTTGCAAATATCAATCTACAGATGTTTTAAACCCTAATTAGTTATAATGGTTGTTTGTAATTGCTACAGATTTGTTAGCATATTAAACCCCATTTCTACCAGAACTATCCTAAAACCATCCATCTCAATATTGCTGTTTAATACCTGCTAATTTATTTCATTTTAATCTTGAGTATTTCTTGCACTTCTAGTTTCCACTATTCAACATTTTTGTGTCATGTTTAATAAATGTATTATAATAATTCTATATCAATTATATTTTACATTAACTTAATTATTTTTACATAATTTAAAATAGTATTTATTGATTTAGGAAAATCTTTTTGTATAGAAATTTGAATTTAATCGCAAGAATTATTTGTCTGATTATTATTTTTTTGGTCCCATATGCTACAGGTCATTTGGACAAAGATGTGAGTTGTTAATTTTACAGTTGTTGAGCTCCTGGTCAGACTCGATGGATGGTCAAAGTTGTTCCAATTTAGATCATCCTATCTTTTTGGATGTTAGAAACTACATGGTCAATTGTGTTCTTTATTGAAGATAGGGTGTAATTTGGAGGGAGATTTAGCTACTATTCCTTGCTGTTCAAGTGCCTATGTAAAGACACCTTTGTTAACTCTGATTAATGTTTTTGGTCTAATGAAAAGAAACCTGGGGTAGGATTTAACTTCTCATTGAAAAATGATTAGTGCAACAATTCTGTCTTTTCTGTTGCTGATACCAATGGCTGTTGGAGATCGTATCTACCTTCTAGATTAAGATAGCCAGAGATATTCCTTTAGATAACAATGCCAGGGTGTCACACGTTTTCATCATGACAATATTTAATTTAATGTAGTAGCACTATTATCAGCTGCTACAAAAGTAAAGGTGACGCCTTAGACAGAAATAATTACAGAGGTATTAAACTGTTGGACCAAGTAGTGAAAGTTACAGAGAGGGTCATGACTCAACTAATCAGGAAGAGTTAGTCTAGATGAGATGCAGTTTGATTTTGTGCCAGGGAGAAGTACTACTAATACTATATTCCTGGTAAGGCAGCTGCAAGAGAAGTACATATCCAAAAATAAACCCCTGTACCTGGCTTTTGTTGACATGGAGAAGGCCTTTGACATGGTCCTCTGCTCCCTTATCTGGTGATCAATGCGGAAACTAGGGATTGATGAATGGCTGGTGAGAGCCGTATAAGCCATGTACAGGGCTGTTGTCAGTAAGGTGAAAGTTGGCAACTAGTACAGCAATGAATTCAGTGTGCAAGTAGGAGTGCACCAGAGATCAGTTCTCAGCCTCTCCCTGTTCATCATAGTCCTCCAGGCTATAACAGGAATTTAAGACAGGCTGCCCTTTGGGAAATCATCAATGCTGATGACCTTGTTCTTATAGCCGAGTCACTCCCAGAACTAGAGAAGAAATTTCAGGTGTGGAATCAAAGTCTGGAATCAAAAGGCCTTAGCGTTAACTTAGCTAAGACAAAAGTCTTAGTAAGTAGGAAAACAGACAAGTCACAACTCCCTTCAGAGAGATCGCCCAGCTCAATTTGTAGTAAAGGTGTAGGTAGAAACTCCATAAGATGTACCCAATGCAAGCTATGGACACATAAGAGGTGCAGTGGTATCACGGGTCGATTAACAAGAAAAGTAGTCTTTCTGTGTGGAAGATGAGTGGGTACAATAAACACTAAGAATGTACAAAGAATAGACTCTGTCAAATGCCCAGAGGGACATATAGAAGAAGTAGATAGCTTCCGTTACCTGGGTGACCAAATCAGCAGTGGATGAGGCTGCTCTGAGAGTGTAGCTGCTAGAGTAAGAACGGACTTGGTGAGGTTTAGAGAGTTGCTACTTTTGTTGGTAACAAAGGGCCTCACCCTAAGAGTGAAAGACAGAATGTATGATGCCTGTGTGTTAACAGTCACACTACATGGCAGTGAAACATGGGCTGTGACTGCAAAGGATATGCAGAGGCTTGAAAGAAACGAAG
>JAOPUL010004099.1:14959667-14970624 GCA_027564515.1 Octopus rubescens
ACACAATGAAAATACTTAACGTTTTATTTTAATTATATTCATATTGTCTTCCATACGTAAATCGTTTAAATTTTGACGCTGAGTTCCAAACGCTGTTATGATATCATTTATACATCGGACTCGTAAAATCCCGATGAAGAAGTTTATTGTCTTTGTTAATATATAAATTTTGTATATATTAATGCAACAGGTAAATAATCTATTATTTGTTATATAGTTTAAGTATATAGATTATCTATTTATATACTCTGAAACGACCTTAGTTTTGCATTCCAATGATAAAATACTTGTTTATCATAAATATTTTCTCTCTTTATTGCTTTCTTTCTTAATTTATATACTCCTTGTATCGTACTATATATTATTATTATTTGTAGAATGATACATGTAGGAGCTTATTTTATGAGTATCACTGGAATCGTGTAATCCATATATTGTGAATCTATCTATCTATCTCTCTCTCTCTCTCTCTCTCTCTCTATCCATCTAGCTATCCATCCTCATATATATATATATATATATATTTCAGTTATATATAGGCGAGAAAACTGAAAATAAGTTGTAGTTTACGAATAAAGTTTCCTTCGGTATTTGTTCAGCTTGGAGTTCAACATTCACCCGTTGCTCTGATCGTCTGAATTTAGTGAATGTTGGGTAAAGACAGGTAACTAACGACGGCATACATTCGTTGATTTCAAATTATTGTTATTGATATTATCTATAACCAAACAATATATTCCGAGGGGACAAGCTCATTTGATTACTATACTTGAGTGGAATTTTATTTCATGAATCCAGGAAGTCTGAAAGATAAAGTCAACCCAACAACGGTGCGTATTTTAACTCAGGATTTCAGAAATTATATAACTACGTAGGGCATGATATTTTGTATGTCACTCTACCAATTCTGCTACCTGTTGATTGTAATATGACTGATTAACTCATAAAAAATTGTGACATTGTATTTCCTCAGCTAAAAAAGAATATGAATATCTTCTATTTATCCTCCGCTATTTATCATAAAAAACTCATTATCTTTACAAACTTCTGCCTTCCAGTACCTGTAATCAAGCAATTTCCGATATTAAAACCATCCTAAATAACTTGTGGTATATTGACACTATTACATATGGTACTTTAAGTTACAATGTTTCCTTGTTTCGTTTTCTATGTAATTCCTTGCGAAATCAAGTAAATTTAAGATATTGATATGATGATAATACTACTGCAGACGCACTTTTTGGTTAAAATTACATACTTTTTCGATAACCTGTTTTACTTGGAAAATCTCTTTTCTAAATGTGCTTGAAGTATGTCGTCTATAATGGAATCTTATCTTTTAGTTAACGTCGTATCATAATTGTTTCTGCTAGAATGCGATCAAGGCATAACCATTTTTTTCTGTTGCGATTATTTTCTTGTTAGAAATAGCCAAAATCTAGATTGTAAAGCACCACAATAATACTGTAGTTTTTTTTTCGAATAACTCATCGATTAGAAATATATTTTATTCGAACGGAAGGCTGACAACTCTCATTGACGTTGTGTTTGTATTGCAGTGGGAGAAAAAATAAATTTTTACTACAGTGATTTTCAAGTAATTTATTTGAAGGAAATGACTTTTCATTTAACTTATATATACAGTGTAAGGAAAAATAAAGTTTGCTTTATTTTTATTATCAAAATTTACTTTTTCCTTGCATACCACTGAAAAGAACGGCCATAAATATTTCACTCTCAAATATTAATAAATGACTGTGCTGAAAGGGAAAGGGTAACTACGGAAAAACTGGAAAGAGGTAGGGATGTTATGCAAAAGACGAATTAAAAATTGAATAAAATAATGCAGAATAAATATAAAAATATAAAAAACAATAATTTTAAAAGGATATAATTGAATTAATTGCATAACATTCGGGGTTACCCCCCTCATACATGAGTAGCTGCCCACACGTTAAGATGACCCAGGGCTCTCTACATTACTGCTCAACCACCAGACATTGTATGTGTCTCGGTAATATCGGTAATCATTTTTGTTATACTTCTCTCTCTCCCTCTCCAGTATTTTCCATTCCCCTTTAGGTTGCATTTAATTCCTCTAAGATGGAGCACAAAGTAGCATTCTCTGCGAGTCTAGACTGCAGGAAGTTACTCTGACATTATTCGCTACTGAGACAGAGGACAAAGCGGGTTTTTCGGTCATCCTCGGGGTTACAACTAGAGTTACGACTATCTGTGCTCAATCCTTTTGAGCAGAGACACCTTAAATAGTTTTATGTCCTGTAACATAAATATTAATTCTTTGGATTTCGTGCCGACAATGAAACACAACTCCAGGATGGCCTTGTGGTCCAGAGGGTTTATAAGGACATGCAAGTGCATGCTGACCCGTCCTAACTACGCATTATTTCTTAATAATCGTACGCTTAACACCCATCTACATTTCTTTATAGAAGAAACAAGCTATATCCCCTGACTGTTATCTGTGTATTATGCTATCCCATCAGAAATGTTTTGCACGCAAGTTTCCTTTCTCTAAATGTAAGATACTGGGACAGATGTTCGCCAGAACTTCATTCAATTGTTGTTTGGACACTTTCGAAAGAGCACTCCTTCCTTTTTGTGACAAGGGCAGATGAGTTTCCTCTTCCACCACAATTCATGTATTCTTCAGGGAAGAAGATTAAGTTACTTTCAATACAATGCTTCCATCGGTCCATTTCGAACTCTTCATTGTTCATGCTAAGAATTTCAATGTTGGATGCCGCTTGGGAAAAACTATCTCCATTGTTGATGACGACATATTTTACTTTTCTGAAAATACAAAATGTTCCATATTTAAGGTAGGAGAGAACTTTTGCAGTAGAGCTTTATTATTCTGCTTCACAATGACAGAATTAGCCATTGGATTTTGCTCTTTAGGGGGTGTCGTCTCTGTGGCTGGAGGCCATTTTGAGTGAAGTCGAACGAAAATGTAAAAACCCCAAAACATCTTTTGGGCAAAATTCAGTTTAATAAAATAGAAAACAAAAATCAGCTTTTACATGACAGAAACAAGAAATATATTCAACTTCTGAGTTAAGAAGTGAAAAGAAACACGGAAATGAGTGTAATCTAGGTATTAACAGCTAGAGTGAAAAGAAATACATTCTTTCAAGCTGACAAATGACAATAATTGTTTCTGATTTAGTCATTGGGTCTCTCCCCGTCTCTCTCTCTCTTACTCACTCTCTTTTTTCTCTCTCTCTCTTTGAGGCAATTCTTATCACCATCGACCTCCGTCTGGACCCCATATTCATAAATAATGGGGATACTGCTTTCTGCTTACTGTTATTACTTTTATTTGCCTTTTTATTGTCAGTTTTATCTGGGGAATGGGCCTTTTGTATCTCGTGGTTAACTCTTGTTAACGAAGATATAACTATTTTATTTTTCGATCCACGAATTGTGCTTGGTGTTGCCTTAGGACTGATTTTTTGTTGCTTTTGTTCATTTAGACTTTCTGTGCAAATGTATTTTTTGAAATGTTTTGCTGCTACAAGTATAATAGCTATACCATCTACTTCTGATGCTGAGAGTTAAGGTCTTCCTGCCAGCACCATTTAGAGAACACAGTTCTGGTACTGTTTTATGGTAATGAGGACTTGCATGACCATAGTGAACCCACCTTCCCCCGTCACCAAATGTTACATCTTTAAACATCTGCCTATATTTTGCCACGAAGGTGACTATTAGTCAGAGTTCAATATTATCACCGATGTCCTTGACAGTGACCATTTCCCTTCTTCTCAAATACTGCGGAAGCAGCTTATGGACAGGTGTTTTGCGTATTATTTAGTCTTCTGCTTTCACCATATTCTCTATTTTAAAGATGACAAATACAATGCCATATGCCCTTCCTTTCCCTATGTAGGATATTTCAATTAATATATCTGACAGGGCTCTTGTTTGGATGGAACCAAAAACCTGTTGTGTTCTTAGTAAACTGAAGTTGGTTCCTTTTCTCCTCTGACAGATTTCTCTGATTGTAAAAAGGCTGGTCACAGTCCAATGGACAAAATGTTCAAAACCTTCAATCCATCAGCAAAATGTTTCACATTTAATTTTTGCTTTATTATATTTAAACTGAAAGCAAGATGTGCGTGCATACTGTTGTTACTGTTGTTGATAAGTTTTCTACCCGGTGTACACATTCTCCCTCACATCATTAGTTTTCTTCTCCTGGCTTTACTAAAAGTAGGATGTATAACAATCTACATACCCTGTTGTCGCATGTAAGCCGAGACACCTGCTCAACGAATTCACCTCACTACGCTTGGATGTGGTAGCCATTAGCTAGATCAACATTTCCAAGACGTTAACCTTCTTTTGGACGACTACGGAGCATATGTCTCCTTCGGTTGACCCCCTATCGATGAGTGCAGCCTCATTATTTCTCAAATGAATGGATCTAGCTGTAAATATGATTTTCCTAGACCTGGATGTTAAATAGGTGGGCTCGCTCCGTCCGAATTGGAGCGGGATGGCTAGATTTCTTTAGATGTCCAGAGACAGAAATCCCTTACTCATTATTGTTAGCGACCGATTATTGATGCACTCAGATACTCTGAGGATGTATCCGATACAGCATTTGTCAGACGTCCTCAGGTACTTCCAAATCATTTTACCTCGGTTTCCTGAATATGTCAATGTGAGCTTCAACAAATCATAGCTGCAGGTCCTTCAGGTTATATTTAGATAGAATTTTCGTTAAGTCTAGGATTAGCGTAAGTTTCCAACAGTTTTGATAGTTGGCCACGCAGACTACAAACTCGTGACAAGGATCCGTTTAGTGGAAGTTGAACGCATCCTTTCCGGTACGGAATAGTTTAAGGGATCGGATTAGCGAACTAGTCGCACACGGTGATTGACGGGGGCCATCATCAACAATAGGTGGTGGATTATGCAAACGAGGAAAATTAGAATAGCATCAGTAAGAGTTAGTAAAGAGATAGCTGCAGAAAGTGGTAGGGTACAAAAGTAATTAGCTGTTTAGAAGAAACGTATAATGGCACACGATTGTTTTATTTGAAGCATTTTCTGTGCTAAGAAGAGTGCTAATAAATACGAGGACTAAGTGGCAAGGGTTCATCGGGGTAACAAAACTAGGATTCAAACTATGACAAGATCGCATCGGAGGTACAGTTTCCTTAGTAGTACTCTGCTAAACTGTCCTCAATGGATGGTGGGCTGGAGATGGAGGTGGTTTTGAAGCTTGTCTTGACGGTTTGCCTCGACCCTCGTACAGAGAAGCAGTGATACGAAGAGTCGGTTTCAGCAAAACGAAGTGGCGGACGTGCTGAGACATTGTGTGAGATAGAGATCGCCAGGTTTGGACGCTCAGCTCTACGACCTCTATGCCAAACTTTTTCGCTCCTGTCTTAATATGTGCTTCTCATGTCAACATACTGGAGGTATTCCCAATCGAGCTAGCATCGGTGTAATGATGTTGATGTGGAAGTACCCGAACAAGGAGGAAGTGATAGAACATTTCAGGCCCATGATTCGGCTCAATACAGAGCCAAATATTTTGGCAAAGAGGCTCTCCAAGAGGCTGGAGCATAGCGTGGTCGGATTCACGCAAACCTATGCAATATTCGAGAAATTTACCCATCAATTTCATTTCACATCAATAAAACACGATACGCCCCACAAAATATGCATAGAATGCAGTTACATACCTTACAGTCGTTTCAAATTCGTGGCTCACTACTATCGAAGATTTCTCATGTTGAACGTATATGCTTAGCTATAACTATATTCCAAAGACTAGATCTTCCCTTTACGGTCATGAAATATTTCAGTCTCCAACAGCTGCTGATAGTCTATGATGGTGTACTGCGCCCACATCTGAGACAGTGCTGCAGTGGTGTACACTGACATCCTGAACTATATGCAGAGAAGGATTACGCAGATGATTGGCATTCCATCCCTAACGGGAACAGTTTGGCCACTGGTACAAACAGTGTACAGTCTCCTCTCTATATCTTTTTCATTGGTACAATAATGACCTGTATTCTTCTGTGTTGATTAGTCTCCATCACTCAGGCATCTCGAACCGCATTTTGCTCTACTTAATCGTAACTTTGTTCATTGTTCAGCATAACCTTTTCCCGCACTAACCACTATGCCCAATCTTTTTTTCTCCTCTCTTGTATGTTCTGGCCCTTTGGTTCTAGGGCCAGAACATACAAAGTGTGAACATTTTAAAAGCAGCCCGCTCAAACTGTGTCAAAGTCAAACCGTCTGCAACACGGATGACTTCACTGCCGTCGAGTCTGACACGTTGGAGGGAGAAGCTGTCGACACCATACTGATGAAATACCGAGGGTCTTTAGGAGTAAACATCAACCGGGACAAATCTGTGGGCTTCCAGTTCAGCACCTACAATAGCAAGTCCATGCCGGTAAGTCGCTAGATGCTGGCATAGACGGAGGGCCCGATAAAGGTCCTTGGAGTCTAGGTACATAAGAACTGGGAAAAAGGAAGCGAATGGTCTGAGAGGAAGTTGCCTCGGAAAAGTCATTCGGAAATGGCTGACGCTAACACTGCCTCGGTGTGTACTACCAGCTGATCGCCATTCCTTGTCTCAAGAAACGTCTGACCAGACTTGAGCGTGCGCATGATTTCCAGCTTTTTATGGGAAGGGACATGTTACGCTGCACAGGGAATCTATCTGCTGCCAACACCTACTTCGTGATGGTGTTAGAAATCCGCCACTGATGACATGCAGGTACGCATTTGGTCCTTGTGGATCTCGTACCCTTAGAACATCTTTTTGCTAGTTCGATCTTCGTATATGGCATTGCTAGAATATTTACCAGTCTTTATTTTCACAGTTGTATGTTATTAAAGGAAATAGAAGCATCTACAAACGTGGTGGATATTTTGAACCTTCCTGATTTTAACTTTTATTAATACTTTTTGATTTCCATATAATGTCGTTCATAAAAAAAAACCATCTAGTTTCTCCCTTTCAGTGTTTGCTAACATCATTCCTTATATTATATGGAGAGAAGCCAGCCAACAATTAAATATCATTAATGTTAAAGTGTTAAAGGGTCTGAGACAATCAGTTTTATATCGATAATCTAGATGAGAAAGTTGACAAGGTACATGGAAATAGTGAAGTTGATCCACTAGAAAACGAAATCGGATTGTAGCATATCAGAATAGTTCAGGATTAATTTACAAGAAAATAACTAACGCCACTAACCTATTAGGAATATCTGTAGTTGATAGTATTGCGTAATTCCAGAGATTCATTGCAGGTTAAATGTGAACTATTTAGATTCTGATAATGTTTATCTGATATAAAATGTTCTTAACTTATCTGTTCTCCAAACGTATGAGATTTATTATCTTTATAATTATTTACTGTCGTTTCTTATAGCCAGTCTCCACTCAAATTTACTGAACATATTTTAAGCAGATTCTTTTCCAAATTATAAGCACAACAATTAAAATTCATAGCAAATTATACGTTGAGGTATTTGGGGAGGAAAGTATGATAATAATTTAGTTGGGGCTCTTTGTGTTGTGATTTGAAAATCACGTAGAGGTCGACTGAAATTTCATTCTTCCGGTGTTGATAAAATAAAGTACCAGTCACCTTCTGGAGAATCGGTTATAAAACAACCGCCACCACCATCATCAATGTTGTGGTTATTTACCATAAATAAACATCTGTAACAGAGCTCCACAAGAAATTCGGATTTTCTTACATTTTATTTCATGTAAAAAGAGTATTTAATTATTTCGCTCAAGCAAGGTATTGGAGCGCTTGTGTGGTCCACTCTTTTTACCATGAATTGGATAGAAAAGGTTTGTCTTTGTATATCTTTATATTTCGTCAGCTTCTTTACCAAATATTTCACAGTGGCTTCTTACGGAAGAAGAGGAGATGTAAACAGATACAATTCAAACAGTTAATTAAGTACACAAACATTTCGAACACAACAGCCCAACAAAACATAAAGTAATAAACACAGAATATATAAACATTAATACGTGAACACTACGATACATGTACTGTGCTATTAATAAAAAAAATCATTGTTAATAATCATTGTTAACATTAATTGCAAAAGTTTCGTTACCATCGTTAGCAAAGGAAAACATCCATATAGGCTGTCTTACAGAATAAAGAAAATGAGGGAGGCATATTGTAAGACACCTTGCCTCCTTTCTCTCGAAATACATCAAATAGCGGGAAAGACAGAAGGAAATGTAAACTTGTCTTGCGTAAAGGGAGAATTGAAGAAGTTGAAAAAAACCCTGATCGATGTTTGGACTGATGCTGTTTCTATCTAAGTCTGTAGAGTGTATGAAAGCGTGTGTCTTAGTGTGAGATAATTCTTCACATACTTCTCAGAAGCTCAATTCTCAATATTTGTGGTGGCAGAACACAAGGGTCACAGCCAGGGATACAAACAGTAATGTTACTATTCTTTTTGCATTCACACCTGGCACAACTGTAAGATGACTCTGGGATGTCCGAGGGCTTATCAGGAACTGCACGAAAACATCAGCGAACTATAAGTCATTTTATTTATCTCGACGCTCACAAAATGGTGTTTTCGTGAACATGCAGCTCCTGATAAGCCCCTGAACATCCCAGAGCCATGTCAACTGTAATCCGTGTGGATGTGGAAGGAAAAGTAATTAGATTCGTGATGCAGGGAAGAAATAGCACTTGTTACGCATGTACTGAGGAGCAACATAATCAAAGAAAGAGAGGCAATTAAAAGTATATTCATGCGCGAGCCGGGTGTCTAGTAGTGAAAGATAAGCAAAGGTTGTATTTTGTGTCATTTCGGCAGGGAGAGAAGCTCGTCGGTTGTAAATGAGAACTGGAATGATATTTTAGACGCTGGGATTGTGTAGGGTTGTATGAAGAGAGAGGGAGAGAGAAAGAAAGAGAGAAAGTATAAAACGAATACTTAACAGATCTCTAGGAAGAGAAAGAGAGGGAGCGAGAGAGAGTATCAAACAAATACTTAACAGATCTCCAGAAAGAGAGAGGGATAGAGAGAGAGAGAGAGAGAAAGAGAGAAAGAGATGGAAAAGAGGGGAGAGTAAAGCAAATAATCTGACAGCTCCAACTGTTTGACAGTTATCGAATAGCAAATTCTTCGAATGATAATCTTAAATTATGCTGTTCAGCTGTGACTAATCCATCATTTTGTATATATCGGATGATATTATCCGATGTATTTTCCTTTTTTAAGACGGTAGGTGTGGATTGAAAAAATTTGGTGGTTATTTTTATCAAGTTTAATAACAAGATATACGCCCAAGAGGAAGGTGCAGCCATCGGTATCAGTTTTGCTGGCGATGTGGCTAAACTATTTATAGTATGGTGGAATAGGAGACTTAAAGAGAAATTAGTAGAGAACTCCATAAACCTGGCCATGTACTCCTACTATGTAGATGATATCAACATCGTAGCCAGAGCACCCCTACAAGACAATGATGATGATCTAGAAGCTAAGACTATAGACAGCATCCAACAAATAGCTAACTCCATTCACCAGAGTATTGTAGTAACGATTGACTACTCTAGTAAGCACCCAAGCTATAGATTACCCGTTTTAGACACAGAACTCTGGCTAGAAACGAGGAACGGTAAGGTCCAGGTCCTCTACTCCCATTATGCCAAACCCATGGCCTCTAAGTACCTTGTTCACAAGAACGCAGTGATTGCGGACAACGCCAGGTTCAACATTCATATAGCTGACTTGGTGAGAGTGATGAGGAATGAGTCTCGTATGTGCGACCCCATGGAAATGAAAAGACACATAGAACACTTCATCCACCGCATGCAGATCACTGGCTACAATCAAAGGGACAAGATTAAAGTGTACAAAGTTGCCAGGACTAAGTACAATGCCCTTATAGGGAGTAATGTGATACAGGAGTAAATCCTGGAACAGCAATAGGAAAAATAAGGCCAACTCTTGGTATGATAACAAAAAATACCAGAGTGTTATGTTCGTCGATGCTACTCCTGGAGGCGAACATTTAGAAAAACTTTAAGTAAGGCTAATTTACGAATTAAAGTAGTAGAGTGGCCTGGTGCCCCTATAAAATCCCTGATCTGCAGTACCTATTCCTTCGATAGGTCTCTCTCTCTGTACGGAAAAGAATTGTGTTGTATATAGGACAAACGCACGTGTTAACTGTAAGGCTAGAACTGTAGTGTACAGCTTACGGTGTACTGAAGGACGGTGCAGAAATATGACAACTACCTACATTGGTGAGACGGCATATTGGCGAGCGCTCGAAGAAGAGGAAAACTCGTCAGTGTTCTACCAACATGCTCAGGCTGAACATGGAGGCTCGATTAACATCATGAAGGTTAAGGTTTTATTGACGCATAGGAATGACACGACACTTAAGACAGATCACAGAAGCAACTCACATAGCAGTAGACAGACCGAGCCTCAATAGAAAATACGAAAGGAACAGTAACATCCACCACCACACTACACCACATGACTACATACGTATATGTTAAACAAATATATAGATGAATAAATGTGTTTGTCACAGACTTATGACAAATATAATAGCGATAGTAAAAAACCAAAACAAAATTGATATAAAGGGCTTGACCATATACAATATATGAAGCGAAACCATACACACACGACATACACCACAGCAATATCAGCAACATAACTGACATCACCAGCAGCAGCAGCAGCACCTTAGAGAAAAAAATTGGGGTGGAGAAAGGAACACTGCTGCTAGGAACAAAGACACACACACACACAAACATACAGACACACACACATACAAACACAAACACACACACACACACACACACACACACACAAACACATACACACAAACACGAACACACACACACACACACACGCACACACACACACACACACACACACACACACACACA
>JAOPUL010004099.1:15541861-15551861 GCA_027564515.1 Octopus rubescens
TCAAATGACTGAAACAAGTAAAAGAATAAAAGAATACGTGAAAAACGTTCCGTACCACTAAACCAAGAGGGTTCTCTATGTTTGCATTTGCGTACGTGATATTTTGGTTGGATTATATAGTTATTGGTTTTACACTTCTTTCTGTATTCTGTAACAGTCGCAATATGCTTTTCTACTATAGGCACAAGTCCTGAATTTTTTTAGGAGAAACGGCCAGTCGATTAGATCGACCCCAGTGCGCAACTGATACTTAATTTATCGACATCGAAAGGATGAAAGACAAAGTCGACATCGGTAGAATTTTAACTCAGAACATAAAGACAGACGAAATACCGCTAAGCATTTCGCCCGGCGAGCTGATGATTCTGCCAGCTCGCCACCTTTAATTGTCACAATATAGAAACATTTCTCATGGCACCAGCACACAATTTATAGATGCTTACATTTTTTAATGTTTTCCGTGAAATTTTCCCGGGTCCAGCTAGTTATTATTATTATTATTATTATTATTATTATTATTATTGCCACCATACTGGAAAGACACGATAACTTGGAGCTCCGTAAGCCGTAAGAGTGTTTTATTGTTACCACCTTGTTTTTAACATTGTCTGGACTGTGCCGCTAGTATTTTCCCCCAAATTTAAAAACATGGCAAAGAAAGAAGCAATCATAATAGTCGATAGCAAGACGCGTTTCTTGTCCGAAAACAAAGAGAATGCTGGCGTTGTGTTGACTACAGTAAATGACATCACCGCCACGCCAACAAAAGTTAATACAATTTTGTTTTTTAGCGATGTCAAAACATTTGACAGTTCAGCAAAGCAGCAATGGAACAACAAAGTCGACAATACCAACAACAACAACAACAGCAGCAGCAGCAGCAGCAGCAACAGCAACAGCAGCGGCAATACCGATAAGACTATAAAACCAAAAGAAGGAAAGAAAAACAATGAACATTTTGAAAGAAAGACGAACTCCACTACTGCCATCGCCGCCTCCGTAGCCAACATCACTACCGCTTCCGTTGCTGTTGCCGCCACCGTTGCAGCCGCTAAAGTAGCTACAAACATAACAAGAGATGCTGGAAAAGGGATTTCTTTTGCAAATGCTACAAGAAATCTGGAGGATTTCCCCATAAATGAAGAAGAATTGAAATTGGCCAGAAGAATAGTAAAAAGAAATGGGAGAAGAACTGCTCTCATCCCTCCACCCGACGTGTTCGAAACTATTTTGAGGTGCACGATTATATACCGCTGCATCGGTGTAAAATCATGCCGGATGGAAAATGCTACTGAAATCCAAATACAAAAATGCATTGAGCGCGTGTGGGAGCACAAGACCCACATCACTCGAGGAAAGAAGTTTGGATCCGTTGGTGTGAGATTTGGGACTGAAGAAGAAACCAGGTTTCATTCCGCGACGACTTTGAGGAATGAAGACTTCTTAATCCCCAGCTATCGCGGCCAACGCCTTGCGAAAGTTAGTGAGATGAACGTGCCGCCAGAAATATCCATCACCTGGTTGGTGGCGGCCGTCTTAGCAGGTATTGAAAAAGACAAGGTGACGATTTTGGAGATAAAGGAAATACCTCAACAAAATTGGTCAGGTATAGGTATGGAAATGACCGTGCAATGCAGTCAAATCTATATTGACGAGACTCCTGAGGTAATAGACCTCCCAAATGGCGCCCACCTGTCAGTGTTAGTGGAGAGTAGAAAGCCAAAATGCCACATATGTGGATCTGTGACGCCCTTAAAGGCTTTCTGCCCTCAAACAAAGAACACAAAATGCCCACTGATGACACCACAAAATCGAGAGGACATGCTGAAGATTCTAACACCCACACCCAAACCAAGACAACGAAGGAGTTTACTACCGACTGCCTAGGACTTGGAGAAAGAAGAGCAAGCTGAAAAGGGGATCACCGTAACAAGAGGGTGTGGGTAGACGAAAGAGGAGGAGGGTACATAGCCCTACTCCAAGAAATCTGCAAAACCAAACATCAACAGCGGCAACATCAACAACAACGAGAAAATACACAAACACAGAAACAACCCATAACGAGACTGCAAACACAAGAAAAAACTCACAACTGTACGCAAAATGTAACCACAAATTTCACTGTTGTGAACAATGGCAACAAAGATTTGATGGATTTTGTTCATCAAAATAAAAACATGATTGAGACAGAGGGAAAGGAATTCGAGGATTTCATTCTCCAAACCCCTCAAACGTTTTTTAAAAGAATCCGGGGAAAATTCACAGCTAGTGTTGACATTTAGAAAAATACAATTGAGAAAAGGCTTTTGGAAGGGCCTTTTTTAAGAAATTCGCCAGTAGAGAAGCCCGGAACATCCAAGTTTCTCGAAAATCAAGGCACCGAAAATGGACCAACACAAGACTGGGCTGAATCAGCCTGTCTAAGCAAAAACCCAAGGTAGGTGACTTCTCCCTTTTTTTTATATTTCTCTGATAAATATGGCTGTTTTCAGAGTGAGGTGTGTGAATGCTCGTGGCTTGGGGTCAGCTTGGAAGCAAGATCACTTGCTCAACGACCTCAGGTCGCTTCATTTAAATGTGGCCGCAATTAGCGAAACAATGATTTCTAATGCGCAAGCACTAGCTCCTATTTTCGACGATTATGAGATTTCTGCAGGCGTCTAGAAACATTTCTGGGAACATCACGCACTTTAGTACATGTGGGGGACTGGAATAGTATCTTGGGCGCACGGAAGGACTGTGTGGGGCTAATTCGTAGAAGAAGCGAGCGCAAAAGCCTCGAAAACCTGCCCAGAAACTTCTAAATGTCTGACATATATCGACTGGATTTCCCTGATGTACCTGTGTGGACATGAAGCAACCACAATGGGTCATCCAAATAGTATCTAAACATAGGTATTTCTTATGTCAGCGATTAGGGATAGAGTAGATTGTCTACAATTCAAATTGGTCGGCTACACCTACCACACATTTATGATCTGCACAGTCGATTTCGATAGGACCCGTAGACAAGGACCTGGTTACTGGAAGTTGTACGCGTCTTTTTCGGCACGTAAAGACTACAGGGACCGGATTAATGAATAGTTAAGCACCATTTGACGGGGGCAATTGTCAACAACCGATGGTGGATCTCTCTGAAGAGGGTGATTAGAGTAGAATCGACAGCATTTAACAAAGAGTTAGCAATATAAAGAAATAGATAAGAGGGAGAGCTAGTTAGCAAACTAGGTTATTAGTAAAGGCATCGCGACCGGCGTGCTAGCGCCGAGAATTGCCCTTAAACCTTGACCTCGGGGCAAAACACGAAGGCTGCGTTGTCAGAGCTAGGGTCCGTACGCTCAAACACAAATGAACTAAAGCCGTCCGAGTGGCCCGAACGGCGGAGACGCGACGTGGCAACAAAAACACAACCAGGTCCTTGACGGATTGGTATGGGCGCGTGCTACACAGTGACGAGCAGATGAGTGTAACTTTCCAGCACCACTTTGCACGGCTGTTTGGAGAGCCCAATGGGTCAACGACGGTAGTGGACTTTAGTTCCTGACTGGATGGCCTGCCGTGGCACTCTGCAGAGGACGTGAGGTTCTACAAAAAGCCAACAACGGCCGCGGAATTATGGGAGGTGATAAGCGAATGCACAAATCGCCTGGTTTGAATAGTCTGTCCTATGAATTCTATGAATGTATGCCAGAATTGTGTGTCGGCCCGTTGGCAGACGTCTACGGCAATTTGCAGCATAGCGGGAGAATTTCTAGTGCTGTTAGCCGGGGTGTGGCAACGCTGCTGAGAAAGGACGTCGACAAAGGGGACGTGCTATGGAATTTTCGGCCCATAATTCTGCTAAACACAGAGTTTAAGATTTTGGCCAAGTTGTTAGCGAAAAGGTTGGCGCTTGCTTGTCATCGGTAGTCTGGTCGGGGGAAGCGCAAACGTGTGCAATCCCGAAAAGGTTTATCCACGGCAACCTCCACCTTATGCGATACATCATAGAGAGGGCATGCACTAAAGCTGGCTTCTGTGGGGCTCTGATCAATTTAGATCAATCCAAGCCATTCGATAGGGTCGACCATCGCTACTTGCAAGCCGTCCTGAAAGCTGTGGGTTTTGAACACTTTTTCAGAGGCTGGATCGCTGCAATACACAGAGACACCTGCTCGGTGGCCGAAGTAAAGGGCCACCTATCGGAGCCGTTTAACATCGCTCGTTTGGTCCGTCAGTGCTGCCCGCTGTCACCTGTTCTCTACGTACTGCTCTTGAGCCACTGCTGTGGAAATTGGAACAGTCAAAGGGCATCCCTCTCTAACTGGGAGACGGGATGGCTGTGGTGGCGTACGCGGACGACGTCACCGTCATGGTGTCGAACGCCTCCGGTTGGCATCATTTTAAAGGAATATGAGTCGGTTGCTGTAACCAGAAATGGGCTGAGAAGAAGGTGTCCCTGAAAGTTCGACAGAGGGAGTGAATGCCTACATCTCCTCCGTTATCATTCATCGCCTGATGTCGTGCGTTGCCCCGGTTACTGCTTGACCAGGTTGACCATATTTTATTTCTTGTGGTAGGTACGCGTCCCAATGGTCAGGCGATCAGTCTACAGTCAATACCCTCTGAATGATGGATTATACGTGCCTTGAATCCTATGGGAAGATACGCGCTCAGGTTGCGTCACCTGCAACGATTTCTGGACGGTGAACGTGTGTGGGTTCCGTTTCTGCAGCTCGTCTCATTGACGGAGCTGCAGTCCTAGGTGAAAAAAAACTGAGATTGGGCGCCTGGTATCTAGAATGTCGTCAGGCACTCACAGCCCTCTACCAGTCGGACAATGGAATTAGTGGATGTTCCTCCTTAGCAATTTATAAAGGATTAGTGGCGGGAGAGTGAGACAACTTTCTTTGGGAAACTTTGAGCGTCGAGGAAAACGAACTGGCTAGTCTGTTCAGGAGGACTTTCCGGTCAGGAACAATCATGGATAACTTCCAGATTTCCTTGGTTTGGCAGTAATACCGAGGAACGCTACCGGTTCGATATAAACTCTACAGGCACGGATGTGCTGTCAGACGGGCTTGTCCGAGGTGCGCGCAGAGCGACGAAACCGTTCTGCATGCACTCTTTCAGTGCCCGGGCATTGCTGACTTATGTCGAACAGTTGCTATTATTATTATTGTTATTATTATTATTATTATTTTTATTATTATTATTATTATTATTAATATTATTATTATTATTATTATTATTAGTATTATTATTATTTTTGTTAATATTATTATTATTATTATTATTATTATTATTATTATTATTATTATTATTATTATTGCATTTCTCAGGCTGATGGTTTACCTATATATTTTGATCAGGAGCGGGTCATAACAAATGACGATGGGTCCTCTCATTTTTCTCATTCCAGATCCATTGACATAATTCTCCTCAAGATCCTGGTAGTTCCAAGAAGTGCTGTTTTCTGGATTATCTCAGTCTTGACAGTGAGTCCAGGTTTGCCAAGCCATTTCTGAAATTTGGTTGTCACTGTTCCAAGTGCCAATATCACAACTTCTACGACCTTCACTTTCCTCAGTTGCCACAAACGTGCTAGCTCATGTTTTAAGTTTTGGTACTTCTCCAATTTTCCTTCTCTTTCTCTGCCACGTGGACATTTCCTGGGACAGCGATGTCAATAATCTAGCAATGTCTTTCTTCCTTCTCAATTAGGGTGAAATCAGGTCATATTGCGTCAATCACGTTATCACATTGTACACTGAAGTCCCATAGCAGTTTGACCACATCGTTTTCCATCAAAGCTAATGGCTGGTGTTCGTAGCATGTGTCCGCTCGTTCTATGGTGTATTTCCCGCATATATACCAATGTACAATTCGAGCAACATTGTAATGCCGTCTCATGTACTCCCGCTGTGCCGGAGGGCAACATTTGCATACAATGTGGCGTGTGGTTTCTCCAGCCTTTCCACACATTCTGCACAGTGGTGATTCGGTCGTTTTGTCGATATGGAATTTTACGTAGTTTGTTCTTAATTCCTGCTCCTGGGCAGCGCAGATAAGAGCTTCTGTTCCTTGCTTCAAATCTCCTTTCCTTATCCAGGCCCATGTTTCATGCTTGTCGATCTTTGCATCACTGGATTCTTTTTCGATTTATCTTCGGAATTGTCCCTGCATCACCTTGTCTTTCCATCTTGTAGTCTTCTTTTCAACATCTTTTTTTCCTGAACTCTTCTTTATAGGTGCACAGGTCTGTTTCTACGATCCCAACCAGCCAATTTAACTCCCACGAGTAATGGTTCTGTACTGTTCCGGATATACTATCCAAGACTATTTTCTTCACGTCTTTTACCGCATTTGCAGCTTATTCTGCCTCCTTCATTTCGCGGTATGTATATTCTATACGTTTCGCTTTTAATGTGCAAGGCTCCATTCATTTTCTTCCGTGTTTCTCGGTCCGTCTGGTTTATCTCTTCTTTTGTCCCTTTAAGTATCCCATCTCAATATTGTAGTACTGATACAGCCCAGACATTGATGGCAGTTACCATATTTTTGGCTGTCAGTTTAGACTTGAGGATCAAACACAGTCATCTCATGTATTCTTTCTTGTGTAGATTCATCATGTCTCTAAGATGCCAAGGTATTTTTGCAATACATCAAGATTGTAGGGTATTTGCAATGTGTCTAGATGCTTCTTCAGGTTCGGTGGTATTGAACCCAATCCTCCGATAACAACAGGGACTAACGTTATGCTTGACTCTTACTGCTGCCACATCTTGACGATCTTAATTATCAGGTCTCCATATTTGCCGAACTTTTCTCTTACATTCATGATGATATTATGGCCTCCTGGCACTGTTAAGTCGATTATTACGCACACGAAGTCAGCATTGTCAGGGCTAGGTCCCGTGTGCTCAAACTCAAAGGAACTAAAGCCGTTCGAGGGTCTTGGTCGCTGAAGACGAGACGTGGCAACAAAACCAAATCAGGTCATTGACGTTTTGGGATGGGTGCGTGCCATTCGGGTCCGAGCAGATGTGTGCGGCTTTTCAACAACACCTTGCGCTGCTTTTTGGGGAAGGCGATATGTTGACGACGCTAGCGGATTTTAGTTCGTACCTGGAAGGCCTACCATGGATGTCGACAGCCTAAGCGAAGTTCTGCGAAAAGCCGATAACGGCGACGGAAATACGGAACGAGATGAACGATTGCACAAGTCGCAAATCGCCTGGTGTGGATGGTCTTCCCTATGAATACTATGAGTTTATGCTATATTTGTTTGGCGGCTTCTTGGCAGACGCCTACCGTAACTGGCAGCAGAACGGGAGGATTCCTAGTGCTGTTAGCCGGGGTGTGGTAACGCTGCTGAGAAAGGATCCCGCCAAGGGGGACGTGCTAGAGAATTCTCGGCCCATAAATTTGCTAAAATGAGAGTTTAAGATTTTGGCCAAGGTGTTAGTGAAAAGGTTGGCGCTTTTCGTCAGTGGTCTGGTCGGTGAGGCGCACACGTACGCAATACCGAAAAGGATTATCCACGACAAACTCCACCTTTTGCTATACATCATGGAGAGGGCTGGGATAAAGCTATCTTCGGTGGGGCTCTTATCAATTTGGATCAATCCAAGGCATTCGATAGGGTCGACCATCACTACTTCGAAGCCCTCCTGGACGCGGTCATTTTCGGACCCGTTTTCATAGGCTGGATCGTTGCTATGCACAACGGCACCTGCTCAGAACCGCCTGACATCGCTCGCTCGGTCCGTCAGTGCTGCCCGCGTTCACCCTTTCTGTATGTACTGGCTCTTGAGCCACTACTGTGGAAGTTGCAACAGTTAAAGGGCATCCCTCTTGAACCGGAATATGGGATAGCAGTGGCGGCGTATGTGGGCGACGTCACTGTTATGATGTTGGATGCCTCCGAAGTGGAGAAAGTTGCACCATTCTAAAGAAATATGAGTCGGTTGCTGGAGCTAAAATTAATGCCAAGATGGTGGGCTTGCGGCTAGGCACCTGCAGAGGCAGATCGATGCCGTCGGACGGCGTCGTCAGAACGCCGGACCGACAGTCAAGTTAAACTGCTCGGAGTTTAGTTTGGTCCCGACCTCCAGGTGGGTAATAACTGGGGTGAGGTGACGAACAGGGTGGGCAACCTTACCCAGAAATTGGCTGAGAGGAAGCAGTCTCTGAAAGGGCGGGCAGAGGTGGCGAATGCTTACATCGCTTTCGCTATCATTTATCGCCTGACAGACGTGCTTGCCCCGGTTACTACTTGACTAGTTTGGAGCGTCCCCTATTTCATTTCTTGTGGAAAGGACGCATTCGAATGGTCAGGTGATCAGTCTGCTGCCAACGTCCTCTGAGTGGTAGATTAGACACGCACTTGGTTGCGCCATCGCAACGATTTCTTGACGGTGAGCGTGTGTAGGCTCCATTTGTGAGGGAAGACTTTCCCCAGCTCGTCTCCTTGACAGAACTGTAGTCCTTGGTGAAGCAATACCGAAACTAGGCAGTTGACACTTAGAATGTCGTCAGGCGCTCCCAGCCCTCTACCAGACTACTAGATATTGGAGCAATATTGGCTCAAGCAAATTACAACTTCTCTTGTGCCAAAACTTTGAGATCATTATTAAAATTTGCGCTTGATACCATTTAAGTAATATCATGTTTTTTGTGGATCGCTCCAATATCTAGAAGTCTATTTTTATGATTGCTTCAGTTCCCGTTGAATGTCAGATATCATTAATTTATATATTTAATAACATCTCTGGCTTTTTATTTATTTCCTGGCTTTTTATTTCCTTCGAATTGTGAACAAGACTTTAGTATTATAATTTTTCAGACTAACAAACTCCGCACTAATGATAATATTAATATTTAAGAATGTATAATTATATTCATAAAATTTATCTCAGTCATTTCCATCTTTAATATTCCATATGATACTGTCATTAGTCAAAATGACGTATTTGCTTGAGACAAAACATATCGTATGGATAGCACTTGCTGCTTTTAATTATAAGAAACCATAAATTGCTTTCCAAATAACGAGTTTGGCAATTTATTCCATTAAAGTATAATTCTTTCAAGAACTGTTCTTCATCACAGTTTTAAAAGCTGCTATCATTTTTCCTTTAGCGCCTCCAGTTTTTACAAAAGAAGTAATTTGGATTGGTGTGAGTAAACACGAGCGTAAGTATAAATGATCAAATGGTAATTTAAAGAATTAAATGTAAGGTTATTATAAGATTTCATTAATCTTCAGCGTGTAAATGCTGGGTGGTATCGAAAAAAAGATGTATTTGAAAGGAGTTTAGTTAAGCCAGCTATTCTTGCCTTTTGAGTTGAAGATATGAAACATTGTTTCTTTGTTATCAATTTGTGGCATCTTTGTAGACAGCCTCATTCAATTTCAATTCGCCATAGCCCGTGCGCTGTTCGAATTTCTAATGCAATTGCTACGGTCAGGATATAAGTAATTGCTATTAAAGATTCAATACCACATTTAAAAGACAACACCCATCAAAATAACATCAAGAAAGGATCAATGTTGTTGCACATCTCACGGGAAATCACTTCTGAATATTCCTTAAAGCGAAACTCAACGTTTTAGAATGTTGAAACCCTATTAGATAATGTAATAATAAGTAGCTCTCACCACACAATGATAATAAGACTATTCGTAGACAATTAAAAAGGATCTAAACAAAAACAACCCTAACAACATTACTAATGTTTTCTAATAGTACGCCAAACAGCATATAGTCCCTGAATGTCTTTAATGAAGTTAGATTTGTTTTGAACTGTCAAACCAAGGTTCACATCCCTCACCACACATCAATTTTCTGTACATATTGGTCAACTACGTATCAGCCTCAATAATGTCAAGCTTGATCCTCAAATGTTCATGGTCATTGCTTCTACTCGCCTGATTGAGTGATGAAAATATCAAGGCAATATTATGTTACAAAACAAACAAGAGAACATCTAAAAGTGGGTAACTCATTTAAACTGG
>JAOPUL010004099.1:15590670-15602013 GCA_027564515.1 Octopus rubescens
ATACATACATACATACATACATACATACATACATACATACATACATACATACATACATACATACATACATACAAAAAACAGACATAGACACATATATTACCACCTGCTATTCTTCGCTCACCAATATATATGCTTTCAAAATTATATGTTAGTACCAAAATGCGAGACGTATATTATTTTATTTTTCTCCTTTGTAGCAAATTACTTGTATGTATATTTTACAAATTTGATTCTGATGTGTGTTCTATTTGCTGCAATGTTTGTTTTTTATATTTTCCCTTGAGTATGGCACAGAAATATTGAAGACTGTTTTTCGACACAACTGTATATTTATGTATATTTGCACATAACTACTATGTGAGTAGCAATGATGCAGAGAAATTTAAAAGGTGAAGCTTTTAACATTTCTCTATGTTTTCAGTTTCCATGTGTTTTATAGCCAACGCTGTTTACAGTGTACAGGATATAACTGATGATGTCATTAGTAATATATCATATGTGTTGCTTATTCCTTTCAGTTCAGAATGTAAAACTCTACATTGCGTTATTCTATTGTCTTCATTAAACTGCATCAGGTGAACATATTGTAATGTGTTAAACTTTAGGAGATAAACGTATATTTAATTATCACGGGATTTTGATTTATCTCGTTGAAATATATAAACACATCGTGCGCTTGACTATATTCCTGTATTAGATATATTAATTTTTTTTATAATCACTAGAAAATCACATATCAACAACAAAGGCACTCGGTACCTCAGTGAGGCATACTGATATTTTTAGATAGAAATTTGATTAAAAAATCTTAAATAATAAACACAATATTTATAATATAAATCAGCTAAATGCAATATTCTTCTAGAAACTGAGCAACTTGATCAGCTATAGAGAGATAGTTACTTGTTTATGATATATTATATATAATATATACTAAGATATTCCTTCAAAATAGATATTTATATGCTAGTAGGGAGGGTTTTCCTTATAGCCAGAGTGCACTTCTTCCTTTTATAAAAAGGGGTTATTTGAAGGAGATTTGACTGCTATATTTGCCAAGTTCGTCTATCACATTACGGGGTCATTCGTTGACTTGTTTGTGAAACAATGTTCCGTTTGTAGATTGCCAGACAATTATATATTACAAACTACATAATATATACTCTAATTATATATTTGAAATATTATACGTGTCTATAATAACACAACTATTTCATTAGAGTGGTTATCATCGACGTATCAGTTATTTAAAAAGTTTCAAGGATAATCTAGATTACGTTGATAGAAGGTATTTATTATTGAGCTCGATAAATATGCTGCAGATATGTAAAATGTGTTGCCCTATGTGACTGTTGGAAATGTCGGAAAATCTAAAACTTTCTCGTTATTTTGTGTAGGTCAGATGAAGTTAAAAGAAATGATTCTAATATATCGACTCGAGGAATTATTAAATAAAGTAAATAGTTTATCAGCCGATATTCTTTCACTTTATATTTTCAAAGGTATAAAAGTCGTTCAGTAGGGAAACAATGTCACGAGTAAATCGATGTCACTGCTCAAAGACATAAATATTCATTTGTATTGAAATCTGCAGGGATTGTTTCTACCAAATTACTCACAAGACATTTTGAAACTCAGCCAAATTTCCAAGATATTGCTAATATCAAGTTATTATTTGAAACTATATCTGCAATTACTTGTATGTAATCGAAAATTATGGTCTTCGTGTTGTATATAACACCATGGTGAATCAAATTCACAATAGTCTTCTAGAAGCTATGCCAAACAAAACACATTTCTAAATAACAACTAACCTCAAGGCGCCTTGAATAAGTACAGATGTATATATTGGATATTTTATACCTAGATATATGTCTTAATATATTAGCCAGGATGGTCACGGTTGGAATACCTTTGGTTATGGTACTCCCCAGGCAGAGCGAAACTAGTGCAATAAAATATCTGCTCTCAAGAAAGGTTCTGTATGCCATTTTTAGAATATCAAACGATAGATGCTTTATCTACCTTATATGGAAAAGCACATTTTTTAAAGCAAGAAATATAACATTGAATAATGAAAAATTAAATAGCATCTGGTAGATGGACTTGTCATGGTTGAAATAAGTTCTCATAGTTCAATCAAGGGATACAAGTGAAAGAGAACAACAGCAATAGCGTATATTTCTTTTTCTTCATTCAGTTCAATGTAACATATCATACCATGAACTTGTGTGAGGTTGAGTATACGCATCAACAGTTTCGACTATACATCTTGGTGTTAGAAGCATTCTTTTCCGTTTGAAGTGTTCACTATGTAACTGATATTTCATCCAGCACTTATGATGCATCAACTACTTAACGAATGCGTTTCTTGAGTTGAACTGCAAATTCTGAGCAGTATTGCAGGTCCAGTGTTTCAGCATATATACTCGGCGATCCCTCTTCATCTATAGACAAATGCCAGTCTTCAGTGGAACTTATTGTACTCACCATATTTGTTGTACCGAGTCGGCTTTGTACCAATCTGTTGAATCACTGATATGTGGGATTGTTATTATTATACGCTGATATAATCAGCTCTCTGTTCTCAGTCTATCTTAATCATACAATTATCATCGTGAATATTCAAAGTGTACCGAATTCTGTATCAGAATTGATGATTTGCGTATTCATTCTTCATACGTTCCGGCAGATTCGAACGCAAATAATGCTGGTCATTGTTGTATAAACCACAGGAGAACAACTCCCTTTGCAATGAAAATATGTTCATAACACACTCAGTTCATTGGTGCAAGGGTTTCTAGGACACCGGTATTTCGACATGTTGTGTCCCGTCCGCCAGAATTACTAGGACCTTTGATCCTAAACAAGGCAAGGACATTGTCTGTAATTTCAGGGAAACATTGTTTTCTGATCAGTTCTGATATCTGCCAACCGAAAAAAAGGATCGTTGTTTGCATTGTGAAATCTGAATAGATGATTTGAATTCGAATATTCGAATATTTACTGTTAATGCTTTCAGTGTATTATTTTAACAGCATATCAGAGGGGGAAGAATATCACTCATGAAACCTTTTAGGACAGCAGTTACTAAATAACAGAAAGATATATTCAAGACTACAACCTAGCCGTAATACTTGTAGCTGAGTGGAATTAAGTCTACTACCAATGCACAACCGACTAGCTTTTGGAACACAAATGCAACCTAATGCTACGTCGTTGGGTTAAATGGGGCTACGGTTAAGTATAACAACTCGGAACAATATAGTTGACATTATTAAAAGCACAGAAGGACAACGCGATAAATGTATTAAGTCTACCATCGAAGAACAACAATGCAACCTCCACTATTTGGTGGGGTTCTATGGAAAATACATATAACACTACATACACAGACGATCCTGTAGTTTGGCTCCTTAAAGAGTTCAGATAAAAGCTTTTCTGGCTGAATTAGCCGGTAATTCGTCAAACACACTGCGGTCTTCAAAGAGTGAGATACATTGGATAATGTAGTCATTCATAGATGATGTTTGAAAGTGTGACGGAGCTTTGATGGTAGAAACGCTTTTGATGAGGAGAAAATGTGCCAGCAAAAGTGACGAAGTTTTCCCTGAGAAGATATGGAATCCTAAAAATGGGTCAAATTTGCATTAGCTCATATTTTAGAATTGCTGGTGTTGATGATGATGAAAATGATGATGAAGAGGTGGGAGAAACAAATACGATGACGTCGTCAAATCAACCACGATGTTGGCAGTTGCTGATGATAATGGTAATGGTGATGATAATTATGATCATGATGATCGTGATGTTGTTGAAGATGATTACGATTTTCATAAGCACCATGATCTTTCTTTTTGGGAAGGATTCCCTTTTTTGTTTTGGTTATCTCAGATGACGTCTAGTGATTTAGCTTTTGCAATAATGATGAGATGATGATGATGTTGGTGGAAGTGATCGTGCACACATACACACAAACACATTAATTTCTATCACTACTATCTAGGTTTTTTTTCAGTGTTTAGTTGCTGACATAAATATCCAATATGTTGTCGATAAATTTACCCTAACCATTCATGTATTCTTTTATAATGTAAAGTAACAAGTTATTGTAGTTTACTGAGAACTATAAAGGAATGTAATTCCAAAGCGATAAAAATATTTAAAGGAGCTCAAAACTTATCCAGTGTCAATGAATAGCAAAAACGATACCTAAGAAGTATATTTATATTGTTCAGCTCATCATTTTCACAGAGGAGCGACGGGATGTATTCCTAAATAGCTTTATTGAGGCAGCAGTAATAGCCAATTACTCAGACATAAGTCTGAGACATAATATTAACAGATTCAGAGAAATTCTTTTGAAGAGAATGGCTTGTTTTCTTTCTATACCGCAATAAAGTCTTCAAAGAATTAGCAGTTCACTTTCGCTGAAGGAGCAGCAAATAAACACTAATTTGTTTAACAAAATATAAAAAACAGATATTACAGAGGACCTGAAAACATGAACACGAAAGAGCGCGTGCATTAAAGAAAGTTAATGACAATAATAAAGAAAATATTTATTATATCAGTAATAGTTACATGTCGCTATTGTTCTCGGTCTGTTTCTCTCTTTCTCGTTTCCCCTTTCTTTCTTCCATTCTCTCTCTCTCCCTCGCTCTCTCTCTCTCTCTCTTTCTGCGTATACCAGCGTAAGATGGACAGATGTATGTTGATCATACTTCAAGTCATTTAGTTTCAATATTAGTTTGCGCCGAGGGACAATTTATATTAATTATTTGTTCCCATTGAAGATTTGATTGATTGATGTGCAAATGACTTTGTGTATATCAGATCAAAGGAACGTGTTATATTATACATATAAACTCTTCTTCCAGGAATAATTCCGCCATATTGAAATAACTTCACACATATAAGATATTATTGAAGCGGCTTAACTTATCACTCTTCATATATAATGTACGTTATTTGCTCCGGCTCCTTTGTAACATTACCGTTTACAGGAACTAATTATTTATATGCGTTCTGTATTCAAGTTTCGATTCCTAATAGGAAGACGACGGCAATTGTCCACAAAATGGATTCGGCAGTTCCATTAATTAAAGGAACTATACACATTGCTTTCAGGGTATATTGTGCAGTAATTCAAATTTCCTTTCAACGTGTTGCTATTTATTCAGCAGCAAAGGAAATGTGAAAAGTTTTTTCAACTCCGACAGGATCTGAACCGAGAAAGTAAATAAATACTAAATTGTTCCCATAACAATAAATAATTAACCCAGCTGAAAGTCGTATGACAATTCAATAATAATCATCATAATATACTTCCATAAGTTTCTATGTCCAAACCTCCATTGAGTGAAACTTAGCATGGCCACTCAACATGCAGGAAATAGCAGTAACATGAAACTGTACCCTGTTTTCTTATTAACAAATTGATATTGTAAAGAAATATGAGTGCTAGTGGTAAAGATATAGGTTAAATACATTCAATTTCAAAACGCCCATTGCTTAACAAAAGATTTAAAAAAAAACAACAAAATAACTGCTTCTAACGAATAAGCAAACCTGTGAAGGCTTTCAGTTTGGGGCATATTTCTGAGTATATTCATATTGTCCATTAACATTTGAAGGTTATATATGTTATTTTGATTCATATATTACAAATGTACTGCACCGTTTTTGAATCTTTGTTGCCTAGCGACACCTGGAGCACGGGATGAAATGTTGGTTAATGTCAAATCTTGTGGGATCTGGACTAATCTTCTGGGAATAAGTTTCACTTTAATATTCTATTTTTCATCTATGACATTTTTATATGAGTATTTTATGTATGTTTACTTTGATCTGAGGTGAACTATGAACCATGTAATTCATATAAAGTAATTAGACATGATTTTACTTATTCCTAGATATTTCCGCTTTTGTTTATGTTTTTGCAAACGTAACATAATATATCTCCAGTTAGCCTTTACCGAAGCGAAGCACCCACATTGAAACTGTCTATGAATATTAAGAGTATATTTTTAAGTTCAACCATAATGAAATTAAATAGTTCTTATGAATTGTTTAATTAAAACACAATTATATTTGAGAGAATAAATCCCCAGCAACAAAATTCTCACTCCAATGAAAATGAACAACGAATAAGGAACAATTTGTCAAGGTTCACAGATCCCAACAAAACCACTGTGGATGTTTTCATAAAATGTTTAATACATCCAGAAAAGTGAACACAAAGGAAAAACATGTGATCACAAATGGTTTGGATGAAAATTCTCTCCATGGGAATCAGTACTACTGAAATATAGCCCACTGTCTAGTGTTGATAATAGAGGATATAACAAAATTATTTTTCAGAATCTAAAAAAGGTACAGTAATTAATTAATACATAGTTTCAAGTGTTTTGTAAAGCATTTTACTTTCTGTGTAATATTTTAGACTATCTCTAAGTATTGTGTTTTTACGCCTTGTAATTTTCATCATTATTATTCATTTCCTTCCGCTCTGATGTTAAATCCCTTCTAGGCCAACATCGTCATTTGTGGTTTTAAAGCCAAGAAATGAAGTATTAATCCATGGCGGAGAATTTGAAGAATAGTGAAGCGTCGGATGCATTATCTTGTGAATATGATTCTATTATGTTTATTACAAGTTCACATATCACCTTTTGTAGTTAATATATTTGAATGTAATGAAAGGATATAATTGAAAGAGGAAAATATTTTCATTACTTAATGAAGGAATTAATATCCAATAAAACGATTCTACATAGCGAAGAAAGAGAACATCATATATGACATGAATTAGAGTTATAAGCCGCTTTTTCTTTTTATATATGGATGTATTTATTTACAAACAGGGAACAATAGGCTCAGTGCAATGTTAATTAACTAATCAAAGCAAATGATTCTCTTTAGCAGTACAGTGTTTTAAAATGCAAATACTGAGCAATAACAAATTGAAGCTCTGCATATGGTCTTGTATTGACGAACAAAAACACCTCTGTGGGATTGACAATAAACTGTCCGGACGTTTATAAATGTAACGTACCTTCTAGAAGGTGGTTGAGAAGCGTTTGGAGACTCGGAGTTTGAATAGTCAATTGTGCGTCGTGTGAATATATTTATTCCCCCGCTTCGTTAATTACTTATCCTAATATACAGGATAAAAAAGTGGCGACGAGTTGTTAGAAGCTTACGTTGGACGTTTAAAATATATTTATTTTTGGTACGACGAAAGGAATAATCGTTGTAACATGGAAAACATAGTGGCCTCCGTGATACAGTTGCAACATCAACAGAAGGAACAACAGCAGCAGTAGAAATGGCTGCAACAACAATAGTAGCTACAACAAAAATTACAGAAAAAACAGCAGTTGCTGGAATTGATATTAAAGAAGTCGGAAAATAATTCAAGTTCATATGCGCCAAACAGTGTAGCAAACTCAATTGGAGAATTCACGTATAATCCAGAAGACGGGATTTCCTCTTCGGCATATCTGTGAAGATATGAAAGAATTTTCAATCAGGAATGCAAAGATTGGTCTGACGAAAAGACGGTACGACTACTGTTAAGTAAGCTATCCCCTGTTCTACATGAACTATACTGTAACTACATACTGCCTAAAAAGTTGTGTGAGATTTGTTTCGATGAAAGAATAACATTTTTTCTCGAAACTCCTTAGTGAACGTAGTTCGGTTTTCAATTCACGCTGGCAATGCTTCAATTTGGTTAAAAAAAGATGATGAGGATTTCGTCAACAGATAATGCGAAAGATTCAAACTGAATTAATTAACCCCGTTCGAGTTTTAACTGCAAGAAAGGATGCAGAGATACGTACCCGGATATTGACAAAAACAGAACAAGAAAAAGTAACTCTACAGGCAGTGGCTGAAGAAGTTAAGGGCATTATTAATGTACGACATGGCGCAGAAGCAATTGTAGAAACGTATTGCTCACATATTCAGGCGTATCGACCTGAGAAAGACAAGAATAAATATAAAATGCTATGGGTTGGGAGGTTTACCTTTTAGAAGAAACTGTCTGTTTAAAAAGCTAAACTGTTTTGTGTGTGAAACATCTGGTCATTAAAGCCCATATCGTAGAGCGAAATCAAGCAAAAGGTCGAACGGAAAAAAAATCTGACAAGAAAGTGTTGTCAACAGAAATCCGTGGCGAGGCTCAGAAAAGGGAATGTGTGTCCATAAAATTTAATAACGTGGATATAAAAATAGAATTAGATACGGGCAGTGGTATCACAATAATAAACGCTGATACCTGAAAAATAATCGGTACACCGAAATGTCTCAGAGAATAAATTGCATTTCATAGGCGAAATGATAAGTAATGTTACATTTCGAGGAAAAACCTTGAAAGCTAAAGTGTTTTAACTGAAGTATTCGATAAATCTACTCGGAACGGACTGGATGGAATTACTTAACATATGGGATATCCCCATATCTTTTTCTGTCAAGATGTATACAGTACTTCTGCCATAAGACGTCGGAGGATTAAAAAATAGGAGTAAAAAATATATTTTATGAATTTTTTTCTGATGAATTAGGTCTTTGTACCAAAACAATTACAAGTTTAAAGTAAAAGAAATCACAACAGTATTTAAACCCAAACGAACGGTACGTTTTTCAGCGTTTAAACAAGTCAATGAATAATTGGTTAGACTTGAAAGTCTTGGGGTGATTGAAGACAAAGATTGCGCAAAATGGGTGGCCTCAAACAGTTTACATCAGGAAATAAATAACAAAATACGTGTATGCGCTGATTTTTCAACTGGATTAAATAAATGTCTGATGCCACCACATAATAATCCTTTACCAATCTCATAAAAAGTGAATCTCGTGGTCCGCATGTTGGGAATGTTAAAAAGGTCTTCGAAAAAATAATAGACTATGGTTTTAAGCAAGGTAAAATATTAATTTACATGAATATCAAGGGCAAATTATTGACAAAAATGAACGTAGACCAGACCTAAGTGCAAGGAAACACTATCCCTCCCCACGACAAACATTACAACGTTACAAGCATTGTTAGGACTGGAACATTACTACCAGGTGTAAATACCGAACATATATGATTTAAGATTACCCCTTAATAAATTGTTAAAGAAAGACGTAAAAAGGAACTGATCCGACAAGTGCTAAAATGACTTCTAAAATGACGCTAATGAAAGTGGTATTGGAGCTGTGATATGACTGGCATTTGAAGATGGTAGCTTAAAAGCTGTAGCTCATGCATGGCGGTCCTTACTGCCGGCTAAAATGAAGGACACTCAATTGCGCTTTAACCATCATATTTGCAATTACAAAATTCCATAACTTTATACACGGAAGAAAATTCTGTTTGCGGACAGACCGTCGCCCTTTATTGTCGATCTACGTATCGAAACACAGTATTCCCACACATACAGGCAAAAGATTGCAGCGCTGGGGAAAGATCTTACTGAATTATAATTTGAAAATGGATTATTTGCCATCTAGAAAGTTAACCACTAGAACACACAATGATAGCAGTGTTAACAGCAGTAAAATGAAATAAAAAGTATATTGTGCAAACTTGTTCGTGAATTACCTGTCACTTTGAAGGAAATAAAATTTAAGGCGCTGTATTAAGAATTTATTAAAAAAATAATGTATCATCTGAAGGAATAAATAAGAAAATACGTATGTGTTGTAGTAACACAGTTTCGAATTCGTATTCCATTCGTGATAATGTGCTTATGTATGCACAAAGAGTTGTAGTATCCCTCTCACTACAAAAGAAAATGTTAAAAAAAAATTCCATACGGGACTTCCAGGAATTTTTAGAATTAGATCGCTTATGAGGAGTTACATTTACTGGAA
The DNA here is from genome assembly GCA_027564515.1 of Octopus rubescens. Taxonomy (NCBI): domain Eukaryota; kingdom Metazoa; phylum Mollusca; class Cephalopoda; order Octopoda; family Octopodidae; genus Octopus; species Octopus rubescens. The sequence goes on from JAOPUL010004099.1 coordinate 15,600,535, forward strand.
ATAAAATGGATCTGGATATTGAGAAGTTGGTAATCATGCAGACGATGTGATCTTGCAGTGAAGACACCACTATAAAATATCAACCGTGGCCCAAGACCGATATTCTATGGACCAGGTTACACATTGATTTTGCTGGACCATTGAACGGATTATATTATCTAGTAGTAGTAGATAGTTTTACCAGAAAGCCAGAGTTATGCAAATGTAGGGAACCGACTTCCACGTAACAGTAGATTTTGTACATGAACATTTTACAAGATATGGTGTCCCGGACACCATAGTCTCCAATAACGGGACACAGTCTACCTCAAATGAATTTGAAAATGTTTGTAAGATATTCTAAATTCAACATATTACTACTCTGCCGTATCATCCACGATCGGACTTACAAGCGGAACGCTTTGTAGGCACATTCGAAAGTGTGCTAAAAGATCTGGAAATGAGTTAGTGAGGTAGACATCATTAACACAATTCTTTAGATTGTACCGTGTATAGCCGAATCCAAGTGACCCTTTAGGCATGTTGCCTGCTGAATTGATATTCACCAGAAAAATGCGGTCAGTTTTCGACAAGCTAGTACCTGGAAGTAAAACAGAAACTAGCAAGAACACCATTAATATAAAAACCAATAATATAAAAACTGGTGATAAAGTGTTTCTCAGAGTAGATAGAAATGTAAACGAAGATGTGGAAAGCAGGCGAAATGATAAAACAGATCGATAAAATGACGTACACGGTGAAAGGTTCAAAAGGGAAACATAAAATACACATAAATCACCTGAAAAGAAGGGTTGTGTAAGAAAGGTTTACACAGTTTTGAAAGTGGGAGAAAGTATGATGTGCCGACTCCGCAAAATATCATTGAATCTAGGTGCACCGGTACAAGGAAAAGGAAATTGTTAGAAGTAATTCCAAAACGGAAAAAGAATGAAGATTCGCAAGGGAAGAAAAAAATCTCTAAAAGAGAGATGCGGGGTATAATTAAATAAATAAATAAATAAATAAAAACATGGTAACGTTACTCAATCTCAAAAGAGAAGTTGTGGTGACGAACAATAACACACCTGACTGTCCAGACGCTTATAAACGTGACGTACATCTAGAAAGAGTTAAACGGCGTTTGAAGTCTCGCAGTTTGAAGAAGTCAGTTGTGCATTGAACTCCCGCCTCCGCTTCGTTAATTACGTATCTTTATAAATAGGTTAAAATTTATGGAGAGCAGAGGTGAAAGTGATAAGTATTTATATAACACAAAATTTCTGTATATTTATTTGAAATTTTCCATGCAATCCAAGACATTTAAAATTCGAGAAAATGTAATATGATGGAATTTCTAGCAGCTGTAATTGAATTATATGCTCTGCGTCAAAATGTAGAAAAAAAAACATGGTTATAATATATTTAGTTCGGAAAAAACCCACATACGTATATACACATATAAATAAACACATACGTACATGTATATATACATATATATGT
>JAOPUL010004099.1:15833793-15844992 GCA_027564515.1 Octopus rubescens
ATATACATATAGAATAGAGAGAGAGAGAGAGAGAGAGAGAGAGAGAAAGACGAATACGATAAAAAATTAATAATTTAATCAGAGACAAAAACAAATTCCCTAGGATCAAGAAAGATAAGACCAAACAGCTAAGAGTAAAAAAAATACAAATTAATACCGTAATATATGCAGAAATAGGATCGCCTTAATTCTTCACGAATTGTACAAATATATGGTACATTAAAAATACACAATCAAAACAACCCTCTCATAATATCCCAAATAAATACACCTATACATTCAATCACAAAACTACATACCAGTGAAATATATTCTGAAGCCAACTGAGGAATTTCTACAGATTTTAGAAGAAATAAATACAATAGCTACTGTCTTAACATTAGATATTGAAAGTTTGTTCACAGACGTCTCAGTAACAGAAACGATATAAATTACAATATAGAACGCATATAAATACTTATAAATAAAGCCACCATCAATACCAGCAAACTCATTAAAAATAAACTATTTATGACGTAAGCAACTGAAGTGTATTTTCGCTACTCACAGGGGAATTTATACAGACAATAGATGGAGTGGCAATGGGATCTCCCCTTAGAAGCTATGTTTGCAGCATTCTGTTTATCCACAATAGAGAAAAGAATACTAACATAAACACATAATATACGTGCAGATATTGTAAATGATATATACAATGATATAATGGATACATTAAATGAAGTTTAGAAACTAAAGGGAGTCATAGAAAATAACACCGTAATAAAATTTATCATCCAGAATAATACGAGTGCTCGTTTTTAAACATAAAGATAGAGACCGAAAAGAAAATATACACCACACAGGTATATCCCCAAATAGCGATAATACCAGGCATAACGTTGAAGTTTTAACAATAATGTTTTATATATACTCCTTAATCATGCTTTAATATGTGTCGAGCATTGTTTCATAAATATGTTATGTATTATTTTATTCTTAGTGCGAAGTGATGGAATAGCAGAGTTAGTAGCGTGGCATATGGACACCATCAACGGTGTGTCATATCAATTCAAGATGGACTTTTCTACTTCTATAGTAAATAAATAATTACTAATTAAGTCATGAGACTAATTTAATCAACAGTACCTGGTCTACAAAATGCGTGGTCTAAGTAAGAAATCATCATATTATTCTTAGAAACTTGCAGGGTATTTTTCTTTTCTTATAAAAGAATGTAATATCATTGTTGTTTTGTACTTTTTGATTTCCATAATTTCGGCTTCCTATATTCTTCATATATTAACTACTGATCTTTACATTACTATGTATTCAAATTAAATGATGCTTTATGTTTATGTTTAAGTAATATTTACCGTATTATTTTCTTCTGTTGAGGTTTACTGTTGTGGTTGGCGCCACAAGACGCTTGAAAGTACATATCCCCCTGCTTACTGCACCGTCGTACAATAATGAAGTCTCGGTCTTTTATCAATTTGGGTATCACACCAGGTACCATGTAATATAGGATATCCACTTCATCGGACAGTCTTTCAAGAATCTACAAGATAGAAAACAAAGATATATATGTAATTCAATATTTCTATATTAATTTATTTATATTAACATCCACCACTCCTAGCTTTAAGACAAGAATGTCTAGGGAAGTAGTTATAAAGGCAGAGCCGTAGTGAGTTCAATCAAAACAAAAAGACGACGCTTAGTCTCGGTTCATTTCTTCAACAGCCGGTAGCACTTGTTTGAACTTGTACAAATAACCTAATACACTAATCTGTGCTCTCCTGACAACACCTTTACCGACAGGTTATTGTACACATATGCACATGCACACCCACATATACGTATACAAGCAGTCATGTGTTTTAATTATTTCATAGGAAAAGAAAACTATCATAGATGTGGTGTGTGTATGTTTTCACCAAAAGAGACCAGTGTGGGTGAATTTCAACAGCTGCAGCAGGAACTCGAAGCCAAATGATGGGTTCTGCTAAAATGATGTCTAACTTTTACTCTTTGACACTCGATAGATCCAATAAGAAAATGATATGGTAGAAGAACATAACTTTTGAAAGAGAAGTGTTGTGGATTAAAATAAGAACAGCGATTGGATTATATTTATTTCATCGACCACGGCGGGATTTGAACACAGAACGTAAAGAAGCATAAGCAAATCGCAAACACTATTGTTTACACCATTCTATCGATTCACCACTCTACCACTCATAGACATTTGGGACACTATACTACATATCTTGTCATCACCAAAAATGATAGTGGAACATAAACTCAGAACAGTAAAACGAAATTAAGTTGTTTTGGTTGCTTATCCCATCGCCATTTCTAATCAGGTATTACTTTAATCAAAAGTGTTCCTATCTCTTTTATGCACGTTATCTAGAACTATCCAATGTATCCTGCCTTCTTTAAGACAGTAAGATGTGGCATGAAGGAAATTTGATTGCTATTTCTAACATTTCGCGCTACCGCTAGAGGCTCAACGTCATTGTTTCACCGAGACTAAGTAGTATCCAATGGTGTTTTAGATACTAGCTCCGCTATCTCTAACGTCAATATAATGATATCTCACTGTCAAATAAAACCTCATCACATTATCATAGACTGACAGATTGATTTCATTCAATAATTCTCAGATCTTATATACAAGCCTCAGGTTGTCACAACCTATGAAATCAATATGAAGTTAAGACTATATTGTCTTTTAAATTGAATTCACATGAATACTAGAAATAACATTTCCATACTGTATTGATTTCTATTGATTTTGCGTAGTGACAGTTGTGCTGAGGAGACGTGCAGTCCGTTAAATATACCCAAATGTATTATTGGTACTAAATTGATCGAACGGAAAATTATGAAGTGGAAAGCCGGACTGGTCAAGTATAAATTGAGAATAGTCAGGCAACGAAATAGAAATTGTAAAGCAAACAAAGGATTAAATAACGTACAATAAGAAAACGAAAAGTTACTAAGGGAATCATAAAATAGTGATTATTATTAGCACTCATGTGTACTCTCAAAGAGTGGATCTTTCTGATAGCTTGTGTCAAATTCTTGGCAATAATATGTTAATTTCTCGCCGAGGTTTCCCTGCATTAGATTTCATATTTGAAAACAAAAGCGTTTTGAAGTGCTTGTTTTCTTGTTTATGTCAGAATGTGAAAAGCCATTTCATGCGAGAGGTGCCAACCAGCTCAACCGATCAAAGAATCATGAAATGAAAATGAAGATTTGCGTTCGTTAATGGAATTGTTCAAAGTGAATTGAAAAGAGATGTTTCTTTTTTTTTTCACATGGTTACTGTTGTCAGCTAACTCGACATTTCATCCCTGGCTTCAGTGGAAAATACGGAATGGTAATGGACTCCACTTACACATTATTTTTTACAAGCAATCCTATTCGTTTGATATTTTTCATTGAAGCTTACTTCGTTAAATTCTGCTGAATAATTTGTTATTTAAAGCTAAATGTAAAAATGCGTTTTTTTATAGAAACTTCTCGCTTTATGTTTATCAGGAATACTTTAACATCTTGTGCGCCTTTTAAACATCAATCAATCTGTAGCTGCCTTTTAAATATATGAAATTAAGTAAAGTCAGATATAGTTGTTTTACTGGCTTCAACTCTAATTGTGTGGCCGTGCTACAGAATAAATTATATGTTGTCTATTTTTTTTATCTATCTTTTGGTCAAGAGAAAAGGCATTTCCCACGACCATTTACAATACCTTAGGAACTGATGGAAAGGAGGAAGATATACATAAACCAGAGACCTGGCCGAAACGCTTATAACACTCTGGAGTCTACAAAAGGCATCTAAAGTGCCAGATGGTGGTGTTAAACCAGACGAAAGATTAATTCTATCACTCAAGTAGGCTATGGTAGAATATGAAGTCAGAACACATAGACTTGGACCAAATACCGCAAGGTATCCGGTCTAACATTCCTAGACTTCCGTCAACCTAGCGACCTGGATTGGTACTTTTTTATCGACCCAGAAAGGATGAAGGGAAAAATTGAGCTCGGCGAGATTTGAACTCAGAGCGCAGAGTGTCGGAATAAATAGTATGTGCATTCTATCCGACGCTCTAACGACTCACCCAAGTTGCTGCCTTGTTATTCTACTGTTGTTGTTGTTGTTGTTGTTTATCTTCTGGGTCAACCTCTGTCAAAAACATTCGACCTGTAATCATCCTCGCTTTGGTTAAGGAATATGTATCCTTAAGTACACTATCCTGGAAACATATCTTTCCTGTTTTTAACACTGCGGGATGTGATTTAAACAAGATTTAGCTGTTATTATTCGCGTTTCAAACGTTCGGATAGCTTTTCTTCTCAGTAATAAACTCTTGAGTCAGAAATGTTATGTTTTTTTTTACCTGCCTAAGCTTAACTGTAGGAAGAAGGAAGACCTAAAGGAGGTTAATGAAGATGATGTGATAAATTAAATTCCAACGACATTCAATCCAAAAGACAAAGTCGTCGCTGATGTGACATTGCCAACAAAAACGATAAATCTCGACAATATGATCAATATATTATATCATGAATATTACCAAAATATCTATGACACACTGGAGTATAGTTTCAAATTCGATTCTCTACTGAATCCGCCATTTCTCCTGCCGTAAATTGCAATATTATTTTCATGTTGAAGGCGGCGAGCTGGCAGAATCGTTACACACCAGGCAAAATGCTTAGCGGCATTTTGTCCGTCTTTACGTATTGAGTTCAAATTCCGCCGAGGTCCACTTTACTTTTCATCCTTTCGGGGTAGATAAAATAAGTACCAGTTGAACACTGACTAGGATCAATGTAATCGATAAACCCCCTCCCCCGAAATTGCTGACCTTGTGCTAAAATGTGAAACCAAATTATTAATATCACCGATGTCTTTAGGATTGAATGTCGTTGGAATTACATTTATCGCATCACCTTCATTAACCCCCTTTATGTCTTCCTTCTTCCTTCAGTTAAGCTTATGCAGGTAATAAAAAAAAAGGATTTAATTTCTGACACCTGAACCAATTAAATGTCCAGGACCTGTTTCAGGGAGATGGAACCAGAGACCTGGCTCAAATGCTTACAACAGTGTCTGTAAAGGCTCCGAATCAACATTGGAGCCAATATCGATTCGATATTAAGAGAATTGCGATAGTTGGGTAGATAATGAAGGAATTATGTTGAGTTTGTTTTTACTATTTTACAATAGTGTTACAACATTTGAGTAGATATGGAACTAGGCAGTGTTTGCACTATTGTTACAATATGGAATTATTGAAATACCTATGTAGATATGAAATTAGGCTAGGGGCGTGTTTACAATATTAGAATATGTTACAATATGGGATTATTGCTACGCTTAAGTAGATATGAAATTAAGGTGTGACAATATAGGATTGTTGTAAATTGAATAGATAAGAAATTAGTATGTGTTTGTCGTTACAATATGGAATTATTACAACAATTAGGTGGGTATGAAATTAGGCTGTGTTTGTGGTTACAAATATTGCAGTACTGTTACAGTAGGAAGTTGTTCTAATAGTTGTGTGGAAATGAAATTAGTCTGTGTTTGTCGTAACTATATTACAATTCACTTAACTTGTAATTTATTTGTCTCTTTCTTCTCTTTTATTAAAGCTTTTCTTTTATTTCAGATAGAGAGATATACAAAACGCTAAATCTACGAAGTTGCAAATGTGTATCAGTAGCTGTTAAATGAGTCATTGAAAATAGTCACTGGGAAACTAAACATGTGATTCAATGGACAGCATAGTTAAGTTCAGTCCATGCCATTGAATTGTTCATGTATATAGGATTCGTGTTCTCAAATACAAGAAGTTTACTTTGCAATTAAGTGGTTCGGAGGGCGATCCCACTGTACTGTATTGGAGGGAAGTGTCTTTTACCATAGTCTCGCGTCAACTCAAGTCTTGTGATTAAACTTAGATAAATTGAAATTGTTAAGAAGTCCACTGGGTGAGTTGTACCTATCTTTGGTTTGATTCCTGATTTAATCAGTCAAGCAGTTTAACACCATCACCAGGCTACTCATGGATGCCTTAAATTTCGTCTACTCTATTGTATAAATTCTGACCATGTCTCCTACTTGAGGATAAAAAGATCTTCCTCCCATTTCACACACCATTTTCGGAGACCCTGCAGAAAAAAAGTTATGGATATCACCCCTCTTCCTCTGACTAAACTACGATGAACTAACAACCGACTGAGATGTTCATCTATGGATAGATATATGTAATTATAAAAGATCACGGAACTGATCCGATCTTTTGACAAAAGGTTATCTTAGTGTCAGCTATAGAATAAATGACAATGTCCATGGTTACTCAACAGCTACATCCTGTCTAATATCAACTGATAATCAATTGTTAAAGATCATCGTATTGTTTAAAATATTTTTTGTTACAAATATTTTTGTTTCTTTCTTTTCCTAAATCACATGATATTAATGAAAGCAGTGATTATCAAAATCTGTAGAGTACTCAGCAAAATATGACATACAGTACTTGGCTCGGCTCTTTAAGTTCAGATTTCAAATCTTGATTGAGTCAACTTCATCTTTTTTTTCCAAGTTCGATGAAATAATAACCAATCGATGACAAGGAGTGGATCCAGTCAATGAAACAGTCTTCAAAAATGTGTAATGGGTTGTATCACTGAAATCAATACCACAGAATATGTTTCTATTTTAATTGGTACACTATTGATTTCTAACATGAACGCGAGGTCTAGCGGTGGCGTGGGGGTGATATAGAGCATTATATCGACCCCCAGCACTTAATTTTCTCGATCCTACAACGAATGAAAGACAAAGACGACTAAAGCGGGGTTTGAATTCAGAACGTAAAGGGATGTAACGGCAATGTAGTTTGTTTGTCCACCATTCAACTGATTTTGTCAACCCACCACCATTTTTTCAACCACTTGACTGATTCTGCTAATACATCGCTTTAATTGAGGTGATATTGATTTCTAACGATCACAAGATAATACGTTGAAGTTGTAGTTTATACCGATAGTACGAGTCAGGTACTTTATTTTACTGACCTTCAGAATGATGAAACACAGAGTCGACGTGGGATATGTTTTGAACTTGGAACCCAATGAATTGTAATTAAATATCCCAAAGCACTTTGTTCGACGCCCTAACACTTACATCAATCCAATGCACTTTTCATTTCAACAGGCTCCTTTTTTTCTACAATAGGCAGACAGCCTGAAATTTTGTGGGGAGAGGCTGGTCGATTATATCGGCCCCAGCGCTCGACTGGTATTTATTTTATCGACCCCGGGAGGATGAAGGAAAAAGTCGACCTCGGTGACATTTGACCTCAGAATGTAGAACCGGAAGAAATATCGCTAAGCATTACGATTCTGCAAACTCACAGCCTTTAATTGCAACAATACTAATATAGAAACATTAAGGATTTCTAATATATAATTCAAAGAACGAAACATATGTGAGGGGATAGTATAGTTTCTTGGTTCTCCACTGATACTTTTTAGTTAACGATGGAGCCAATGCGTGGTCGCTCGATCTGCTTTGAATAAAACCTAATATTCCTCAAATTACCTCCTACCATCCTTAAAACAGAAAAGATACACTGTATAATGTAGTTCTGGGACAAAGATTGAACGGTCACTGGTAGAAAAAACTTCAGTTCATAGATTTCACCAGTCAAGACTGACCTCGAGCTAAGTCTCTAAAACAACAAGTACTTATTTTATCCATATGGAAAAAAACGTAAGTTGTACCTTGGTTGGGATTTGAACTCAGAGTGTAGTAATATATAACTAAATACCGCAAGACGATCTATTGATTATGTCAACCTACTACTCTATTATAGAATAATTAATAATATTCTGTAATATTTTTCAACTATTGCTTTTTGAATGAATGCCAAGAAGTGGAAGAGTAAAAGTAACTGTCAGGAATAAAATATATCATTACATATTTCCGCTTTAATAAGCATGAAATTATATTTTGTATAAATTAATTTTATCTTTCGTTTTCTTTCCTCTTGTTGTTTAGCCCCCAGGTCAGCTATGATTGAGCAATCCTGTGATAAAAGACATTTCAACCATGACCAACCGTTAATCTATGTATCATTTTACGTCCAATGTGTATTTCTTTTTATGTTGTGTGTGGTTTGAGAATAATATAGCTGCTTTTTCTAGCCGGTTGAACAACGACGCATATGTTACATAGCTGCTGCGTATTCTAACTCCTTTTATTCCTTGTTGAGGTGGTTTTCATTACTCTAGATACATTCTTAAAAAAGAATCAATTTAACAGTCTATTTACAACCTTCAAAAGTACAAAAGTTAGAGTTCCTGAAGAGCGCCAAGCAACATCGGAAAAATACATGTATAGGATACAATGATATTAAAATGCAAACCAAATCAAATTACATGACAGGCATGCCCATAGACGGATGTCACTCTACATTTCCCGCTTCAGTGCTATTACAACAGCCATTTCTCCTCAGAAATAACTGGTTGCATACACTTTACGTTCTGAGTTCAAATCCACCCGAAGTTAACTTTACCTTTCATATTTCTTGGTTTTGATAAAATAAAGTACCAGCAACGTACTGGTATCTGTTGTCCACACCCCACCAAATTTCAGGCCCTGTGTTTATGTTAGGAACAACTATTGATGGTGGTGAAAATAAACAGAACCGTTAAGCGTTGGACGAAATGCCTTGCGGATCTTTTCTGTTGCACTCACAGTTTTTGAAATATGAAAATTAAAAGAAAATTTTCAAATTTGTATATAGAAGTAATTTTTCTTGCTGAATCTGATTTTATTTTATTCATTAGTTCAAAAAAAAAAACATTTAGAAAAATGTTACTTAGGTTTAAAGTTTGATCATTTGTACCCACTCAGAACACAGAGTTTGGAGACTGGCATTTTGTGCGTGATAGCTATCTATGAGAAGATTACGACGGCAAATTTGTAAGAAGGTTTGAAGTTTTAATAAGTTTTGATGGATAAAGTCATGGGAAATGTTGGAAGATGGCATGTAAACATTATGAAAAGAAAAACTCCTCAATTATTATTTGTTATTGTTTTTTGCGTGTAAAGTTACAAAAATACAACTTGTACGTTAAATTACAAAAAAGCAGAAACTCTAGTTCAGTTCATTTAAACAATTAATATATTTTTTGTTATGAAAATTCACAAATGAAAGTTTGAGATACATTCTATGAGTTTCTTCTCAAATAAATTATAATTTCATATCTCCTGAGCCACATACATTCGCAGAAATACGAGTCAACCATAGAACGGTGGGTCACACAACATAGCGTCGTTTATTCCCTCGTTTTACACAGGCCCATGTACTTTTTTCCACTTGTTGCGAGTGGGTACCTTCTTTCGAGTTAATAATATCAACGCTGTGGTTCATTGTTCTATGTTAAAAATTATAACCATCAATTTCAGGAATGGGACAGTAACTTCTCCATAAGTCACTGAAAATTGCGGTGCCTGGAAGACCCGATTAACGTATGCATTCTTCGAGTGTGTCACAATTTCGACATTGCATCGCATAAAGAAAAACACGTCTGTCTTTGCGACCCATTCCTCCGAAAACCCACTGCCCAAGTAGCAAGCACCCTTTCTCGGTTGCAGTTATGTCTTGAGAAGATTGTTTCGTCTATCTTAACAATCTTCCCAGGACCACCCAACTGAACTGGGTTGCAGAGCATTTCACGAATATAGCTGTTGTAATCAACAGCTGTGCAATAGCTCATCCCCAGTTCTTCAACACAAAACCGGACTGAAATCAATTCCTTGACCCATGAGTAAAGGAGGAAAAATCAATACTGTACTAAGAGAAAGGGTGCCACCTTCCAACCATGTATCATTTCTGACAGAGACACACTCGTTGCATCCTTTTCGGGAGCACCGTCAGTAAATCTTTTCACGAAGCATCTTCTTCATATAGTGTTTCTTTGTATATAATTTTCTTTTAGAGATAACACACTTCTCTTGCAAGTAAGAAATCGCATCCGCCTCGGTTTTCAATTCCTCCATCATATTCAAACGGTTAAACGAGTAGGCTCCGGTCATACTTCTATTTAGGTTGAAAAGATCCAGGAAAAAACACAGTTCAAAATTATAAAAATAAGGTAGTGACTGGCAGGTGAAAATGACAAAAATGAGGTAGTACAAACGTTCAGAAAATAGACACTTGTCAAAGAAAATAGACACTAAAAGACAATACATGCAGTTGGAGTTTTAAACAGTTTATACCTTGGCATTTTACTATGGAAACAGGCACCAATATGTCTGTGCTTTCGATAAACTAAAATTACCCAAATTTTGCAAACTTTAAATAGTATTAACTTTTTATTTACTAATTTATGGCAAAAAGGAATTTAATTTCCATAATTATCATGCAAAACTACATCAGTACACCAAATTTCAAAACAATTGGAACAAAGTTAAAATAATTGAAAACTGTGACAGCAGCAGAAAAGATCCTGCCTTGCAGTAACTGTTCTGGTTCTTTACTTTCTAAATTCAAATTTTACCGTGATCGGTTTTGACTTTCATCCATTCGGGGGTTGATAAAATACGATGCCAGTAAAATATTTAGATCAATTTAAGCGACAGACACCTCTCCAAAATTTCAAGCCTTGTGTCTATGTTGGAAATAAGTAGCAGTGAATCCCGGCGTTGCTCGTAATTGGAATGAAAATTCAGAAGAGCAGAAGAGGAAGGATGAATTAGTTTTTCTCACCAGGGGCTGCAATAGACAAAACTCGAAACTGTTATGATTCCACAATAATGATGGGAACATGACGCACGAATGATTCGAATTTGAAGAAAATCAGTTGAAAATTGTAGAAGTTATGACGAGATGGATTCTTTTGACCAGGCTTTTTTCTCGCCCAGAGGGCGCGCTAAACAAAATGTCATGAGTGCACAATAATGTCGGGATCATAATGCATGTTGTTGATTATTATGCTTTTTGGAGCAGGTTTTTCTCATCGAGGGGCCGCAGTGAATAAAAATTGGAAATATTTATTAGTCCATGTTAATTTCGGGAACTTAACGCAGGTGTGTTACAAATTTGAAGAAAATTGGTTGCAAAATGTACAAGTTACGCGGGTGTGGACACACACACACACACACACATCCTCTGTTTTATATATA
>JAOPUL010004099.1:16182352-16192645 GCA_027564515.1 Octopus rubescens
CGCCGGGAGAAATGCTTAGCGGCAATTTTTCCGGCTTTACGTTCTGAGTTCAAATGCTGCCGGGGTCGACTTTGCCTCTCATCCTTCCGGGGTCGATATAAAGAGTACCAGTTACGAACTGGGGTCGATGTAATCGACTACTCCCCTTCCCCTAAAATTTCGGGCCTTCTAAGGATGTGGGCAGTACTTGTTAGTACAATCTTTTGGATTATCCTGAGACATGGTTCTCCTGGGATGTTGTTTAGGTGTTTCTGACATTCCTTTTTTATCATACCTAGGGCGCCTACAATAATTGGAACAGTTTTGCTTTAAGATTCCACGTCTTTTTTATTTCAATTTTCAGGTCCTTATATTTACTAAGTTTGTCAAATTTCTTTAGAGATATATTTTTTATCAGTGGGGACGCTTACCTCTATTAGTATGAAAGTATTTTTTCTCTGTCTTTAACAATTATATCTGGTAGGTTAGCATTGATCGTTCTGTCAGTGTTGACTGGAAAATCCCAGAGGATGGTGACATTTTTACCATCAACGACTGCTGGCTCAGCACGATGTTCATACCAGTTAGCAGGAGTGCCCAATTTGTAGTGTTTACATATTTTCTAATGTAGATACTGTCCTACCCTATCGTGGCGATTCTTGTATTCGTGTGGTGTCTATTGAGATGGTCTATTGTTTCGGTCAAATGTGTCGCAAAATCTGCATTTAGGGTCAGTACCGTTTCGGAGAACATTAGCCTGATACATTCTGAGAAACAACCTTTGTTCTTGTGCTGTCAGTATGAAGCCTTCAGTCTCTGCTTTCAATCATGAACTTCTCAGCCACTGATATGTTGTTGCTAGGTCTACAGCAGCATTTTGATTTTGGACAATATATTGTCCATGCAGGGGCTTCTGTTCCGACCGTCTCTCAATTTGTTTCTGCCTGTTCTATTTTGCAGTCTGCATGATTCATTTTGCTTGCTTGGTAGCAGTGGTTTCAGTCTTTTCATCTAATTCAAGGTTGATGTAAAGTTCCCTTTCGAAATTATAAGCTTCGTTGACAATAGAATGCAGCTGTTTGCTGCTTTCATGTTCATACACAAGTCGCAGCATCCTGTCCTTTGTACTAGATAAGTACCTGTTCATTCCTATAATGAAGGTCTTATAGCACAGTTCTAATTTCATCATTCCTCACCCCACACTTGGTTGAATTTCTTCACTTTGACATTCAGAGCACTGGGCAGAAATCACTTCGCGTCTGTGCGGCTCGGCCGGCTATGCGATGCTCAGTTTTAATTAGACAGTCGGATTCCCCTGGTCCATACCAGTTCCGAGTCGACCATTCTTCTATGCGACTCAGATCTTTTCGCAAGGTTTTAATATCACCTTCGATTCTTTTTTTCCCATCAAGTTCACCTACTAAAATTGCAGCGGATCTAATCAAATCCCCTTATTTCTGATATATCTTTCGTTGGAATATATTTCAGGATCCTATCAAACTTTTGGGTCGCGCGCTTCACACTGTCTCAGTCGAAGCATCTTAAATTCGTCTTATCAACTGAACCATCCCCTTCAATTTCAGGCCTCGTGTCTATGATAGAAATTATTCCGCAATTGACAATATTCTTTCCTTTATTTATGATATCACTTTGTGTTCTGATTTCAAATCGGTCAAGTCCAACTTTGCCTTTCCTCATTTAAGAGGTCAATATAATATGTATCAGTTTTATACAAGTAGTTGATTAACTCGACTATAATCCTCAATCTGGTAGTCGCTGAGTATTTTAGAATTCATTATAAATCCGACCTAAGGCAGCGGGCTGGCAAAATCGCTAGCACGTTGGACAAAATACTTAGCGGCAGTTCTTCCGTCTTTACGTTTTCAGTTCAAATTCTGCCGAGGTCGTCTTTGCCTTTCATCCATTCGGAGTCAATAAAATAAGTATCAGGTAAGCGATGTGGTCGATATAACCGATTAACCCCCTCCCCACAAGTTTTAGGCCTTGTACCTATAGTAGAAATGATTATTATTCCTACCCCAGGCAGCGAGCTGGCAGGATTGTTACGGCGTTGGAAAATGATTTGCAGTATTTGTTCTAGGTCTTTACGTTCTGATTTTATGTCCTGCCGTGATTATCTTTGCCTTTCGTCCTTTCTGCGTCGATGAAATAAAGTACCGTTCAATAGATGAGGTCGATTGTATAGACTTTCCTCAAGACTGTACGTAAATTAGAAACGATCGTTACTACTAGCTTTTCGCTGCAATAGTACCTCAGTCAATGAATCCGAGCCATGATAATATCTAGTTCAAAATATCATAAACAAGATGACCGAAATATATAATTTGATAATATACCTTCTATTTTATTAACTATCGTGTTTCATACAAACAGTTCTATTCTGACAGGTGTATGAGTACGCACAAACAAACACGCACACGCACAGTTGCACAAACACAAACACACTTGTTCATTTACAAACACAGGCAAACAGACACATATAAACACACCAATCATACAGAAACAAACACACATACACATACACAGATATGTTTATTGAATCGTGTGTTTTCTTTGGAGTGTCTCTTTCATGTAGCTAAATAATTACGATTTCAACAACTTTCTTGCATGTTTTTTCTTATTTTTCGGGATTAAATAGAACAAAATTTCCAATTTTACTAATATTTCAACCTGTCTTTTCTCATTCTTAAAAAATCTTCTTTTATATCTACACTTTCTTTCATTTCTATTTAGAACTGTAAATGATCAAAGATAGTGAATTGTCAGAGTCATTAGAGTATGGAATAAAATTCCTGGTGGTATTTATTCTGGTTCTTTGCATTCCGATTTCGAATCTTCTAGAAGTGAGTATTGTCTGCCATCTTTTGAGAGCTGATAAACAAATTACCAGCCCAGGGTGGTGGCGTTATGAGATCGTTGAATGACATACCTTGCTGTATTAGTTCTGGTTCTATTTTTAATTCTAAGATGGAGGTGTGGGCTTGCTCTGTTGCCCAGTTTAATACCACCACGTACACGCTAGGTGCCTTTAACGTATTTCAATCTGTTGTAAGCTTTCGATTGAAGTATTTTAGTTCAGAATTGCTTTCTTTGTTTTTCTTAACAGTCTCAGACGCAAAAGAAGTGATATGCGTTGCAGTTCGATTTCTGACTGAACGTTATATCTTCATTAAGGTGTACCTCAAAATGTTTAAACTCATATAAGTGTATTTAATTACGTTGCTTTATGAAATAAATTTCGGATTAAATCAATGTTCTTCACAAAACAATATTTTATGGCATCACTGATTTCGAATCTCGCTAGGGCCTAACTTGCTTTTCATCATTCCAAGGTTTATACAAAAAAGTAATGGAATTGGAATTGAGTACACTTTAACCCCAAATTAGAAACCTTCTTTTAGAAAGCTATATTTCATGGTATCATGAAAGATATTTTGAGCAACAGGAATTATATATTATATTTAGGTCGCAGTTTGGTCTCACTTCTTGATTAATGCATGTTTACTTACATTTAATTCACCATTGTTCCTGTGAAAATATTAATGTCACAATATCCTATATTCAGAATTTTCCAAATATTCATTTTAATTTCGCTTCCTGTAAAAAACAAGAAGGAAGCTATAATTTCTGGCACTATTGTATTCCGTCCCCATTACAATTTAAGAGCTGTAGATTTAAACTGTCGCCTTGATTAACACCATCACCCGGTCTTTGGGTGCTTTGGCAGACTTGATTCTGTTACAAGTATTTGAGCCAATGCTCCGGTATGAGGAAACCTTTTTCACTTCCACCAACCAGTCAGAGAGGCTCTGAAAACATTGTTCGCTGCTGCGCTTTTTCTGAATAAACTATAAAACCTAGAATATTACTAACTGTCCAGGTTTGGGCTATTTTTCAATCTGCCAGATTGGAAAAGCAAAAAAGCAAAATAGGAGCGATAAGATCTCCTCTAAGAAGTTCATGAAGGTGTTGAAAAAGCATGGGATAGCAAGAGGGAATGATTTTCAAAACAAGGTGTGCAGACAAAGTGACTCAACATACAGCATCACTTGGTTGCCTCTTCGATGGGCTGACGTATATCACACCAGGCTCAAAAGCTTTGGATTGTTCACCCAATAACAGAAAACGGGAGCTTGGTTTTGACCGTCGTGAGACAGGTTAGTTTTATCCCACTGATGCATCGGGAGTACGCAGCGCCCCGAGTTGTCGGGGATTCGGTGTGGGGCGGCGACGAAGTTCGATAATCGTCATACTTGGGAAGGAGTGAAGCACCATTAAAGGGAATCTTTTCAACACTTCTTCAACAGCTGCTACAGATCCTTAGCCAACTGCTTCTGCTGCTGGCATCATAGCCAGCTACTTAAGGTGGTTGAGAAGGTGATTACAAAAAAAGTATAGTAAGCTTGGAATTACTGGTGCCACAAAGTGATGGACATACGTTCTACCACCGAAACCACAGAGAAAAATGATAGATAGCAGCTTTGGATAAATAGAGTAGATTTGTGGCTTGTTGCTGCTGAGATGCAATCTGTGATTGATCAACTCTGATTGGATTAAAAGACCTGAAAGTCTTTAAGACTCCATAAACATCAATGTTGATGCATCCCAAAGTTTCCATGAGCTATATCTTGGAACTTTCAAACAAAAATCAATGAAGCAGCCTTTACGTGGTCGCTATTTTGCTAGAAATGGGAGGAGAACAACTCTTAAATGAAACCTATCGTCTTAAAAATTAAAGCCCATTAGATAGTGAGATGCTAGATATACTATGCCTGAAATAAAGATGATCACAATTGAAGCTTCCAACAACATGATCTTTAAACAGAAGTTAAAAAAGATATTATCATATGAGACCTGTTAAACTGCCAAAAATAAGCCATCACATACACCTCAAATATTACTAAAATACGAACTAATTGGACAATATAGTATACGATGCAATATATCTGAAAGTAAGTTGGGGTGGTCATGGCACGGACATTTACTTTTTCAGTTGTCGATCTGGAGCTAAACGGTAGTAGCAACAAAAAATATATTCATTTATTTTACTAAAAATACTCTTCATACACAAGCCACAAAATGAGTTTTTATACTGTTGTACGGTCTCTTAGAAATAGCAAGACAATTTCCCTCTAACCACACCTTACCGTATAAAAAAAAGAAGGGCATATTAAATAAAGTAATTGTGGATATACAAATAGGTGGGATTGTCAAGGCTATGATCCTATGTCTACACAATCAGAACTTTCCAAGGATAAACGGCAGCAACACCAACTACCCAACTCACACTGGTATTCCCGTATATGTATTCACAAACCACGCTCTATTAGCATTGTAGTAATAATTACCCATACTGTTTACTTTCCATACCTTTTCTTGATTTCTTCTTACACAACAAATCCATAAACGTATCTTTTCCTATTTTTCTTTATCTCTTCAAGTAATTTCGAATTATTTTGTTTACATATTCCATACTAAAACCTGTTGTTTTCCTGTTTTTATGTGAGACAACACTTTCGCTGGCACATTAACACTTCATGTGTAATACTTGATACTTAAGTATATCTACCGAACTCAACATGTTCTTCATTATTCCCTACTTTAAAATCATTCCACTATACTTCAAAGATAAGTTTATTTCGATTAAGCGTATATTCAAACCGTAGTTTCTTCTGCAGTCTAAATATTTTCTTTCTAAAATTTTCTTCCCGTCTGTCTTTTTCTTTTCGACAAAATATATTTCAAAATTAATACCTGTATACTGCGACATTAAGGGTTTACACTCTCATTTAAACTTCAAGGAAAAACAGCTCTAGAAAGACTTGTTCGGGATTTTCATATATATTTTCTTGCTTGAAGAAACCTGGAAGACACCAGTATCAGTTGACGAATACAAGCCCAGTAATTCATTTTATCAAGCACAAAATGATGGAAAGCAAAGTTAACCTCGATGAGATTTTAATTTAGATTCTACAGTGGAGGAAAAATACCACAAAACATTTTGTCCATTGTTCTGAAAATCTGCCAAACTCTAGCTATTTTATGATTCTACCATTCCTAAATATTTATAAACTGACATGTTTACCTGTTGTGTGACAAATTCATTTTATATGGTTATTGAAACGCATCATTTGCCACAAATTTCCTGCTAATCATTTTAGTTACTCAACGCTTTTGAATACAAAACTCTATCACAATAATTTCAATAGAGTGATAGATACACTTGCAAGAAATATTGGCCAAATCCCCATCAAATTACATCCCAATACAATCTAAACATATTTAAATCTCATAGTCCTACGAGAGTGGGCTGAAAAGTTCATAGGTTGACTATGAAGGAATGATGCTAGAGCTGTGAAATCTTACAAACATTAATTTCAATCATTCTTATTAATAACTGTATTATTTCCTTCTAGGCAAACTGATATCTGACTTTTCACAGAAGACTTCAAAAGTAATTAGCAGCGACTTCTCTTGAAAATGGACAAAATTTGGCATCGTGGTGTTATCAAGGAACTGCAGAAAAAGGGTTTAGCTCTCAAAAACGTTCATGCTGAAATACTTGCTACATTAGGGGATGGAAGACCAGCTTTATCAACAGTACAAAAGTGGCCAGCTAAATTTAGAAGAGAAAGCCAGCTAAATTTAGAAGAGAAGGGAGAGTCTTGAAAATGACCCAAAGTCTGGACGTCCTGAGGAAAATATTGTATTCACTACATGCTGATGCATGACTGGGGATTGACTATACATTAAATAGCCAATGCTATTAACATATCCTATCCCGTGAGAGAGTTGAGAATATTCTGCTCAATAAACTTGGAATGACGAAGGTCTTTGCTCAGTGAGTGTCACGTCTTCTGACACCTGATCAAAAGCGCACCAGGCTGATCACATCACGGGAAAATCTGACATTGTCTGAAGCAAATCAAGCTGATTTTCTTGAACGTTTCCTAAGTCAGGATAAGTATTGGGTTAATTACTTTCAGCGAGACATAAAGAGAAAATCTATGCAGGGGAATCGCCCCTCCTCACCTGCTCCAAAGAAGGCCAAGGTCGTTTCATCTGCAGGGAAGTTGATGGATTCAGTTTTTTTGGATGCAAAATACATTGTGTTTATTGACTATCTTCAAAAAGGCCACGCCATCAATGGAGGTGGTACAAAAGGCTATCAAAACCAAACGGCCAGGAAAACAATGCCACAGCAATAAGTCCTTGCTTTCAATGGCTGCTGTGCGTGACTGTGGCTTTGAACTGGTTGATCAGTTCTACTGATTTAACCCCATCTGACTATCATCTGCTCTCCAACATGTAAAAACCACTTCGCTGAGAACCAGTATCGCAGTTATGACGACGTCATATCTGCTGTTGATGACTTTTTTGAACAACAGGATGAAAGCTTCCTCAACAATGAGACCCTGCATCAGCGATAGATAAAGTGTGTACACCGCAAGGAGGCTATGTTGAAAAATAAACCTCATTTGATCACATTCGATGAGAGTATCTTGGTTAACCTATGAACGTTTCAGCCGACCTTCGTATATTCTCTATGGCTGGAAAGGAAAGAAAGATTGGTCACAGGAAAATAAAAAAATAAACTATTGCTGAAATGTATGTATGATTATAGCTAACTTGGAGCTATATCATCATCATCATCATCATCATCATCATCATCATCATCATCATCATCATCATCAGCAGCAGCAGCAGCAGCTATAGCAGCTACAGCTGCAGCAGCGGCAGCAGCAGCGGCAGCAACAGCATTAGCAGCAGCAGCAGCAGCAGCAGCAGCAATAGCAGCATTGTCATACTCGTTGTGGTCGTCGTCATACACAGCAGCATTTATGATCAAGAACAACAGGAACCGACAACCATTACACGACAAAATAAAGAACCATTTATCAAAATTACAGAAAATGGAACGGTATCAACATGGATAGGGTAATATTTAGCCTTTATTTCTAAGCTTGGTATCCGATGTGCCGTTGACAATATATATTACTTCAGTTTTCTAACAATGGAAGCAAAACGAAACACGGAATGGCAGTGGTACAGTGAAAGCATTTGATCCCGCTCCATTAATTGTATATATTAAAGTAAACAAAGAAGTCTCTACGTGGTCATTTCACTTACTAGAAACAGCAGTCATATTCTCTCATATATTATATTATCTATCAAAAATATACGAAAATACGAGATGGTCTTGGTTTGAGTTGCATAGATTATCGGTCTGATCAGTAACAACGGACAACAATAAAAACAACAATTATTCCGAATGATAAATGGCTAAATATGTCTTGGTGCATGTCAAATCTTGAATGTAATGACACATATCTCAATTCAGCAATGACTTTAATAATGTGTTCTACTTGTATTGCCTATACTCGAGAATATAAGAAGATTGATTTCAAATTTTGGCACAAGGCCTGCAATTTCGGGTAGGGATTAAGTTGATTAGATCGACCGCAGTGATCAACTGGTACCTATTTCATCGACCTCGGTAGGATGAAAGGCGGAATCGGACATATAATATTGAAACTATTTCACCCAAGGTATTTTATGAACATATAAGGTTGCGTACATATCAATCAAGCTCACACGTATACATCGACTCACAGTTGCAAATACTCAAAAACTTGCACACGCACACACACACACACGCGCGCGCGCATACACACACACATGCTCACATATTAATTCCATGTTTTGCTCAGAAGTATTATATATATATATATGTATATATATACATACACGCACAGTCACACATACATGCACACACATATATTAATTCTGTTTTGCTTAGAATCAATATATATACACACACATACACGCGCAAACACACACACACAAACACATACACACACACACACACACACACACACACACTCATATATATATATATATACACCAGTGGTGAAGGGTGACTTGGAAACCAAGGCATGCAGTCCGTGATGCAGGCCAATCGCCAACGCAGTACGGAAAAATCGTACGAAGTAAATCAGAATCAGAAATGAAACAAAAAAATGCAAATTGACTAAACATTCCTTTCTTGACTAAATCTGTCGACTACGAGGAAAGCTTTTATTCCTTTGAATAGGCAAGCTTTTGATCTTTGCCTCACAGGGCAATAAAAATATCAGCATGGTGGAATTCTGGTTTAAGCACCCCATATAACCCCGCGTAACTTTTAGGAATTTTCAGAAAATATTTGCGGACTTGTTCTACGCACGGGGTATTAAATCCTAAAAGTCTTTTTCGAATCCTTTTTTAAAAATCAGAGTTTAAAATACGGTCAGTCCAAATTTTTAGCTTAAATCCAAGCAGAGGACTTCCATTAAACGTGTTTATGGGGAGAAAAATATTGAAAAACATAAATATATGCCAGAGTGACAAAGAAACGAGGACGGTATCAGGTGCTTATGAGATATGCTAAAAACAACAGCTAAATTGCCCTTGTTTTTTTTTTCACAAACATTTTCTGAAAATTCTAAAACACAAAAAAGTTATTAGGGGTTATATGGGTTGGTTAGACCAGAATATGTTGACAGGGTGTCAGCTGAGTTTAAGGCAAGGAGTAAAAAACTAAGAAAATGCTTTTTCTGCCTTTCTCTCTGTGACTTCCCAGTATTTACTCTTGTCCCCTGTTTTCATTTTCCTTCTCAAAGAGAATAATAGAAATAACTTCACTCCCTTTTCCTAATTATAACTGAAAGCAAGCAGAAAAAAAAAACCTGCCAGCCTCTGCCTCTCTCTCATTTGCTTACCTCTGCCTTTCACTCCTATCTCCTTTGTCTTTTTTTCTCTTCATGCTCTCTGCTTGAAGGGAAGAGGAAAGCAATTAACTCATTGCTATTCTTTTCTCGCTAAGCAAACAGGATCTTATTCTACTTAGACTTTCTTAGATAATATCGATCAATTACGATTTATACTAAGAAAATGAAGGAATGGGAAATACGAAAAGATATTACAAGAATAGTAAAAATGATCAATAATTAACTTTATGCTACACAAAAATTGTTAATCTGGAAAAAAAAGTAAGGCATGCAGTGCATGCGTTGCATACATACACCCTTCGCTCCTGATACACACATATTTCAGCATGTGCTCACTGGCTATTTGGGACACGTTTATTATTTTCTCTCTTCATTTTTTTCCTTTCCTTTCTGTAGGAGAGCGTATACTCAAAACGTAAAAGTCTTGTCATTTTTCCTAACCTAATATACCTTACACACACACACACACACACACACACACACACACACACACACACACACACACACACACACACACACACAC
>JAOPUL010004099.1:16360733-16374767 GCA_027564515.1 Octopus rubescens
GTTCTCAGTCTATATATCTATGTCTATCCGTCAACCTCTGTTTGTGCGTGTGCATGTGTGTGCGTGCGTGTGTGTGTGTGTGTGTGTACGTGTGTGTGTGTGTTTATGTGTGTGTATGAAAGTGCGTGTGCGTGCGTGTATGTTGGGACATTTGCATGTAATTCAATAATAACCTATACTCAGTTAAGGATACGGTGAAAGCATTGCAATCTTTCAATATACAATACATTTTATTTATCATACATATTAAAATCAAAATATTAGTTAATTCGAAAATGTAAATGTAGACCTCGTAAATGCAGTTAAATGTATGGGAATATTGAGTGTCTCTCGATATAAAATGTCAAATTTGTTTCGGGTCGAATATTGAATTTTTCATCAGCAAAACAAATGTCAAATGTTGAAATAATAAATGTTGAACAAGCATAGGTAATTTACTCTAACTCGTTATAACGATCAGAAGAAAAATATCGCAACTTCCTAGGTGTATATATATTACATACATATAAGAAAATGAGATGAGAAAGGAATAACAAATGATCTTATGAATTTCATTAGCTTACAGTTGTTTTTGTTATATAATGCAGTGGACTCACAGTTGAGTGCCTGTGTAACCATCTTATTGGATCGTGATTTAATTTATATTTTATATATTGTATCGGTATTTTATATTTATTTTATTATATAGCAGAAACAACTGTAAGCTATTGAAGTTTATAGGATAATCGTTTATTCCTTTGTCATATTATTAACTTATTGACGCTCTATTATACTCAACTTACGCTTTGTTCTGAAGCATATGTATATCGAGTTCTACAAGAGGTTATTAGTCTGTCAATACCAAAGTGAAATATTAAAACACACACACGCACATACACACCCAAATACAGATATACATATATATATATATATATATATATATATATACAACCAAGAATTAACTTTCTAGCGCAGGTTAGCCGTAAATACGGCAGTAAGAATAGGTGAAACCCAAGGAAGGTGGAAAACATGCTAACCACAGCTGCTGGAATCGAGACAGCGTCTATCCGACTCCGGCGATTGTTCTAACCATCAAAACTAAACTGCAGCAGCAAATTCTCCACCTAGCGCTTATAAATCTTATGTATAAATAATCTCAAACCAGGTTAGGAATACAAACATTTAACAATTCATTACATAAATTAGATGCGATGAAGCAAATGTAATAAACTAAGAATTAACTGTCCAACGCAGGAGAATGAATTGTTAAATGTGTGTTTACATAACCTGGTTTGAGATAATATATATATTTTTTTTAATCGCTGGAGAAACCATATTACATCATTTTCCGATGTAAACAAAAGGCACTTTACATATTTAGCCAACCGCATATGGAGACTCAAACAAAACAGGATGAACACACGGCCGCATGGTCTGTAATATGAAACGCAAAACCATATGACGGAAAATCCCGTGTATGTGACTTCTGTCTCGAGGAATCACTCGAAATCATAACATCCAAGGAACGTGTAATAAATAGGAACTCCGAAGTGGTTGTCTCTTCCAAATATCCAAAACGAAAACAACAAATAACACATTAACATACAACCAACAGTGAAAGAAATCCCCATATAAAACAAACGGAACGGACCTATTTATTCGGTAGAATATATTACAAGTAAATACTACCAAGGAAAATTAATGTTAGGATTATATTTTAAATCATCCATTAATCACTATAATTACCGATTATTAAACAACATATGCAGTTAGAATAAATAGTTAAATGAAAACGCAAACATAGAATAATCTCACATAGAAATACTCGAAATCATAACATCCGACCTAGAATAATTAATACAAGGACCCTTTAAGAAAAGGCCGATCATGGTAAAACAGCAAAACACAGAAAGATCCGGACAAATAATTAAAAGTCAGACTTAAGGACGTCCCTACCGGCGAACATCGAAAATGAACAAAGATAACATATGAACACAACGTAATTACCCATAATAGCGAAGGTCAATGAGGACTATCCACGCGACAACTCCCACACAACAAAGCACCAATCCTACATTTAAATAAGGATCCATTTCCTCCTAATCCTACTATAGACAGTCAACCTCCTTAAGTGTGGCAGAATCCAGAGTATATCCCAGCAGAAAACATCGCTAAAGCCAGTTACTGAAAATAGTTATAAAACAACGAGAGCAGCAGCAGCATTTGCTGCTAACAGAGGTAAACAGAATTGTTAATGCAGTCGAGAAATACGACGGAATCATTTTCAGCAGACGGTGTGGCAAATTCCATAGAAGTATTTCAGTATAAACCAGATGAAGGAATTACATTACGACGACATATTCAGAGAGGAATGCAAGACATGGTCAAATGATAGGAAGGTAAGGCTTGTTTTGCGAAAAATTGCACCTCGGGAACACGAAACGTTTTGGAACTTTATGTTGCCGAGAAAGCCCACGGATTTGTTTTGAGGAAGCGATAAATATGTTGACTAATATTTTTAGCGATAAAATTTTGCTGTTTAACATTAAGTGAAAATGTTTAAATTAAAAAAAATATGCGTCCGATAACTTTGTAACATATGAAGAGATTTTTAATAAGGGAATTGAAAGGTTTAAACTTGTAGAATTAACGCCAGATATGTCCAAGAGCTTAATATTCGTTAAAGAGCTTGTGTCAATGGAAGATTCGGAAATTGAAAAAGGAATATAGTCAGAGTTGAATCAAGACTTTGATCTATCCTTGCAGAAAATAGCTGAGGAATTCCAACAAATAATAAACCTTCGAAAAGCTGCAAGAAAAATAGAACACAATAATAATTGAAATAATAATAATGAGGTACAAACGTGTAAAGAAAGTATTGAAAGGAAAATCCCAAACCCTGTTATGGTTGCGGAGACTTGCATTTTAAGAAAGATTGCCTCTTTAAAGATAAAAAAATGTTTTCATTGCGGGAAAACTAGGCATAAACAGTGAAAATGCTGGTTTTAAAAAATGCAAAAAAGGAGAAAACAAAGAAAGTCTACTCAACAAAAATAGATTATACCACAGATAACCAAAAATTTGTATCGGTAAAAATAAATGTTTTTCAGACGAACAATGCAATTAGATACCGGGTCAGACGTATCGATAATGAATACGGCAACGTGGATTAAGATAGAAAGGCCGGTATACAAAAGAACTACTAGGTTAGCTCATGGTGTGTCATGGGAAAGACTTCAATTATTGGGCGAAATTTCGCCAGATATAAAATTGAAAGAAAAAAAAATATTGACATCTAAAAATACAATGAATCTGTTCAGTACAGATTTATTGGAAGACTTCGACCTGTGGAACCTACCATTGAATACATTATGTAATAAAGTGAATGTGTCACATTCCGTGTCAGAAAATGCATCGGAAGATGTTACCTGATGTGTTCTCCAAGGAACTCGGAACATGTAAAAAAATCAAAGTAAAGTTTGACTTGAAAGAAAATGCGGTGTCGGTGTTTCAACCGAAAACAAATGTGCCTTTCGAGACGTTAAATCAAGTTGAAATGGAATTAAAAGGATTGGAAAAAATGGAGGTAATTGAAAAAGTAGACTACTCAGAGTGTAGACAACTCCTACTGTATATATAAAAAAGAAAAATAATGGAATAAAAGTTTGTGCAGACTTCTCAACAGGTCTTAAAGATTGTTTAAACAATTACTATTAGAAGCTACCAAGCCCAGAAGAAATTTTTGCTAAAACTTTTTCCAAGCTGGATTAGTCAGAGGCTGACGTACAACTACTCGAAGATGAGGAATGTGCTAAATTATTAATAATAAATACTCATAAAGGACTGTACCGTTTGAAAAAAACATTGCCTTTTGGTGTAAAGGTCGAACCGGCAATATTCCAGCAAATGATGGACACTATGCTAGTAGACTGTGAGTTTGCGGTCCAATACTTGGATGACATATTGATCAAAAGTAAATCGAGGGACCAGCATATTGAACATATAATAGAGGTCTTTAAAGAATAAGCGACTATGGGTTTAAAGTAAGTGAAAATAAATGCGATTTTCTTTTAACAAAAATAAAGTGTTTGGGACAGGTGATCGATAAAAAGGGTGAAAATCGGACCGTATAGGGATGACACGATAAAAATTATGCCTGTTCACACTAACAAAACAACATTACAAGCATTTTTAGGTCTGGTAAATTATTACTAGTCGTACTAACCTAAAATGTATGAGCTAAGATCTCCGCTGAATAACGTGTTAAAAAGTTATGAAATGGGATTGGGCAAATAAATACCAGACGGCATTCAAGGATTTAAAAAAGGGTTATCATTAACTCATTTCGACCCAAACCTGAAGATAATTGTGTCATCGGATGTCAGTGATTATGGCATAGGAGCTGTGATATTGCATACATTTAATGATGGTAAAATCAAAGCTATTGCACATGTATTAAGAGTTCTTTTGCAGCAGAACAAAACCTATAGTCAGATTGAAAAGGAGGATTTATCATTAAAGAAAATGGGACACGCAGACTGGTTGTCGAGGCTAATTCCAAAATATAAGGAACCATTGGAAGAAACGGTGATTGCAGCTATAACACTCGAAATGGAACTGAAAAACATTTTGTGCAATGTACTACGTGATTTACCGGTAACACTAAAAGAAATTAAATTGAAATCGGGAAAAGATATGTTCTTAAACAAGATAAAAAAGTAATGTTGGAAAGTAATACGAAAAATAATATACATGAGCGAAACGCAAGTTCAAATCATTACTCAGTATGTGAGGATATATTATTATATGCACAAAGGCTGGTAATACCCGAAGCACTGCAAAACAGAATATTGAAAGACTTATATGTAGGACATCCGGGTATT
Organism: Octopus rubescens; assembly: GCA_027564515.1. Lineage (NCBI taxonomy): Eukaryota > Metazoa > Mollusca > Cephalopoda > Octopoda > Octopodidae > Octopus > Octopus rubescens. The sequence goes on from JAOPUL010004099.1 coordinate 16,365,596, forward strand.
GCCCGGAGGAAAAGTCTCATGAGAAGTTACGTGTATTGTCCGGATATTGACAAACAAATTGAGAGACTGGTAAAAGAATGTGGGGGGATGTGCTATGACAGAAAAGGCGCCTCCAGTGCATATACAGCCGTGGCTAAAAACGGATTCAGCATGATCTTTACTGCATGTGGATTTCGCCGGACCAATAAATGGCTCTTATTATATCACCGTAGTGGATAGCTACTCGAAATGGCCTGAAGTATGTAAATGTTCAGGGTCAACCACAAGTGTGAGGATTGATTTCTTAGAAGAAATGTTCGCTCGTTATGGAGTGCCAGATACGATCGTGTCAGATAATGGCACACAATTCACGGCGAAGCAATTCGAACATTTCTGTAAGTCCGTCCAGATGTAACATGTGTTGATTCCGCCATACCATCCAATGTCAAATGGGTTAGCGGAAAGATTCAGCGACACATTCAAGAAAGCTTTAAGAAAGACCAGACGGAATGTTCTATAAGATAGAAATATGACAAAGTTCTTACAGGTGCACATAATAAAACTAAATCTTAATACAGAGTCGGGTAAGTCACCCGCAGATTTGATGTTCCCCGTGAAGATTCGTTCTGTGTTTGACAAATTGCTGTCGTGTAGGAAACCGAAAACAAACAAAACAGGAAATGTAACAACATTTTTTAACACAGGTGACGAACTGTATTTGAAGATGAAAAAATGGAAAACAGGACTGGGAACAAAGAAATATAACTAGACGTCTGGGTAATGTAATGTACATGGTAAACGGACCAACATCGTAACATGAAAGGCTTTTAAACAAATTAAGGAAAAGATATACCACAAATCTAGAAAGGCGAGATGAGCCAATGGATATATGGTATGAAATGTTTGACGTCCCTGTACCACAAGTAAAAGCAGAACCGACATCCAGATCAAATAGGAAAAGAAAACATACAGAAATGATATAAATTAATGCCAAGAGAAAGAGATATGTCAGTTTCTCACAAAGGAAATAAAATTATGATAAAAATGAAAGAATATATAAATAAAAAAAACAAAAACGGACAAAGCCAATCTCAAAAGGAGGAATTGTTGTGTGGAAATAGAACACCCCTATTTGGTTAGATCCTAATGGACACTGCCGACAAGATACATGGACATGCGCAGAGACCGTAGGACGAGATCGTGAGCCGTCAAACTGAGAGTGATATATCTTTAAGGAGAAGACGTTATATTATTCGTTATATCGTACGTAGAACGTGGGACACAACGACGTCTCTCTCACATCAGACTAAAATGTCATTTAAAAACTGAAAAAAAAATTGGGTAATGAACACATGAAAATACAGTTTAGCTACAAACGGAACATTATTGTTCGTAGATTAGCTCGATTAGGGATAGCCTTAGACTAAACAAAGACAGCAACAACTTGTACTGCTCACAACAATAAGAATAATCCTGATGACGATTCCGGTGTCGGACAATTTTGAATCCATCTTCGGATGTTCAATTGCTATTTTCATTGTGAATTATTTAAGCTACCTCCCTCGTATTATTTTTATCACCATAGTTATGAATGAGGTTATTATAAATAGCATCAAAATCACCGTCATGATCATGATCATTATCAGTATCATCGTTTTCAACAACAATGACAAACACCACCAACACAAACAACATCGTCAATATTAAAACATCCGCACTCATAAATGTCATGATTTACATAATTATCAGAGCATAGCACATACACACCACCACCACCACCACCACCACCAACCACCGCTACTGCCTCCACTATTACCACCACAACCACCGCTACTACCAACAACACTGTCATCACCACCACGCCACCAGCAACAACACAGACAACGCCGCCACCATTTTCGCCGCCACCACCGCCGCTGCCACCGCCGTCGCCGCCACTACTAACGCCATCACCACCACCACGACCACCACCACCACCAACAACAGTAATAATATTCTCTCATTAACATTTCTACCTTCTTCCTTCTTGTGTTCTTTAAGGAATCACAACGGTAGTATGCATCTGAACGTAATGAAATTGAAAGGTTTCACTAACCCGTCAATCATTAACGACATAGAAATTCTATTATTTTTTAATCCTTGTTTTGTATTTGGCTTTCCCTTCTGCGCTATATATTACTGAAGGAATACATAACCTTAATGATTTTGCAAAAATTTTAATGTCACAAAAAAAATTGGAAAACGTTTCCGTTTAGCATTTTAAATTCTTTCGAAATCATTCCTATTTATTTCGTGATAATGTCAATACAATTTAATTTAATTTTTAAAAAAATCCAATATGTAGAAACATTCGATGATTGAAACGCTACACAAATTTACATTTTTTATTTCTTCATTAGTGCAACATATTTCCAAGCAGTCATTAAGTGCCGTACATTTCAAGTTATCTAATTAGTTTTTACGTTTCATCAGCCCAGATGATTCCATTCTGGTAACACGGTAGCCTACCTCATCATTTATGGAAGCTGTTCAAATATGATGTTTATATGAATCATTAGACAGCTTTACCGTCTTTGCTGTAAGAGACATGTCAGAGATTTTCAACGAATCGCGCTATGAAAATAGATTCTAAATTCAGAAAAGATAATCACTATCCCAAATTACTCAACGTCTTATTGTTTCGATGATTTGCGAAATAATAGAAATATTTGTGACATTTAGTTACAAAAAGGTGGGATATAGCCCGGGAACTGTTCAAGTCTTCTCTGTGTGGTGGAATGTAGTGTGGAAATCACTCTTAAATTCGAGATCTAGACCGAATGCTTGCAGAATTTGATACTGCTGAAGATAACTTTGGGTAAGTTGGTGGTATACAATCGAACCACAAATGAAGACGAGATGCTCTTTATATGAGCCTTAAAACGTTCACACTAATTGGATTGACATGGGTATACGGTATTTGACATTTACTCAAGATAACATTTAGTGTGATACAGTTTGAAATTCCGTGGTTACGAAGGAAGTTTTTAACTGCTCAACCATGACTATGCCCATAAATATAGACATAAAATAATAGCTAGTGGGATTGATGGAAAATACGTTATATTAATTTTCTTATATTTATTTCAATCATTAAAGCTGTACATCCTTACAACATTATTTCATTATGTGAAAGAGATCGATTCTGTCTACGATTTGGTTAATAGACAAACTTTAAAGCATCACACACATTCAGGAAAATTGCAGCGAGCAGTATAATAGTTCAGATAACTTTGAACGTTTAACTGTTGTTGGAGACTGAGTATATTTAAGGGTCATCCAGCAGAGTTTACTTTGAAAATGTGAGTCGAGTTCCATTTTAGCATACGACTTAAACGTTTAGATTTGTTGCTGCTTTTCAGAGATGTGATATTAGTGGTCTACTATTTTTTCACTAAATATATGAAATCAATGTTTCTGTTTTTGATTAACCTTTTGCCTGAACAAAGAATGTATGTAAATAAAAAGAAAATCATACCTGCATAATTTTTAAATTTTATAATATAGAATGTTTGGTATTTGATTCTGCAAAATGGTATTTGTTCATATTGTGCTCAGAAGGGCTAGTTGCTTTATATAATGGTTATGGTATTATGTCTGATTATAATAATGTCGTAGCTCGATTCCGCGAGTTAGTGGCGCGTTGTGTTTCGAGAAGGCACTTAACTTCACGTTGCTCCTCATAGCAGAAAATGAATACCAGCTAGGATGCCTGTGCAGCTCTCTCTCTTTCTCTCTCTCTCTCTATCACTAGTCCGCTTTCACATACTCAATGTTCCACTAAGCTATTGGGCGGAGCGGACAAGTTGTCCTTGTCTAATCGAAACTACACGCAACCGCATAAATACCTAAAACAATTGGCGAAAGTCTACTGCTTGCAGCTATATCAAACTTGCTTGCGAGTGATGGGTAGCCTTCTGGGTGTATATAAATGAGTGTATGTATATGTGTGAATATTTATACACACTTACAAACACACACGCACACACATATCCAAACGTACAGACACGCACAGACGCGCACGCACACACACACAGGTGTTTATATATACGTTTATATATATATATATATATATACCTCTCTATATCTAGCTGGGCGAAACATGGCTGGGTCCAGTTAGTCTGTATATACTAACAAATTCGATGTAAACTTAAAATTCAATAAGGAATAATATCGTTCATTCAGATACCACTTTTATTTTCGATTTTGAATAACGACCATAATCAATTTCACATTTCACCAGGAAAAATACTATTAATTACCATATTAACGATTTATATAAGTTAATTGCCATACACATTTGTGTATTGGGCAAATACCCGTGAGTATCCGTTACTTTTTATAGAGAATAATCATCTATGATATTAATCATTCGGAAGTCAGTCAGAAATTAATATTTATGTTTTACTCGGTTACCATATTGAACTAATCTCAGTTGTGGCTATGAGATTGCATGCGTATATAGCAAATGTGTTGTACTTATTTGTCCTCCAATGTCGTGATTATTATGACACTTGTTGGCAAATTCTCAAAAGAAAGGCGTAGCAATGAGAGAGTATGTAATTGTTTTATCTACTAGAAAAAGCAGAGTAACCTGTATGAGAAACTACCATATTGCCTTAAAATGCATATACACCTCATTAAATAATGTAGAACCACATATCTTTAAATTGACGCCATTGCCAATTGAGGAATGTATTTGAACATAGGCGTGTTCAGTCACTGTTGAATTGGTGCAGACCAACAACAAATCATGTAAAGTTTATGCACTGAAGGCAATGCCAAGTGTATCTTAACTAACTGGAATCCTCCCTCTCTCTCTCTCTCTCTCTCTCTCTCTCTTAATATGAGACAGAACAGGATATATAGCAGCGATTGTATGAATGTTCAAATAAAAAGTGGAGATATTTACATAAAATTACAAATGCTTACCTCAAAATAAGTGTATGTAACTAGGAGGAAAGTCAGTCCTTTATTTTCTAATAAGGAGCATCTATGGATATGATTTGGTACATTAGACTTCATCAGTATTGTATAGTTTTCTCGCGTATGCTTAATCATTTTAAAAGTTTACAAATGCAGAGTCATGAAAAATTATATTAACAATATCATTTCAATAAGTAAATAATAAAATGTTTATCAAACATTTTGGCACTACTCCATCTTATCAAACGGCATGCGAATGAGAAGAGATCCATTTGAGTTATTTCCCATTGCACTTTTTAAAAGTATGTAATTGTATGTAATTCGGGTAACAAGAATAAGCATTACATATGTGATGATGATTGCTAAGTTAGGTGCATCACCTCTGTGCTAGTCATTTAATTTATCAACATTGACGGGATTGGATCACAGAGCATAAATAACCCTGATTAATTATTGAAGGCAATTTTTCTGACGTTAATTTCCTGGGCAAACATTTGAAGAAATCATTTAGTCATCTAAACTGATACTGGTATGTGAGTGGTATCTTACTTTATCGACCCTATTAAATGACCGGTATTTTTTGTTGACTCCGTAAAGATTGGAGGTGAATTCGATAAGCGCAGATTTAAACGCAGAACATAAATAAGATTACACATATAATAGTTTACATTACATATATAATAGTTTACATTTTGTTTAATATAACTTTAAATTTAAGGACCACGGAGGAATGAAAGGCGGAGTTGATTTTGTGAATGTCGGAAATTATTCCGTAAAACATTATCTCTAATATTCTAAAGATTCTGCCGATTCACCGCGCTAATCTTGATACCGATTATTTCTAACATAGCTGCAATGCCAGGAAGTTTTGGGAAGAGAGCAGTCAATGAAATCAAGCCAAGTACTCGCACACCAGTTTGTGGGTAGGGGTGGCAAATCAAATGTCAAATCAGTTGCTTTTAACAAACGTAAAGCCACAAATTTAGAAGAGATTACTTAGGTTAAACCATCGTTCACTATAATTGAGGAGTTTCTCCTTTTATTGACAACGGAGTTGAGCTTAGCGAAAATTGAAGATTCTGCCGTTAAATAATATTTATAAATTATCGTTTTTCTTATTTAGACACAATGCCATCAATGATTGGAAAAACATTTTGCCTATCAATTATGTTGATCTCATACTGGAGCTTTCTTTTATCGATTTCAAAGAGAGAAACAACGCTAGGGGATTTGACGGTGAGTTTGGCACAGACAAGGGGAAAAAAGAACGGGCAAAATATCGCAATTATATCACAAATATATTATCTGATGTTTTAAAGATTATGCGATTCGTACTGTGACACGTACTGCTGTTGCCGTTATAGAATTGTTTGTAGATTAGGCGCAAAGACAGTAATTTTGAAGGAGGATGTTATCCATTATATTAACGACTACAGTACTTGCCTGCTACTTTATTTTATCGGTCTCAAAAGATGAAAGTCAATGTTGACTTTTAGGAGACTTAAAGTCAACATAATGAGATGGAATATATGCCGTAAAGTGTTTTTTCGACGTTTTAACAATTCTGCCAACACATGCAAACAATAATAATTTTTTACAAGCATTATAATAATAGCATGGTATATTCTTCTTCGTTTGTTCCATTACACTTGTGACATGATATATTTGCTTATTGTATATAGCTTAAACTTTAAACTCCTACATTCCACTCTATCTGCATATTTTATTACCTTCTCTAATATGGTTTACTCAGAATGATGTGACACGCTGCAATAATTCCATGTAGTCTGTTAGTCTCCTATTTCTACTGACTAAATTTATGCAAGTACAAATAGAAACTTCCGTAGTTATCATCGTGTGGTGTTTCTTTAAAATATCCCATAATTGATGGTTAGAAATATTACATCTTATTTAACAGAATGATTCAGGTGTCATGGAATGGCAGAATAGCTATAATTGATTTCGACTATATGGACTGGTATGAAGGAAGCATATTTATTAATGCTTATGCTAGGATATAATCCTCATTATTAATGCCGTGTTCTCAATTCAAAATTTATCAACAAGACCCCCTCGGCGTGCATGTGAGATTATGTAAGTCAAGAGAAACATTTAGAAAGAATCATTTAAATATATAAGCTGGAATATACTACTGTTAACACTATTGTTGTCATACTGATAAGGCACCATATCAAGCAGAGTATGCAATTTGAATATTTAGTAACTATGGCTCTTTAACTACGGCGCTGGCATGAACATGGCGGCACAACTCTTGAATAAGGTGTGATAGAATAAGCGGCTAGTTCAATACTATGGACATATTGTAGGACATGTGATATATGATAAGGAGGAAATTTATTCCATGTTTTAAAGCACATTTTTAATGTATTTTCCCCAGCATAACCCCCACTATCCAATGGCAGTTTCTGCTCATTGAAGTGATATCTCACTGAAGAATACTGGAGCAATCCTAATGAAATATTGGATTTAAACACTGTATGATATGCTACGGAGTAAACTACATCCTGCACACCACTTCATCAGAGCATATAATTAAAAGACATTAAAGAATATTAGTTTAGAATCTGGACAATTACATTTAGAAATAATTTAAATGTTGAAGAATGTTATTGGTACGTACACAGATTTTAGTTTTTAATTTGAACTCCAGTTCGAGTTTTAACCAGTAGTCAGTTATTTGTTACATTATTTGTACTAGACTTGCCAATTTCAATCTTTGTATTTTGTTACTTGTATAGTGATACTGTTATATATACGTGTATATTGCAATATGACTTTCGGATATATTGGTAATCGTTTTTGATATGTATTAAAATGTAATATTTGTATTATTTCGAAAGCTTTCATGTGTCATATGTAAATAAAATGTAAAATAAAGCAGGCTGATAATTGCACAGGATAAACATAAATTTACATAAGCAATGAGCGCTCACTTAATGTAATGAGCGGAAATGTCGCGATTAATTAAAGTTAGTTCTGTAATGAGGGGAGAAAATCCTTGTTTTAATTACTGTTGTTAATCGAATTTGATGACAGCTTGGATATCTTAGTTTATCAAAATTTGAGTTGTACATAGTGTTGGGGAAAGAAAGGAAGCCGTATCCAAAGATGAATCAAAACTCAGCCTTGGCAAACATAGAAGCAATTCCAGGTATATTTCGATATTGTCAGAACTACACGCTAACATTTCGTCGCTAGTAGTATTTGCCAAATCTGATGATGGAAGATGACTATATTGGGTGCGAGTAATTTGCTGGAGATGGTGAAACAAATTAGCGTAATAACTTTAATGAAAGTGTTTGCGTCATCATCGGTGTTTTTTGCAAAAATGTTTACAATGAATACCAGTCTGCCAGAATTGACATTATATATTTCAGATTATGTACGTATGTAAATGAATACTTATGATACTTTTTATAGACGTACAGCAATATATGATAATAGTATCATCTGATGTATTATTGGTATTATATAACTATAGAGAGAAACAAAGAAAGCACATTTGGCACAGCATAACCTTTACATCAAAAACATTATGAATTGCTTTCCTCATGTCTGTTAAATTAAGGTGGCCATTCACCCTTTCAGGAATGTATCAGGAGTATTGAGTTGTATTATAAGAGCATTTAAAATATGAACGTTATTTACTACAGTTTATAAAATGAAAGCTTTTCCTTTAGGCAATAGAACAAGAGAATGATTTAATATATGTCTCCTTGAAATTTTCTTAGAATTTCCTGCATCGCCATGAAAACATTTTGTACATGACATTTTCAATAGTATTCAATAATTATTCCAGCATTGTCTTTATTAAGAAGGATTTGAAATAAAGCACTATGTTACTCTTATTTATATTTTGGACATTTTCAAAATCTTTTGCCAATACAGCTGGTATTTGAAATTTGAGCATATAGTTTAATATAATTCAAAATGGCGAGCAGGCAGAAAAGTTAGAATGCTGGATAAAATGGATAACATGCGTTACTTACTATACCACCTAAACCTAAAAACTCTCAACATTTTCGAGAGAATTGTAAATTATGTTACGGATATTTACATGCATACCTACACGCGCGCACACACACACACACGCACCCACACACACACACACACACACAAACACACACACACACACACACACACACACACCTTTTATAGCTGATCTTTTGCCTGTTTCAGTAGATTGAGTGCAGCCATGATGGATCAC
>JAOPUL010004099.1:16383602-16397638 GCA_027564515.1 Octopus rubescens
ATATATACATACATAGAGAGAGAGGAGGGCGAGAGAGAGATATGGATATAGATATATAAATATAGATATTCATATCATTTTTATAGCACCCAACAGATTATCGCATCCCCTGTACTTTTTCTATCATATTATTTACAAGTTTAACGCAACATCCTAAATCGTTTTGCAACGAAAAAAATACCTCTGTTGTTAAATTGAACGTTATGTATAACTGTAAATATGCGTATTTTTATATTAAAGGTTGAATTAAACAAATTAATAAGTTTCAAATCATATATTTTTTTAATAATTTCCATCATACTTCCCTATCATATTATTCATGGTATTGTATTCAAATGCTGCAATTAACAAACAATAATCCTAATAGGATTTGTGTGTAATCTTCAAGTCATTCACTGTTGTAGATTTTCTCGTTGAAAATTGATTTTCATTTTCTGGAGAAATTAAATTGAAATATTCCTAAGCATACTTTTATGGTTAGAAAGAAGTAAATGAAGATAGCGTAATTAAACGACATCAGAAGGAAAGTAAACACTGATACAATTAAGTAGCTAAAAGAAGAAAAAAAAAAATCGATTTATATATTTGTCCGATATTTGGAACGACAATGAACAAATGTGTTGGGCGCAATATGTTTTTCGTTCCATATAGCTTATTAATGATGTTTATATTATAATACGAAAACACATAGACAGAGATAGACACACCTCTGGAACACAGACACGCACATATAGCTACACATTTAAGTGGAAAATATATGCAGAAAAATATGTGGTTAAAGGTTTTTGACTATACATTTCTTTTTTTATATTAGTAATGAATTTCAAACGGTAAATAACGGCGTCTACCATATTTGCTTTCAGTGGCTTAAAGAAAGAAGAATATCATTTATCGTCAGTGCACAGTGCACCAGCTCTCCTTCATTGGTTTGCAACAAGAAGGACATTATTCTTAGAACAGGAACGTATTTGGAATTTCGCAAAGGTATGGATGCCACTAACTGCTCTCAAGTCCCAGAAAGTCGGTTTCCATCTGATGAGGGATAAATAAAAGATTAAAGATCAGGAACATCCCTTCTATGATATTTCACCGAGTAACTGTCTTCAAAATTTCAAAAGACAGTTGTTGTGCTTTGGAGTCGATCAGAAAATCAGTTGCGAAATGAATATCTTCATCATCCAGCCATGCCGAACATATTATTGTCGATGACTGCTGTTATTACAGTATCAGTATTGATGTTAGTATTCAGTGAGTTAGTGATTGAAGCTACATAATATATAGTTGAGTGACATTGCACAGTAGAAAATATTTACAATTACATTGCAATCTACGATCACTATTAACTAACTGATGAGATATGTTAAAATTGATTTTCGAAATTTACAACACATTGCACTATGGTGTACCTATTTTCCACTGGTTGCACTACAATATAACAGAATATATTGCAAATGCCGCAGAAAGAACTGTTGTATCTTTATTGCATTTTCGCTGGTAATACATCTTTTCATCTCAGTAATATTGATTTCTAAATCATGAACAGGAACAAATATTTGTAGGAAGAGAGTACTGAATAACTTGCAGTAGATTATTTCCACGTAGCTGGGGTCCTCTATTATAGGACCGATTGACCTGACAAAAACAGCAATCAAGTATTCCTAAGTCTTAACTCCACGACCTTTAAACAAGACACATTGGATTTAATTAATTGTAGACGACTGCAAAGCGGAGGTATGAAGAAAGCTAATATACCTTTGATTATATTTCTTCTCAATCTGATGCAGATCTGATGCTAAACAACCACGACAACAACAACACAGCAGCAGCAGCAGCAGCAGCAGCAGCAGTAGTAGTAGTAGTAGTAGTAGTAGTAGTAGTAGTAGTAGTAGTAGTAGTAGTAGTAGTAGTAGTATAAACAATAACAGACGGACATAGTCTACAATTCAACGCAAGGATATATTATCACATGAATAACTTGATCTAATCCAGAGTGCATTTTCTATCACTTCCAAAAATATAATTCAATTCTTCTTATTGGAGATATCATCATTCCCTCATGATTTTAGGCTTTTATATCGCCCAGAAGAAGGTTTTTGCCTACATATTTATTGGACAAATTCAGTTAAGATTCCCACCAAACATTATTACGCATGGGATTTCCAACCATATTTGTATCATGGATAAAAAAACATCTTCTGTAGTATTTTATACGCAGCTAAAGCGTTGCTATTGGCAATCAATATTATTTAAATCATGTTACTTCTTTATATATCGGTGTTGCCTACTCTGTAGAATATGGTTCTCTAAAAGGTGTGACTAGCCAGAGACGGAATGAACCAACGCGTTGTAGATCCGGAGCTTCGTCTTCCGTGAGATAGAACAGTTTTACTAAAGGGGCTTCCATAGAGAGTACATGACTCCGTCGGCGAGGCCACATCTGTTGTTGATCTCCGGATTCAGGTCCGCATTGGCGATGTCTGCGGAGCCCGGGTAGATCACGGATCAGACAAACGACACGACGTCGGGGCCAATATGGAGGTGGTAGAGTTCGGGTTATCACCGCTCATCTCACCTGAAGGCCAAACTTAGCTGTTTTCTCTCGGTATATGGTCAGAGCATCCCTCAGCTGGTCAATGGACTTGCTGAATAGGGTGGTATCGATTGTTCCCACAAGATAATTCTACAAGGGGCTTACTCACATTCGACGCAGTAGCTGCGGGCTGGAAGAGGCCCCGTGGCAGGCCCTGCAGCAGATGGCTGGACGTGAATGAGGAAAGCTCGACATTATCTTGTAGAATGCAGAGGGCGCTGGCACGGGGCTGGCACGGGGCTGGCACGGGGCTGGCACGGGGCTGCCAGCGATGGGGAACACTGTTGTATGTGATCGGCTCGTGGCCCGAGACAAAGTTGAAAACCTTTTCTAATTTCTGACAATAGATTTTTGTAGCAGCAGAGCAGAAATAGTAAGCAAGGTGTTGCCGGGATACAGAATTAAATGATGTAGGGTGATTGTGAGAGAATATTACTGATTAATCATATGGCCTTCCTCTGAACACTGTCAAGCATTGTTGCGTGTGCACAGCAGCACATAGTTTAGATCTGTTATGAGTCTTCCTGCTGTTTTTAAAGAATCAGCAAATTATCAGAAATTATTTACTTTCTTACTCAGGTAATTAGTATGATTTACGTTGTTCATCCGGTTAGTTTTAAAATAATGTTCTAAAGCAATAATTCAATAAGCCAATAAACTGTGCAGAAACAGCAACGTGAAATAATATCGTCTTCAATAAATTATAAACGTCAGTACAAAGTCTGTTGATCTTTCAGCAGGTAAATGCTTGAGAAATACAAAATTATAAACGGTACTCTACTCAGCAATATTAGATCAGAAACGAAGCAGTGAACAGTAATTATATAAACTATATCTTATTAAAACACCTTGAGATTTTATGTTGCAAAATTATACTTTCGATATTTAGAAGATAACACAGCTCGTATTTTATTGTAGGGTGAACATCTAAATGTAGTAATGTGTTTAATAGTTCAAATTCTAAGGAATTATACAGTAGTTGAGGAAACAAATAATATAAGTAGTGTAGGCTAAAGGAATTATAATATTGTCTACATAGAATATGAAATCACCAAGACTATCTTCAAGCGTAATATGAAATGTAGTATAACAATACCAATAATCATTAAAAAATATTATTATCAGAACTATCACTGACGCTCTTGAACAATTAAACGTTTTCCCTAAGTATTTCATATAATATGTAATTGCTTTTGAAGTACGAATATATTACAGGCGATTATAGTTTTATAAAAGACAAACAGAGAAAAAATATTATGAAAAAATATAAATCTATACAAATGATAGAAATTCATTAAATACCTATGAATAAAACAGTAATTTGATTAAAAGACATGACTATATAACAAAAAAATGTCAAAAGCAAAGAAAACAATGTTGCGCTAAAATAGGATTATTTATCTTTCATAAGAAAAGAGTCAGAAGGGACATTAATCGTATTCACTTACATCGTGTTAACAATATTTTTAGAAATAAAAGAGATACGCTGAATTAATATAAAAAGTAACAAAAGCACCAAAATATCCAGGCATTATAACAAAGAGATAATAGAAAATGCGAAAAGATTTCGTATAGGAATCTCGAGTTTCTATGTAGATGGTTATTATTTCAGGATTTAATAGAGAAAAAATGTTGAAATAACACCCAGATATTATATTAATCACTTTCGTCTCCACAAGGCCTAGAATATTATAAGAAGATATTCCATACAATAAACGTCCGTACAAGTATTGACTTTCAGATGGGTAGGCTGTGGAGCTATTTTTTTCTAATATTTTAGCACCCAACCGCTCTTGAAATTCTTAATATTACTATTCGTAGCTAATTTGATGCCACCGAATTCTCCAAGTACAGTTCAATAACATGTGCAGATAAAACTAGATATGATACTAAAACTAACTAGCAGTGAATTTTATTACGCAAATTCAATTCGGAATAAGAATATTATCAACCTAATTATTTTAACTAATGAATAAGAAATGTAGAAACTCAAATAGCTCTATCCATATTTGATATTCAGTAAAATGTAAATGCACGTGAAATATGTGATACGATGTTGAGATATACATCGATTATTTATATAAAATAATTCAGTGTGTGTGTGTATGTGTGCGTAAGCGCAGGTGTGTTTATGTGTGCGTGTGTGTATGTCTGTGTGCACGCGCGTATGCATGTGTGTGTGTATTCCTGTGTGTTTGTGCGTGCGTGTGTGTGTGTGTGTGTGTGTGTGTGTGTGTGTGCTGTCATTATACCTTTAAAAATATACGGAAATAAAATAGTACCGGTGTACTGATTTTAATTAATATTTCCTCTTGCATCGCCATGTTTCGGGTACAATGATGGATATGCCAATATATCACGTTAATTCTTGGATTTATGAGACATTGTTACTCAAAGTGCCTTTGTTTTTCTTCCGAAAGTAGTACTGCGCCCATTTTTACGTACAACCTCATTTTCTCTCAAAAAAGTATTAGTTAAATGAGCTACTTGCAATTCACAAGTTGTTGTTGAAGTGGGTAAGTCAAGAACACAATCTTGTTACCACGTCCCCATTAATTGAATGGCACTGTACTGAATCGAGTGCAGTTGTTTGAAAGAAGAATTACACTTAGATGTTATTAAAATCATAATTAATACGATGCTGTAAGGGCATTTCATATCTGTTGCCTATTTTTTAAACATATAAATAGGATGCCATAACTGAATATAGCATAGAGCCCAGAAAAGTAAAAAGAGTACACATTAAGCATTGGATTAACTACATTCTTGTTTCCTCCACGTATTGAGTTATGTCATCGAAGAAATTACAATACTCATGTTTCCTATTAATGAAACGAAATAATAAGGAAATGTAAGTCTAGTCAATCTATCTGTTAGAAGTAACAGTTAAACATCCCTGAAACTCGGAATGTGCCGCCTTAAAATATAAGCAAGTTGGATAATATAATCCCTGATGAAAAACAGATGAAATGATAATTTAATTGCCTTGGTAACAGCAATTTCTTTCACAAAATCCTTTAATATTTTCATTTATTCAATGAATAATTGAGGTGGTAATAATTTCCTAATGTTCCGAATGTCAATGTAGATTTACGATAATACAATAATAATCTATAATTCAACTATGACTTATATTTACCTTTCAGTAGCCAAGTATATCGAACATTCTAACATGCCTAATGAATACAGCAATCATATGTTTTCCGTTAGTTCCCGAGATGAAGATTCCCTTCTTTCGGAAATGAAAAACAGGAAATTGAAGATATTCAAATAATTTGCAACGACGTGAAAGATCTATCGTGTACGCCCTTACAAAGATTACACCATGTAGATTTATTTGAAATATGTTCTAGTTTCATAGAAACATTAGGATCCAAGTTTTTAATGATTTTATCGCCATAGCTAAATCAGTTTATTCTTATTAAATCATTTCAAATCCAAACAGAATAGATTATTCTTATCCAGAACATACTGTTACAATATCCTCATTCTCATTTTACCAGAAATTTAATATGCCCAGTAGCAAAAGCTACTGTTTGGTCAAGGCACTCTATTTCATGGGACCAATAGTGATCAATGTAAATTAAGGCAACCAGTGATCTTTGGCACACTATATTGTGTACGTCGTGTTCTATTTCCACATTAACGTTCACACATGGCAAGAAAGCCTCAATATTGAGGAAATGATTCATCAGCAGTTTCCACCCAGATTCACGAATTTCATCGATTCAAATTTTCTAAGAACGCACTTGCATTAGATGCCCTGCATTGGAATCGAACACCTATTAATTGATTGAGAAATAAACTTGTTAACCACATGCACATACCGTAAATGCGCATAATGTAGAGTGTACACATCAGTTGACTGCAGTTTTAGCTAATGAATTTAATGAGATTAAAGAGACTGAGACAGATTCAGGCTATTTCGTTTATTATTTTATAGTTTGCTACAGCATTCAATACGGCAGTAATTTTAATGTCTAATTAGTTAATTAGTTTCATTATCTCTCATGAATGCTGTCCTCTATTTTTTTTCATAATACATCATATAATTATGATGGTATGTTTTCGAATTGAAGACAACATAGTGAACACCAAAAATGAAAAAAAAAGAAAAAAATAAGGATACAGATACTGACGACTACTTTTTCTAAGGAATGACCTCATAATGAGATGGAATTAATAGAAAACAGCGGTAAAAATATTATCTAGTAGTAGGAAAGAAAACTATCTGACAATATAGATGCCGAAATTTTAACATGGGGATGTTTTCAACTAAATTCTGCATTGCAGATATATAGAACTAACAACATGTTGGGGGGATAATTATTAAATAAATTTCTGTCACATTTTTGCTGATTGTTTACGCCAAAAATAATTTCGAAATATTTTCGTTCAATAACTCAAAGGAAAATTACATTTGCTGGAGCATTACCTCAACGAGCAGAATAACACTAAATTGGTAACACCATTTTATGCTATCTCTTTTAAAAGAGCTGAGAGAGAAAAAGACAGAAACACAGTCAGTCAGACAGACAGACAGACAGACAGACAGACAGAGAGAGAAGGCGAAGAGACAGAGATGGAATGCATGCATGCATCTGTGTAACGCGTGTGGGTAAAAACCAACATTTTACAAGGTAGATTTATAGGATGTTGCAGATAGAAAATATTGGTTTCAAATTTTGGCACAAGTTCAGCAATTTCTAGTGATGGGGTAAGGTGATTACATCGACCCCAGGGCTCAAAAGGTACCTATTATTTTTACTCCGAAAGGATGAATGGCCAAGTCGACACCAGTGGCATTTGAACTCAGAACCTAAATACGGACGAAATGCCGCTAAAATGTGTGCCCAGTGCGGTAACTATTCCGCCAGCTCACCGCCCTGCAGAGCGCTAACGTTAATGAATGTAACAATTGGTTACTTCAACTTGAGCATGAATTACCTCATCTGACCTCACATATACTACAGTATACTATTACATGACGAAACAGTCTGATAGACGAAACGAAATGTCATTATCGGAGGTGTTTTAAATAAAATAGTAATAAATCACAAGAAATCCCCTAAAACATTGAGATGTCTGTCCTAATCCCTTTCAGAGATTACTGATTAGCTGTAAACACATATAATTATAAGGAACCTATTTCTACTGGGAAAAATAACCGCGGCGAAAGTCTTTGCATGTCGATGTGTAGACTGGTTATATATATATATATATATATATACATTTTCAGCGCCGTTATAACAGTGTATTGCTCCGTGAACGCGTGGAGGTAAATGTTTAGTATTCCCCTTCAGCTTTTGCAGTCTGACGACAACGTCGATGACTATATTTGTGCCAATTTCTAGCGAACCGTATTTTTTTTGTATTAGACAATATTGCTGGCGTAGAAAAAGGAGAGTAGTATATGTGCACAACTGTTTCTATTCATGAACATAAACCATACTTAGGCCTTCACTCTGAAGTGGGCTTTGCAAAATGAAATTTCATAATCACCAGCCACTCAAAGACCCTGGAGAAGCTGTTGTCATTTCTCATTCTCTGTTTTATATGTAAGCTACCCGTGTTTGAATGTCAGACGTCTTTTATTAATTACTTTTGATTTCATATTTTATGGTATTAGATGAGATATAAGAAGGAAGTTATATGTATTGTTCTTTGAAGGAATATCTAATGGATATTTGATATCGCATTACTAATGTAATTAAATTTTACTACTTGCAATATGTGTTTCTCCACTAAATTATGTATGATATTGACTACAAAATTCTCGGCAGTTCATGACTGAGTTCACTTCAATTTCGTGATCTCAATTCACATTCAGTTGTGAATCTTGAATAGTTCAAACGATAGCAAAATATTATATGCAAAAGCTCTGAATACAACACTTGAAAACTTACCGCATTTGAGGACATTCATTGCATATGTGCATATGGAATAGTTTTTTGTAAAAGTCTCAAAAGTTACGCAGGCACACACAGACATATCAATGTATATGACTAACGTATGTATGTTTCTATAGAACATTTTTCTATACAAATTAACAAATATATTTTAATATTTGCCTTTAGAATAAAATATTCCATTCTATACTGGGCACGAAGGCCTGGAATTTTGGGGGAGGATAGTAGTCGATGTTATCGACCCCAGTTCGTGACTGGTACTCACTTTATCGACCCTGGAAGGATGAAAGGCAAAGTCGACCCCGTCGGCATTTGAACCTTTAGAATAAAATATTAAATCATATTTGCAGTGAGGGAAATCGAAGAAAACTGCAACCTTTTTCTCAATATATACAGTATCATTTTGTTAAATTTATTGGAAGAAAAAAGCATGAATGTATCTAAGAAACCTGTTGACAATGGAAATATTTCTTTTAAATTATATAGAATAATGAAAATGTTATTATAAATTGAGTTTGTATAATTGTCAAAGCAGCTTAAATACGTTTTACAGATAATGCATGTCTGAAATGTCCACAATCATATATATATGCTTAAACCTTACTTCTTCTCGTTCCGTTTCACTAGTATTTCTATTCACTATACCAGATTTAGTATATGAAGCTACACCCATCACCATTAAACTTAGTTCGTTAAATTTAGTTTCACTTTGTCAATCACGGAAGTTCTTTGTCGACACCTTTCACATATGTACATATATTGTTACAAATATCATTATCTTTCTACAGCTAAAACATTTTCTAAAGTGTATTTAATTGTAAGTAAGAAAACCACAGAATTTACCAATGCCATTGAAAAGCAAAACAAAAATGAACTGAAAATTTAAAACTTACTATTGAACAGAGAAAACAATAAATTCGAATACGCTATATTCAATGATGAAATATTTGACAATGTGCATATCATGAGAAATCACAAATTGCATTGATTTCCTCAACAACACATACAACTTTTGATAAAATTATTATATTCCTTGGACATTATTACATCCCCGATACCGCTCCTCTGAGACATAAGGCATTATTCATAAGTTATTAAGACAACTATTATTTATTTCATATATTGGCATAATGCCAGTAATTTCGGTGGTGGTGATAAGTCGATTACATCGACCCTAGTGTTCAATCGGTTCTTATGTTATTGATCCCAAAGGAGGAAAGGTAAGGCCGACCACGGCGGAATTTAACTCAGAACGTAAAGTCGCAAGAAATGCCACTAAGTATTTTTTTCCGGCGCGGTAACCATTCTGCCACCTATATATCCGTAGTCGATAACATAAATTCTAGTGAATTACCGGGGTTGACGCAATTCATTTGCCTCTTCCCTCAAAATTGTTGGCCCTGTGCAAAAATTACAAAAAATTACTAATATTGATGGGTTAGCAATACTAAACTTACTACTAATACTACTAATTCATTAAGGCGATATGCTGATCAAATTGATAACAAGTTCGAGAAATGCTCAGCAGTTTGCTTTTTTCCAGCTTTTTAATTCTGAGGTTGACTTTACATTTCAGCCTTTCAAGGGTGATAAAATAATTGCCAGTTAAATAGTTTTGTCAATGTAATCGACATGCTCACTCCCCTCAAATGTTCTCACCTTGGGCCACAATTTGAAACAAATATTATTAGTACCAGGGTTACCTTTTTTTTTTAAGAATAATAATCCAATAGATAGCAGAATCAGAACGTCACTTATCAAAATTACTTCCGATTTTTAGATATGCCTCTGTATACTTCAGTTCTCATACCATTACAATATTCTTAAGTTCTTTCTTCTTTCTGTGTTGACAATGTTCATATAAACGAAATAGTGTGGTAATAAGTGCCAATCGCCACTCCAAAGCGTTATTTGTCGAACGTCGACTGCTGAATGTATAATCGATAGAAATAGACCAATTATAGTATGTTGAAGATTTTAGCCAGCATTGGATCGACAAAAGCAAGTAAAATACTGTCCATTAAATGGAATAAATCATCACCATAATAATTGAAGATAATGGTAGCTTTCTACAAAGAATAAGAATACATATATTTTACTAATAAATGTCATGTATGCCCTATTGATATTTGTAATATTAAAAGAGCTGTGAATATTACTGCCAATCTTTATAATTATAGATACATGTATTGCAATAATCTATACTAATACCATGAATGCTACTCCTACCATCATCGTCCTCATCAAGTTGGTGTTGTAGAGACAGGGGTCAGTCTTCAGCAGATCTATGACAGAAGTCCTTCCATATATAACCACTTTCAGTCTTCTTTAATTTTTCTCTTTCAGGATCATAATATTCCGTTGCATCTTACATTTCATAAGGCGTTAAGCTGTTATTTGACGATAATTTAACAACTAATTTGAATCAGTTCAAGTAAAAACCTGGGGATTCCTGAGAGAATAACTAGAACGTCGGAGAAAATACCTTGCGCTATTTGTTTTGGGTTTTTACATTCTAAGTTAAAGTGCCCCCAGATGACAAATACGCCTTTCATCACCTCGCGGTCCATTACATAAGGTGCTACTAAACTACCAGAGACGAATATGACGAATAATATATTCCTCTAAATAACAGGACGTGAGCCTATTCTAAAAAACAATATCCAACAAGATAGCAGAATCGACGATACTTCGTAGAAAATGTCTTTTTATTAAAATAAGCGTACTTTTTGTATTCTGAGTTCAAAATGCATCGTAATAGATTTAGCCTTCATTTCCACTTGGATGATGAAATAAGGTACTAATCTATTACTGGGGTAGATCTAATTGATGTTCCTTCCACTCAAATGTTCCGTCATTGTGTCTAAGTTAGAAACAATTTCTTTAACCGCGCGAGTCACCGGAATCGTTAGAGCGCCGAAAATTGGCTATGCTTTCTTTGTTCCCTGTCAAGCAGAGGCTTTTTAAGCAACACGACATAAAGGATTTCTGGATGAGCCTGTCTACGAGCCTCAGGCTACAATAAGTTTCAATCACTCGTATATTCAGGAGTCGTAAAGAAGGTGACTTGGGATCGGGTTGAGAGCAAGGGTCGCCTGTTTAACTTAGGATACTTGACATAGATATGTGATAGCGAGACCAGTATTTTCTTACACGTGTACACTTGAGCACATTGGGGAGGATACTCCTATTTGCGACCAATCTGGACCGTGATGAGTAATGAATGATAGTTTGGTTTGGTAAGGCCTAGATCTCGAAATAAAGATGATCATCTAACATTTGGACTGGAAGTTTTTCTCTACCTGCACAATAGTGAAGACAACGTTTTCAGGCCTTTGGCAGTCTGTGACTCAATAGGTGAGTCCAGATGAGCGTGTTATGATCAGGATGGCCCGTGATACTTGAAACGAAACAGGTATGTGCAGTATCTAAGCAACGGTTTGCCAAATGTACCGGGTGAGCAGATTTGGTGTAAACTTAACGAGCTGCCTTCAATCTCGGACAGCGATGAGGGGTGAAAATCTGATAACAGCAGCTTCAGATACAGGGTGTGAAATCCCAATAAAGACATCATCATCATCATCATAATCATCAACAACATCATCAACATCATCCCCATCATCATCACCACTAGAGCGTCGAACAAAAGTCCTTGCAGTATTCCTTCAGAGGAGTGTTTACGTTTTGACTCCAAGTCCTGGCGGGTACTCCCCCCCCACACACACACATACACACCCAGAACGTTAAGATAAAATACTAGTCAAGTATTTATGTCGGTGGTACCACCCTCTTCTCACAATTAATGACACATTGCCGAAATGAAATTTATTATTATTGTTATTATTATGAATATGTCGGTAAGTATCCAATATTGTGATGTTGGAGATGATATTGTGTGTACCGTCTGTCAAGGATCTCAGACAAACAATACTTTGCGCAGTATGCGTGCAGTTCCAATTAACGTCACTTTTCGTAATACACCATGAGTGTATGATAATTCTAACGTGTCCAGATACTTCTTCAGGTTCGGTGGTATTGAACCCAATGCTTCGATGACAACAGGGACAATCTCTGTTTGGCCTTCGCAGCTGTCACATCTTGGTGATCTCAATTCTCAGGTCCATATTTTCTCTTGCTTTCATGTAATACTTTGATCTCCTGACACTGCCACGTCGATTATTAGGTACTTTTGTTTATACCTCCTAAAGGTTACCATATCGGGACTTCGGTTCTCTAACATCTTGTCCGTCTGGAACTCAAAGTCCCAGAAGACCTTTGCCTTCCCGTTTTCGTCCATAACCTTTTGCAGTGTATGTCGATACCAACTTCCCATTACCTCTGGACCGTAATTCAGGCATAGTAGCCAATGAATGTTTTGGGCTACCTTGTCGTGTCTGCGCTTGTATTCTATCTGTGCAAGACTTTCGCAAGCTCTAACAATGTGAGTCACGCTATCTACCTTTTTCCCACATTCTGTAGAAGTTCGTTGCACTTGTGTGGTAAATATCTCTTTTCACTGAGTTGGTATACAATGCCTGGTTCTGGGGAGAGATTCAAGGTAACTCCTCATTCATTAGCAGCATACGGTAGCTGATCTTGTTCGCTGTTTACCAAATGCTCTGTCATGCTTCTTCTCTCACTGTCGATGCACTCCCGTACGCTAATTAGGCCACGTCAAACTTTACATCTCTTCATGGACAGCTTGTGTAAGTTCGCTTTAGGCTGGAGAGCACCATGCATTGTCATCGTGTATCGGGTAGTGCAATCAAGTTGCAGAATCTCCGCTCGAGTCCATGTCAGAATGGGTGCACTATAGCGGACTACAGCAACGGCGCATATTTTGATGGCATCCTCAAGGTTCCTTGCATTGAGTTGTGAATTCAGCAGAAAATTGAGGTGCTTCAAATATGTAGTGGTGAATCTGTCTTTTAGTTGTCTGTGTAAGACATTATCCAGCTCGAAGGTGATCATGTACTTGAACCCATCCTCATGCGGGTCTCCCATTCACTCTCCGTTTAGCAGTACTACGCCCTTACATTTTGATCTTTACCCTCGTTTCAAATTGTGCAAGGCTCGCATTGAGATCCCGAAATCCATTCCTATATCATTACTGCACATCTGTAGACTCTTGACCAGACCCTATATTTCAATCTTAGGTTTTGCGAACAAATCTAAATCGTACATGGAGAGAATGTGGTTGAGACGAGGTCCATTTTTCCTCAGCTCGTAGTGTGCGTTGACTTTGCGTAGGACTAAAACAAGTGGGATCAAGATTATAACACATAACAAAGGTTAACAAGCACCTCCCTCGAAGATACCACTTTTCAGCGTTAACTCAGCTAAAAGTTGTTTGTTGCGCAGAGGCGGTACCATGGCCAATGTGGGGAATCAGAGGTGTGCTTGTTGTTGAAGGGAGGGCAGTTGAATGGAGGCCAGTGGCACGTACGCGGACGACGTCATCGTCATGGTGTCGGACGCCTCCGAAGTGGAGACGGTTGGCACCATTCTAAAGAAATATGAGTCGGTTGCTGGGGCCA
>JAOPUL010004099.1:16469115-16480462 GCA_027564515.1 Octopus rubescens
ACACAAAAACATACATACAAACAAACACACACACACACACACACACACACACACACACACAAACACACACATACACACACACACACACACACATATAAATATATATATATATGTATATAAGCATATACGGAAATAAGCATATACGGGTGTGTATGATTGTGTATGATTGCTTATAGAAGAATATATTAGTAAAAGGAATTCCAACTTTGTCTGATTTTCACGTTTTATTTACAACCATGCTTTACAGTTTACGACAGTCGTAAATGGTAAAGCATGACTGTCACCACCACTATATGAACCCGAAGATTGCATAGATTAATGCATGAAATTACTAGCTCAATCAGAATGAACATTTAACATTCTAATCATTTTATTACATTATATTATATTATATTATATTATATTATCATTAGATTGTAAATAAAACGTGAACATCAGACAAAGTTGGAATTCCTTTTATTAATATATATGCACACATATGCACACATACGCAACCCACACATACACACGCACCCACATACATATACACATACATTCACGCGCACACACGCACACATACACTGTTGAACTTTGAAACCATTTTGTACTTAAAATCTTCACCTAAACATGAGCAATGTGTGTGTGAAGTTTGAAGAAAATCAGTGGAAAATTGAACTGTTCGACTAAACGTTTTAAAGCGGTGCCCCATCATGGCCATAGTCCAATCAATGAAACAACTAAAAGAAAACACATATATTAATTTAGAACACTAGGATGTATTTCAGGCTGTATCAGTGGGAAATGCAAAGCGCCATTGATATAAGTGAAATAACTCTAGCGTTTTGCAGTTGAATTATTCCCCTTGAATGATTCGCCATTTTTAGCAAAATAAAAACAATAAACATGTCTTTTAAACTGTTTTCATTGAAATTCTTAAAACATGAATAGCTATATCCCACCACAGTGCCCTTCTAAACGTCTGTGAAAATTTTCGCGGAATTCTCTTGAGCCGTTTGACTGTGAATCCATCGCCTTACAAATAAATACTTATCGCCCATCTCCAATTTTTATAGATAGATTAACAGTGTCTAAATATTCTTCTTTGTTAGTTTGTTGATGATGTCGAAACCTTTTGAGAACATCATATTGCCTCATCCCTTAAGTCCTGAGGTCAGCCTTCACCACTTCATCCAAAGTCTTTCAGTATGGTGTGATTTAAGAGAGATTTTACAGATATTTCCAGCATGTTGAGCGACCATACTGTGGTCTTACTCGTTGATGATGTGCCTTCTGGATCAGGTCTGACGTACACATTGGAATTTTTTAAAATTATATTAACAGTACGTCCATTTATAAAGCAAAGAACAATTACTGCCTAAATACTGCCAATACATTTATATATATATATATAGAATATTATTCGCCAGACCTAACTCAACACGATACGCCAAAAATACTGCTATTTTAACCCCAGGAAAGCGCTCTTTCCAGCTGTTTTTTTGGTGGGTCCCACACACCCGTGTATTGCAAGGGGAGTGAACTCCTGTCACAGCTCGGTTCATATATATACGACGAGCGTCGTTCAGTTTCCATCTACCAAATCCACTCACAAGGCTTTGGTCGACCCGAGGCTATAGTAGCAGTCATGGTTGCAGGTGCTAGAATCATCATCAGCAGTAATAGAGTTATTTCCCCTTAGGTCTACCCTGGAATGCTTAATGGGCTAGTCCAAGGAATTTAGACTCGGTCGATATTTTCTTATGAAGTGCATTTCCTTGCTGATGCATTCATTATGGCTAGCATTGTCTTTGAATTTATATAATGGGAAAGTCATGAATTTGGGATAGTTATTGTATGCACACCTGCCTATGTGTTCGCTCACGGAAGTTTTCCTGTATTCCGGAGTCCTAATTTGGGATTTACGTACTGCCATCCTCTGGCGTAAGCTGTTGTTTGTGTGTCCTATATATTGCCGTTTGCATCCCGAGCAAGTGATTACGAAAATCAGATTTTCCGCTGCACATGTGAAATCCGTTTTTATAGTGCAATGTTGGCCTCGTTCTAGTCTGTATTCCGAACACCCTTTTATGTTGATACAGATTCCACATTTGGGTCTTCCGCACTTTTTCACTGTCAGTTTTGTATCCATTGTAGAGTATAATTTGGCCTGGGTTAGAAAATCTCTTCATTGATTTTGGTTGTCTCCTACTTTTGATGATTGTATGTGTTTGGATAAATTGATTCATCTTTGGGTCTCTCTTGCGTTGAGCCGTGTTGTGGAGTATTATGTTGAAAGCCTCATTGTTATGTGGGTTGTGTGTTGAGAGGTAAGGCATGGTTTTTAATTTTTCTTCCTTCTTTGGTCTTGGTTGTCTCAGTTCTTGTGTATTAAATTTAAGCGTTCGTTGAATCGTATTGTCGATTAAGTGTTGTGGGTAATTCCTATTGATGAGTGTAGTTTTTAATTCATGGAGACGTGTGTAGCGGCTATTGGTGTCTGATAATATTGTGCAAATTCTGTTGGCTAAATAGAAGGGAATAATAATCCTGGTGTGTTTCGGGTGGCAGGAATCAAATGGCAGGTACTGTTTCGAATCCGTGTGTTTGTAATAGATATCTGTCTCTATTTTGTTTCCGGTTTTCTTAATAAGGATATCTAGAAACGGTAGTTGTCCCTTGTTATACTCTATCGCAAATTGGATGTTTTCATTTATTCCATTTAGAAGTGTTTTGAATTCGTTAAGTTGTGCTACACTTTCCTTCCAGAGGATAAAGCAGTCATCGAGATATATTTTCCAGTTCGTTTGAATGTATATATATATTTATATAGGGACATAGAGAGAGAGAGAGAGAAAGAGAGAGAGAGACATGAGGACGGTTGGATAATAAATACCAATATACTTACAATCTAAAAGAAAACTTCAAAACAGCTGCTTAGATATACTCTCAATTTAGTAATTCGTACCTCAAATAATCCTTTCGATACTAGGCACGAAAGCCTGAAATTTTCGGGGAGGGAAGTAGTCCATATTATCGACCCCAGTTCGTAATTGGTACTCACTTTATCGAGGCCGGAAGGATGATAGGCAAAGTCGACACCGGCAGCATTTGAATATAGAATGTAAAGTTTCCGCTAAGCATTTCTCCCTGCGCGATAACGACTCTCAAATAATGGCACGGTATTGTTGCTAAACAGTGCACGGCGTTATTCGTGAGAAAACCAGCAGTGATATCAAATGTCCCTGTTACTCAATTTTAGTTATGAGTACAAAGTTTATTACTCGAATATTTCCATTCCACCTTCCATGACATGCGAGTCCTGATATTGTTGTCTTGGTTCTATCTATACATATAGCATTAAAGCTATGGTTATTTATTAGAAAACAGGAGACAAAAAAATATTCAGTGTTAATTGTTTAGAAAAACCTGTTGTTTCTTTTCCCTGATTATTAATTTCCATTTATATCAGGAATTTCAGATTTACTTGACTAATTTTTAAGTATATAATTGAACAAATATTAACATTTCACTTTAAATTATTTATCATTCTAAAGGTTTTGTTTTTAACTTCTTAGTCAGAAATGAAGGAGCAGGTCCTGTGACCCTTTATTTATTCGAGGCTTTCGAGACAGTTGTGAAGAAGGGAAATTTATATCCCATAATATAATATGAAGTATGCATATTTGCCTCAAAGTGAACTTTGCTAAATGCAACCAAAATCTACATGGTGAAAGTACAACATGTGTCACATTAACCGAAAACCACGTCACGCAAAACGACAGGAATATATACAACAAGAACATTTCTGCTGTTTAAGAAATCCAACAATTGACCGATATCATTTATAACTTTTGTCTATCAAACACAAATAAATGAAAGGGTATTTTTTTCGCGTGGAGATTTTAACTCCTAAAGTAAGGTATTTCGACTTATCTTATATGACCACTCCCTGAGTTATACTGACTTCTATTGTTATAAATGGTATTAATGTTACGAAGATAAATATACACAAACATGAGTTTGAAAATACTCAAATGAAAATATTTACGCCAATTTGGGATATAAAGCTTTATCATGCATTCACTCAATTCACCTGATAGATAAATCTATATAACGTCCTTGAAATCAAACACTACCATTTCAAAAATAAAAAGGAAAGTTACATTAGTTACTAGGTTACTAGATATCAGCCTAGTTACCCATAAACATTTAGGATGAGTACAAATGTCTCTGATAATTGATTTCCTCTACGACGATTTACGTGGAGTTAACTATTTCTTCTATTGATACTACACAGTTTTCTACTCCTTGGAGTCTACTGGTCTCACAACTTTACCTGTCTAGCACCCGGCGCACTCCTCTTCCCATTTTTGTCAGTCTTGTAGTGTCCAGTACCCCTCCGGCCCTGCCCTAATCACTGTATCATTTTATTCCTCCCCTCAGCATTAGGTTTCTGGAATTGTCTCCTAAATCATGATTTGTTGGCAGTTGTTGAACTTAATGGGACATTAGCAGTATCAGGCTTATAGGATATAGAGAGTCTTCAAAAGTCATGGACACTGTCTTTTTTCCCATACATATCTTGTTAAAATACAAACAACACTATTGAGAGCAAAGACGTTTGCTCTCTTATTCATATAGCAACATTGATATAACAAGTATATTGCATATTTGACCCATATTTTTCAGGTAAATTTCATGTAGCATTCGGGTGTACTTAAAGAGACCCCATATAATTAGAGTTGATTCCCATTGTGCTATAATCAGTGTAAGCGCTTTGTAAACATAATAGTGTTAACAGCCAAATGAATGGAAGGTATTATTAAATATAGGTTATTGATTGAATTTCGTTATAATTGTAGATATGAATAATAAAATTATTGTTCTGGAATTTCAATTATATTGTATCATTAACCGCAAATGATGCGACTGTAAAGATTTTATTCCAACGTCGTTTTGTCATGTCAGGTACATTGATTCGTGTCAAAGGGTTGCGATTGTAACATTGTGTTTCCCGAAGCTGACTGTCAATTTCCTTTCATTTTTATATTGTCTGCTTTATATAATTGGCCATATATACAGGAACTATGTAAGAAATATGTTAGCGAGGAATCAATGGAAATTCATAATAAGCACATAATACGTGAATGAATATAAAATGCGCTGTCATTAAATATTTCTCCACAAACCTCTCATAAGAACCTCCGCACAAAATATAATTTCTTTGAACCATGCTCACTTTTTGTGTATGCATGTGTTTGTGTGTGTGTGTGTGTGTGTGTGTGTGTGTGTGTGTGTGTGTGTGTGTGTAAGTATATTGTTCGAATGTGATGACGCCGAGGAATGATAATCGGGATAAGCTCCCACTACAAGGAAATGCCACCCATGTCTGAGAGTTCTACTAACAAAACACCATCTGACATAAAGTTTAACTCCTAGCATTGTCGAGCAGCTAAATCCCTAAGGTGTGTAATATTGTTTGTACTGTCAGCAGAAGCACTGATGTGGTAGTCGGCACTTGCAGGAGACATTTGAATGTCCTACAAAAACACTAATACCAAGCTGTACTAGATTTTGACATTCACTTGAAAATAAGTGGTTTAGAGAGAAAGCTAGAGAGAGAGAGAGAGAGGGAGAGAGAGAGAGAGAGAGAGAGAGGGAGAGAGTTCTGTAGCACTAGCCAACTGCTTGTTTCTCGTATATACTCCACTCTGACTCAGCCCCTGGATAAGGCTCGCCAGCTCAATATCCAGTGATTGGCAGCAATTTGCCGGTGATGGAATTGTCGTGAAGCTTAGTCTCATATACAGCTTTTAATGGAGGTACTGGTCAGCTTCCACAAGGTTGAAGCTGCATAACAACCAACCATTTTGATTCTATCTCGCCAGAGTCTGCCTACATCACTGGGTGTATGGTAATTCGGGATAAATTAGCACGAATCGTGGATAATATACACTCCACTAAAATATACACTCCAATAAAAGAACATAAAAAAACCATCACAATGGTAAGTGTGCTGAAATGTACAAGCCATATCCATTGGGTGATCAAATATTGTCCTGTAGATTAGTGAATTTAACAACGTCAGCTAAAATCTCTGGTGAATATTGCAGCACAACAATATGCAGTCTTGTAAAATCAAGAACTCTACGTATAAGAGACTATTTATTCTTCTTTCAGGAAAAGAGCTTAGTTGAGACCAAATAGCATGATTTTAACTGTGCAATGAGAAAGTCCCTGCTAAAGAATTTAGAGTCCAGGGAGTAACAGTCGTACCATATTTTCGCGGTTCGACCCTATACATCCAACTTACCTCTAAAACCCGTCAATTGTTTACTCTACACAAGATACAAATATGAATTCTACTACAAAATCATAAGGACATTTCAGATCCCTAAACTAGGAACGTCTACAACTATTTGTCGAAATCGAATGCTACAGTGAGTGTCAACCATGAATCCGGGTCAACATAGGTCAAGCAAAAACCTGAAATTGGCAGCATAAATGACAACGGACAGCAGACGCTTCGGTTTTCCACAATCCATGTACTCTGTTAACACAACTCTTACTTGCAAATTATAACCCGGTGCAAATTATTTTGGAGACATCTACACTTTTCACACAAGTCACAATAATGATAAGACACTGCAAGTTGAAGTAGTTGCTTATGATTCGATGATTCCAAACAAACGAATTTGAAACGAATCAATCTTTGGATTGATGCAGGATCAGACTGCTGTCGATAAAATTGCAATATATGAAGACATCTGCCAAATAGCGAATTTGTGTCACTATGGCACAAAACAGAAATAAAGCTAAAGAGGTAAAGAGTTAATCAAACTATTGTATGATGGCCTCCAGCAGACTCTAAAAACGTAGAGAAGCATATGAAATAGAATTATCTTAAGTAATATATTCATAATGATGCGTTGAATGCATTTGTTGTAAGAAAGTGCAAGACAAAGTATTGGTTTGAAGGAAATACGAACAAGGTAACCGCTGTCATGGAGGCAAAACATGCGGCACTATTCACATTGAAACCTTCCCATCTCATGAAGACAGTCTTGCAGCCATTATGAATAACAATATGTAAGGCAAATATTACATTGGCCGCTGTACATAGGAAAACTGTTTGCACATTTGCAAAGGTATTCAAACATGTGACAGACATTCCCACTGGAAACCATAACAGGAAATACCATCAAAGACACAGGCTTGCAATTGGAAAGATGATTATAACATCACTAACAATTCTACCCCACAGACAACACCAAATTTGACTGCGTGAAATGATCTGTGGATTGTTTTCTAGTTATGAAGGAACTAGATTCGCTGTTGACTCTTGAAAAACTAAGAGTAGTATATCAGATAAAAGAACAGCCCAATAAAGGAGAGTGGGAATGTAAGATGTGTCACAGCAAGTGGTGAAGTAAAAAGGCAAGAATATGAAATAAAATGAAATAATTATTTGGCAAGAGACCAAACCGTAGGAGAGGTGATAACATGAGAAGAATAAGGAGTGCGTGAGTTTGTCTAGTCGTTATACAGTTCGTGATTCGTGTGTACATGTATGAGTGTTAGTGGTCTAAATAGTCTATCGTACATAGGGTGTAGCAAACAAAAGTCAAACAAAGCAACGTATTAAATATAGTTCACAAAAACGGCGGAAGCAGCGGTGTAGAAGGAAGGTGTGTAAATGTATGTACGTGTATTCATACACGTACATACATTCACACACACACATACATATAACACACACACACACACACACACACACACACACACATATATATATATATATATATATATATATATACAAACACATACAACACAGGCACAAACCAAGATATGCATAATTATACAAAGACGCAAATATATAATTACAATCTATACGGGTATATATGGTATAATTTTAAATCTGAAATGGCTTCGTATACTAAATACACTGGACAATGTCTGGTGGGCTATTAAATGTTGAATATTACCTAAAATATTTAATACACCATTTTATAATTTCATTGTGCCTGGCATTATGACCGACTAGGTTAAATATTTGATAAAATGAAATGAATTAAATAAGCCTACACTAAAATCTACAACAATCCGTCTCTCAAACCTCTACCGTAATACATCTCCCTATAATGTATGTGAAATTGTGTTAGAAAAAGCAGCACAATGTACATGGATTTGTATGTGCTCTTGCGACAAAGAAATTCATCCATCCAATAATATAATGCTTTGTCTTTTATCTTTTTAAGAGTTTTAGACTACCCCAGTACGTATTTTCCCATATGATATGGAAGCAGGAGTAGTGGGGAAGCATCATCACCATGTGTAACGATGTATTCTTTGGGGTTTCAATAAATGTAACAAAAGCAACATTTGAAGGAAATATTGGCTATTTTTCATACTTTCAAAAGGTAATCAAATAAGAAATAACAGTTGCTAACCAAGGAAAAAAAACGTGTTGCATAGTGTAATAGGTGAAGTGATCTCCTCTGGAGAGGGTGCGACAGACGTTTAGCTATATTCGCCTATTATCAACAGCATTAAGCAGACCCTGTCTATAAAGATAAAGTTGCGAGCAACTTGTTTAATCTAGGAACACTTGAAATAAACTTTGGATTTTTGCAGCTAGCGCTAGTTGTTTCAACGCCGACAATCTTAAACCTGGGGGTGGGTGTTTACATACCTATGAAGGCAATCACCATCGCTAATGATCAACTGCAAAATACATAACCACTCCTCGTATTTCTGCTAAAAGCCGAGTTAGAAGTGCATAACTTAAATTCTAAATTAGAAAACATTCGTAAGATATTCAGTTTGTGTAGCAAGTTTCTTAACCAGTCAGATGGAAAGACAGCAGTATTATGAAGTGCAATGCAAGCTATCTGAAATAACATTTGTTCCACATTTCTTATTGACTGTTTATTTAAGATCGATTTATCTCTAGTAGCTTCAAGAAACCAATTTAATTAAGCATTATATCTAATAGAATCAATTCCGGTATATTACTGGTAATTATTTCATTGAATTTGGGTTGGGAGAAGTAATTAAAATTGACCTGAAAGCTAAATAAATTGGGAATAAAAGATATTCACCAAAGACAAACAATGAGGCCGAAATTACATTCGGTGCTCTATGACTATATCAAACATGTGACTCTATAAGGCTGGAAATACCCGCAGACCATCGGGTTATGTAATGCCCTGCAATAAGATTGATATGTATCGATCTACTAAATACTCATAATATAAATTATTTCATACTTTTAGTTGAAATTCTTAGGAAAAACTTATTGACATTTATATTCACATTAATGTGTTATGTGATATTAATTAACGTCCTTGAATATATAAATTAACATCGACCCTCATCACATTAAGTCCGAAGCACACAAATAATCTTAGATAACTTTATAAAATATCCATACCGCTATTAACGTAATTAACTGTAACGATCGCACTAGCAACATTAATAATGAAGTCCAGCGTAGTTTGTGGCAGATTTGGTTCTGATGCCATGGGAGGGGGATAATATATTTGACGTCACGAAAAATGGTCATCAACAGACAATTTGTTTACGATACGTCAGGTTTTTTAAACACCTCATGTAACCAAACATATTCCCTTGTGAAATATATAAATAATAATTGATATAGTTACACCGACTGCAATTTCGACGATTAAATGGATTTTATCAAGACTCCAGTAAATATAGCGAATCATGTGTAGGGAGTACCCTGAAATGACCATTACCTGTCTTCGATTCCCCTTCACAAGTCTTAGAAAGTAGAGCACGTATTTATAAATCACTCATTAAGTTTACAAATGTGTGGCGTAATTACATAATTTAATACTTCCTATGTGGATTGTTGTTTGACCCATTTAAGCCCTCAATGAGTAGATGTGTGAGAAAAATCATTCTAAGGGTGGCCATCCAGTCCTCTACTCGAGTACTACAAGAGAGAACTATCCAATGCCTCACTCTCTTGTAAAAGGGTATGACACGATGTGATTTGTTGCTATTTCTAGTATGTAGAGTTGCTCTGGATACTTAAGTGTTTAAGATTGTTATATACACAAATAAGTGTGACACGATTTAGACTCATGGTCAATCGGTTGTTTTGTATGACCTAGGCTGATCAAGCATGTCTAGTTTCAAATGCGATCTCGACGTGTCCTTACCGTATGATTTCATACACTGTATGCCGATAACTTTATTGACCATTTATTGACCATTTTTAAGAGAATATGAAAGCTTCTACCTCTCCATAGTAGTAGAGTAAGATTAACATTATATTAGGAACCCAGACTTAACGTGGTTCACCCTAAAGCGTGTAAACATGGAAATATTGTGGAATCAGTGAGATATATTATACAAAATGTTAGTGAATGCACTTTCTGTAAACAATAACATATGACTACATGTACCATACAATTGTGAACCTTTGTAAGTGCGATATATAATTCATTATATCTAAACAACAAATTTGAAATTATTCTTAAAACCTTATAATTAACATATATACTGAAAAACAAGAAATTGTTGATATTCTCACTATTTGCTAGACATAGCAGTCAATTCCTCATCAAGTGCTGCCCATTTGATTAAATAACAACATGACACATATTTAGATAAAGTTCTGCTAAAGATGTATGTATAACAATTCTAAATTAACGTCCGTTAGAAGGAGGCTGATCTTCAACAATTACAGCTACAAAAATAAAATATTAACATCCAATAATCCTACTTGCTTTGCCATTTCATTTCGTTGCCCATTGGAGACTCGAGTGTAAACAGATATCGTTGCAATTTATATCATATAGAATTTTATTGTCATTGGGTTCATAGTTTTTTTGCCGGAAATCTATTGGGAGTACTTTCACGTGTCTCAATCCTCTTTTGTTTGTATATCTCTCGACAAGTTTAACTGAAATGACCTTACTCGAATATTACTTCTTAAATACAGAACGCAGGAAATGGCTTTGACAAATACTAGATACTTTGAAATCTTGTTCAAATATCATTAAATATTAACAAATTTACGGCTACAAAACAATGCGAAGAAAACGCCAACTGTAGAACAAAGTAGTTCAAAACTTCTTGATATATTATTACTGCAAATGTCGCTGTAATCATTATTTCGTTGTCATTTTCGCATTACTATATGGTTATAATATCATCAATAATGTTATTGCATTTACAATCGTTTTATATTGTAGTTACTTACTTTGTCGCCTTTTTCACTCTCATGACAACATCAAAATCATGATGGTTATCATCCTCACCATCATCGTCATCATCATCATCATCATCATCATCATCATCATCAACATCATCATCATCATCATCATCATCATCATCA
>JAOPUL010004099.1:16697484-16713557 GCA_027564515.1 Octopus rubescens
TATGTATGTATGTATGTATGTATGTATGTATGTATGTATGTATGTATGTATGTATGTATGTATGTATATGACGGGTTACTTTTAGTTTCCGTCTAAGAAATCCAATGACAAGGCTTTGGTCGACCGGGAACCCTGAGTTTCTGAAAATATTCATATCCCATTATTGTCTTTCCACACAGCCACGGCTGCGCTTAACTATGTATATTATCATATTATAAACGTGTACTTATATGTAAAGAGAGAAGTAATAAAAAAAAGACGTGGATATGTCAAAGAGTGTATGAAAGAGAGACAACAAAACAGAATGCTACAATTTATATGCAATTGATTGCTAAAGTACACTTAGCGATATAACAAAATCGAATAAGCGTTAAAACAAAAAACACGATTATAGCATTGCTCTGAGAACAATTCTACAAATACTTCTAGAGAAATATTATGCTACATCATTTTTTTTTTATCTCTGAGACGTAATCATTATGCCTTAATTAAAAAAACGTCACGCCCTCGGTTTCCTAGTAGCCATTTCACTGATGATAACATTTGCTATTTTGTTGCTATCTTTCTTCCTTCTAAATCATAATATTGATTTGTTTTGGCATTTGTTGCAATATCACTACTAGTTCTCTCTTCAGAAAAAAAACAAAAAACATTTAGCAACTTCTAAAAACATTATTTGTTAGAAGTATAATAAATTAACAACGTTTGACGTTATGTTTAAAATTAGATTTTAATTAAAGAACATTCTTTATAATAAATGCTAAATTTTCTAACGAACTAAAAAGCCGATGAAGCGAACATATCATTTCTAAAATGTTATACCGTGGTGCTTATTTATATTTCATTTTAATATTTTTGCGTTGTTTTTCTTTTGAGACCATAATTGTTTAAATATTTTCCTGTTCCATTATTTTATCTTCTTTTATTTGACTTTCACTTATTTCATAATTTCTTCAGAGTTATTTTCATATTGTTTTCCTCTCTCTTGATTAAATTAATTTTTGCATTATTAAATTATATATCGCCTTCATATTAAAGATTTTGTTACTGTTGTTGTTATCGGATATCTTATTGTTTATATTTTATTCAGGTTTTTCTCAGAGTCATTATTAACTTGGATCATGATATTATATTAATAATAATAATGATAATGTTTCCTTTATTGGCCACATGAGCCGAACACAAAACGCATAGGGACAATACAACACAGTGGGGTGTGATACAATGTCGTGTACAGATAAAGCAACAATAACAATTAACAACACAATTAAACAATTACATTCCCCAAAAGAGGGAGGGTTTCTTTAAGGGAAAACCGAGGAACCCCACACATCCTGGTCACCGCTGCTGCCAGGGGCAGCTCGGCGGGTGCCTCTCTCCTTCTCAACTCTTCCGATTTACAAGCGATAATTCAGAGTAGGCCTATTCACACGGACCATCATCGCCACATTCACCCAACTTCCAAAAAAAATCACTTCGAAGCAGTACTTCCCTCTCCACCCTCCATTAGAGCTTGACCAAAGAGGAAGGTATCTGTCTTCAGTCCTTTCAATCTCATCCACCACACTACTTCGCCATAGCCACCAGTCATTAAATCTGTCTTTGCTTCCGAGCCAAAAGGATGACATCGGGGCGATCTTCACAATGGATTCGGAGGATAGCCGGATCCGTCCTACATGTGTCAACAGCTGTTCGACCAAGCTCGGCAAGCGAGCAATACCCATACAATGGATGAGTGCAAACACGGTCTCGTCGCTCTGCGCACATCTCGGATATGTCCGTCTCACTGCACATCTGTGCCTGTAGAGCTTTTCTCGAACCGTCAAAGAACCCTGGTAGCACTGCTAGGCTAAGGCTTTCTGGAAGTTATCAATTGGCCCCGGCCCTAAAGTCCTCTGGATTAGACAAGGTAATTGATCCCTCCCGACGCTCAGAGTTTCCCCCGTTACGCCGTCGCTCGTGCCCTCCACTAACCCCCTATAAAACTCCATTGTGGAACTTCCATCGACCGCATTGCCCGATTGGCACAGGGCTGTGAGTGCTTGCCGGCACTCCAGGTGCCAAGTGTCCTACCTCAGTCTACGCTTGATCCATAATTGGAGCTCCATCAATGAGAAGAGCTGCGAAAAATCCACCTAACGAACGCCTCCACACCTGTTCACCGATAAGGAAACGCTGGAGGTGGCACATCTTCAAGGCGGGTCGGTACATCATTAGCCACGGCATACCCAGTCCTCCACTCGACGGCTGTTAACAGCAGATTGACCACCTGACGAGCGGAACACCTCACTTCCACAGAAAGCGGAAGAGAAAGTGCTCCAACGTAGTCAGCCACGAAGCAAGGCAATGTACGATGGTCAGGCGATAGTAAATTATGGAAGCGATGTTCGCATTCGCCACTCACGCCAGACCTTTCAGGGACAGCGTCCACTCTGCCCATTTCCGAGTGAGACTCACCACACCTCTCGTCATGCCCCCACCCCAGTGTTTGTCCACCTGGATGTTTGTACCGAACCAGACCCCGAGCAATTTAACCGGTCCTACCCCACAAGGCCCCACAAGGCCCCACAACGCTGTTGGTTGGCATGGACCTGCCTCTCCAGGTGCCGAGCTGCAATGTCAAAAAATTGTCCCGATTAACATTTACTCCCCTCACCGCATCGTACTCCCTTAAAGCAGAGATGACCAACTCAATGTCCCAGGTGTCAATAACTATTACGGTGACGTCGTCCGCGTAAGCCAACATGATCCTTCCGCATCATAGTTCACGCGGGATGCCCCAAATTCCGTAGTAATGGCTAACTGCCTTAATAATGGCTCAAGTTGCCAGCATTTACAGAAGCGGCGAAAGTAGACATCCTTGACGAACCGAACGTGCGATGCCAAACGATTCCGATAGGTGGTCATTTAATTTGACCACCAAGCAGATGTCGCTGTACAGTGCAGTGGTCCAGTTTCTGAAGAAGGAACCGAAACCTGCCGCCACGAGGACAGCCTCCAAGTTTTGATGGTCTACCCTATCAAAAGCTTTTGATTGATCTAAGTTGATCTGGGCCCCAACCATGCTAAGTTCCTTTCCTAATGTTTCTACGATGTAGCGCGTGAGGTTCAGGTTGTCCTGGATAGAACTTATCAGCGACTAATTTATCCACGACAAGCGTCAACCTGTTAGTTAGCAAATTGGAAAAATCTTATAATCTGCGTTCAGCAGAGTATGGGTCTAAAATTGGCAATTACGTGTCCCTTTTTCGGGTCCGTCCTTAGCAGCACCACCACTCCACGGTTCACATAATTGGGTATTCTTCCGTTCTGCTACCAGTTGTGGTAGACGTCGGTCAAGAGATCACCGAACAAGTCTGGCATTTACAGATAAAGCTCGAAAGGTAGACCATCCAACACCGTAGACTTCTCACTTGCACTACCCGCCATACCGTCAAGAATGTCTTTAGCTGTTATCGGCATTTCACAGAACACCGCGTCCACGGAGGAGAGGCGCGGCATACTGTCAAGGTAGGAGGTGAAATCCACTCCTGTCCCCGACAAACCGTGCACTGTACAGTTCCGCATGGTGCCGCTGAGTTTCCGAACACATCTGCCTGCATTCGTGTATTTTGCGTCCGTCGCGGCCCGTCAAAGACTGAATTTTGGATTTGTTGCACCATCGCATTTCTGCTATCCGGGGCCATCGAACGGCTTTCACCCCATCATGTGTCGCTGCATGCGCCCTAGCTCCGACAACGCAAACTTCGTGATTGGCATTAAGAAATTGACCGAGGGCCATTCTTGCCGCCAGTACGTCAGTCGCTATACCTTCCCTAACCGCCTCTTCTAGCTTCCTGACTAGGTCTCCCTATATATTAGATACATCTAAAGATATTTTCCTGCTAAACCCTACCACCTCTAGTATAATAGCCTTTTTCAGGGCAAATCACAATCTGTTGTTGACGATTACCCCCGACAACCTCCGATGGACTCACTTGCTAACCCGGTTTCTGAACTCTTGACGCGTTCATCTTCAAGTACCAGGTGACTTGCCTATGGATCATATCTAGGTCGAACGAACTGATCACAAATTTATGATCGGTGTAGCCAATAATTTTGAAAAGTGGACAACCTATGCTACTTCTGTCTACAGGCCTACATAATATTCTATCTAGATACGATCTGGAAGATTCGGTGCTAATGGGGCGACCAGTCTGAAAGCACCACCTTCGCTAATGCTCACATCCAGGCCAACCAAGTTACCTTCCGGGTCCAGGAAGACCGTCCGTCCCTCAAGATCCAGTCCTCACCATAAGAGCACATCTACCCGGTTTCCCATTCCAGGCCGACTGAGAGATGCGTAGATAACAAAATCATGCAAGACAGGGGCTAGTTCAAGTGTTTCGGAGATCCTGGATTCACTGACTGCCGTCACATCCATGCCTAGTGACCTAAGGTCATTGAGCAAGCACCCCTGTTTTCAGGGTGACTACAGGTCACGCATATTTATACAACCTACTGTTAAACATGCCATGATCACCGGATAGAATTTGAAGAAGAAACAAAGGCCGTCTACTTACTTTCCGGGTTCCACTGGAGGTCGGGGGGTTCCAAGACCATAGCTGCTTTGAGGTCTTGTGGGAACCCCCTTAAAGACCTACTCGTGCCTTTTACATTGGGGGTACCAAATCCTGAGGGAAGCTTTCCCTAGTGATTTTATATACCTCTATAGTCATTCACGCCATCAGCAATGATTCTGGCGCATGAAAGGTGCCGGTGATGAAGCTCACACCCTCTGTTTCGACGTCACTCCTTAGTGCTATGAGATCCATTAATTGTTTGTTGGCCTTCCTCACAAACACGATGTTTGGTGTTTATGTGGTTGGTTGTTGTTGTTGGGAGTACTTTCTTTTCGGGGACAGTTGAGGTTGTGATAGCGTTAGTGAAGCTGGTTATGATGGCGATGTTTCTGGTGACAAATGTGGTATTAGAGTGGTTAATGTTGTAGTTGTGCCTGGTTGTTGTGGTTGTGTTTTCTATGTTTTTTGGTGTGTGTTGATGTGGGATATTGTAATTTTTTAAAATTTGGCTTTTGGGATTCCCCTCATTTTGGCTGCACGTTGTAGATTATTCCGCGTCTGTGGAATCTGGGTGGGCCTCCATGGAAGATTTTAGGTTTTTTGTAGACGTGGAATTGGAGGTTGTGTTAAAGCTCCGTTATGATAGCTCCTGGTCAATATGTGTCCCTTTGTTTTTTTTTCCTTCTGCTGTTGAAGGTAGAGGTTATGGTGCATCTATTGCTGGCGCTGTTAGTGTTGTTGGTGTTGTTTGTGTTGCCGTTGTTGTTGTTGTTTGTGTTGCCGTTGTTGTTGGTATTGGCGCTGTAGCAGGTGTTGTTGTTATTGCTGCAGTTGCTTTGGTTGCAGATGTTGCTGGTGATGGTGATCTTTCGACATTTACTGGGTTTACTCCAGTTATTGATGATTTCGTTATTGTCGGTGTTGGAGCTGCTTGTGTTGTTATTCGTCGTTGGTTTGGTTGTTGTGGCTTGTGGGGACCTAGTGTTGGCAGTAAGGAAGTTCCACGGTTCCCTCTTTTCTGTTGAGGGCAGAACGCTCTCGGGTGGCCTGTCCCCCCACATAATTTGTACAGTGGCATTCTACCCTCAAACATGACGTGTAGCTCTTCCCATCCTGGAAGGAGAATGTTGTCTGGGATCTTATTTATCGCATCTTGTTTAATGTGGAATAGCACCTCCACACTGGTCCCGGACCAATTTTCTGGTCGTGACCATTTCACCTCCAATTGGCTTTCACTGCCTTCCAATACCACGCACCCTAAAAGTCCACTAGAGATTTACATCTGGTGGAATACCTGCTATCTTTATGTTTACCATACTCCTTCCTAAATAGGATAGGTGGAGCACATATTTTCTACTCGGTTATGGAAGACAGAGTGTTTAGCGGCCAGAGCTGCAGTTTTAAAGAGCACCGTAATGCTCGCAAACTGTTTTAATCTACAAACGTGCTGAATGTCAGGTAGGGTCCACTTCAAATCAACTTGACTAGCCATCTCCGGACGCCTTGTGTTTGTGGATATGCTTTTGTACAGGACTGGTTTTGTTTTTGTGTTACTGCCAACACTTCAGGGGGGATGGCTATGACCGCACGCGCTTTCACTCACTAGTCTAATTAGTTTAGCTGCTTTAGCTAGATGAATGTATTTCTGAAGCAGGTCAATCTTTAACAGTTCTTTGCATTTCTCAGCCGTTGGTGCAAATGATTTGTTGTAATTGTTCTCGTTAATAGTGTTCGTTGTAGTGGGGGTGCTGGTAGCGGTGTATGATGCGGTCGTCTTCGAAGCCCCGCTATTACTTCTAATTGCAGTCTTTGGCATATTCGATGTCAGTGCGGGGAATTCGACTTCAAAATTTAAATTAACACCGATCCTACTGCTGTCATATGTTGCCTTTGTAATTAATTCAACTGGATTTGAATCTGGTGGGTGCTATCTTCCCCTTCTAATTGTTGGTCGAATGTGGAGGGCACTGATATGTCTTGCATCTCTCTATCTGTAATTCTTCTTACCTCCTCTTCCATGTCTTTCGACAAGACAAGCTTTGCCATATTTGTTTTTAAATTATATTACGTTTTGAAACAAATTATTTATTTTCTTCAAATTTGAGGCCCTCAGATGGTCACAAATAGCGAAGTCATCCAATTCTATGAAAAGGTGGTGCTTTTAAAAAAATGTTTTGTAACAAAATAATTAACAAACAACTTTTGGAAACAGCATTAAAGTCAAATTCACTTTCGAGTAGACAAATGCAAGTATTCCTTCCGAAAAAAAAAAATAATAATAATAATAATAATAATAATAAAAATAATAATAGTAATAATCTCTTCTAATATTAGCCACAGAGCTCACATAAATATATAGGAAAGGACAAAACAGTACGCTACAATGTGTTTTTAACGTTTAATGTTTTTTGTTACAAAAATAATTATAAAGGAATAAAATTCTCCCAATAAGAGGAGTTACTTGTAGGTTCAAGTGGAAAAACCCACAAAAGTCACGGGGGCCTGATCAACAGGGCAAGAGCCCTTCCCACTTTCTATTTTTTCACAGGTGTAACCTCAGAATAGTTCCATTCCAACTGGCCATGTTTCCAATATCCACCCATCTTTCCAAAAATGTGCTACAAGACAATACTTCCCTCTCCACCCTCACTTTCCTCTTCAAGTACCACTTGAAGGGGATTTGGCCAAGGAGGAAAGTGTCTGTCTTTAGCCCTTTCAAAGGTGTCTATCACTTTCACCACAGCAACTAAATGAATAAAAATAGCCCGCCCCTCCCGGACAAAGGAGGGTGGCAGGTTGATCTTCACTATGGATTCGGCTGAAAGACGGATACGTCCCACGCGCGACTGCAGGCGTTCTGCATAAACCCACAATACAGCAATACTTGGACACTTGATGAGGGCGTGCAGAACCGTTTCATCGCCCTACACACACCTCGAGCTGACCCGGCTGACGGCACTTCCCTGCCTGTAGATTTTATCTCGAACAGACAGTGCCCCTCGGTAGCGCTTCCAGGAGAGGGATCTCTGGAAGTTATCCATAGGCCCCGGGCCGAAAGTCTTCCCAAGCAGACTGGTCAGTTGATCCTCATCAACGCCCAGATTTTCTCCGAGAACGTCGTCGCATTTACTCTCCAGTAACCCTCTATGGAATGCCAGGTTGGATCTACCACCGAACGCATAGCCCGACTGGTGGAAAGCAGTGAGCGCTTATCGGAAATCGAGGTGCCAAGCATACTTCCACGGTCTAGTCCTGATCCAGGACTGCAGCTCAGTCAAACAAAGGA
The DNA here is from genome assembly GCA_027564515.1 of Octopus rubescens. Lineage (NCBI taxonomy): Eukaryota > Metazoa > Mollusca > Cephalopoda > Octopoda > Octopodidae > Octopus > Octopus rubescens. The sequence continues at coordinate 16,705,333 of JAOPUL010004099.1, forward strand.
GCTGTGGAAAAGCCCCTCTAACGAACGGCGAACACACCTGCTTCACCGCCATACAGGAAGAACTGGAGATTTATCATGAGCGCCGTTGAAAGCAAATGGAGTGACAAGCTTTGGAAAAGCCCGTCTAACAAACGGCGACCACACCTGCTCACCGTCATCCAGGAAACGCTGGAGATGTCGTATCCTGGGTGCGTGCCTGCACATCAGTAACCAAGGCGTGCCCAGCCCTCCGTTCACAGGTCCATGACACCAAATGGAGCACCTGGGCATATGAGCGCGACCCTTCCACAGAAAATGGAAGAGGAAGAGAAGCAGTTTTGTCAGCCAGCAGACGAGGCAAGGGACGACGTCAAGCGGTAATAGATGACGGATTCGCCAACTCCACCCGATGTTTCAGGAACAGCTTTCTCTCGTCCCATTTCTGAGTGTGATTGGCCGCAATGAGAGTTACCTCGTCCCAGTTCTTCTCCACCTGGATGTATTGACTGAACCAGACCCCTAGCAATTAGTTTGTCCAGTATCTGAACGAAGCTGTTGGACGGCATGGACATTCCCCTCTGCATGTGCCGAGTTACAAGCCCACCGACTTTTCCGCGTTAATTTTTTTTATCCTTTCACAACCTCGTATTCCTGTAGTGTCTCACCAATCAGGCTTATGTACTTGTGGTTCGTCACCATGATGGTGACACCGTCGGCGTATGCAGACACGATTCTACCGCATTCTAGATCACGCGGGACACCCTTCAACGACTCCATCTCCCACAGTAACGGTAAGAGAGTCAGTACACACAAAAGAGAGGAAACCGGGCACCATTGAAGGACCGAACAAAAAATGTCAAACGTTTCCGTCATGTTACCGTTCACTCGAACTACCGAGCAGATGCTGCTGTACAAAGCAGCGACACGACCGCGGAAATCGGGACCAAGTCCGGCTGCCCGGAGAACAGCCGCCAAGTATTGGTGGTCGACCCTATCAAAAGCTTTAGATTGATCTAAATTGATCAGAGTCCCACCTGTGCCAGTTTCGCTCTCCACCCTCTATATGATATAGCGCATGTGATAGAGGATGTCCTGAATGGTTCAGGTCGGGATGGCGCTTGATTGCGGCTCCCCAACCAGCTTATCCACGACAACTTGGCAAACATCCATTTTAGGTAGACATCTGCTATGAGGTCTGCAAACAAGTATGTCATCGAAGTATAAAGCTCGTTGGGCAGACCGTCCAAACCCGGTGAGCTGCCTCTCATGCAGCTCTTCATCGCTTCCCTTACTTCCCCGGCTGTTATCGCTCCTTCGCCTCGTTTGCCCAGAATCGTGACAGGCCGTCAAGGTAGAACCCAAAGTCTGCCCTTGCGTCCGTCTTACCACTCGTCCCGAACATCGAGCAAAGTGCCGCTGAATGGCCGCACAATTCTGCTTGGGTTCGAACACTTCGCGCCCATTCTCGTCCACAAAACACCGAATGGTAGCTTTTTTGCTACGTACCGCCTCCGCCACTCGGGCTCATCAAGCTGCTTTCGTTCCCTCCCTGTCTTGATTGCGTGCGTTAGAACTGACAATGCAACCTTCTTGTTTGGCTTTGAAATTTTGGTCGAGGGCCAACCTCGCCGCCAACACGTCTGTTGCGATACCTGTCCTAAGCGCTTCATCTAACTTCATGACTAGATCTCCCTCTATTATATTTTCCTCTATCGCTAGTACCTTACTAAATCTAATCGATTGTATTATAATTGCCCTTTTAAGAGCAACCCACCAGCCGTTGTTGACGATTGCCCCCGTCAACACCCGCTTAACTAAAGTCCTAATCCGGTCTCAGTAAGCTGGATATGCCGGTAACGACTTCTTCGGCTTACAGTAACCAGGACCCTTTCTATGTAGCCTATCTAAATCGACCGTACAGGTCACAAATTTGTGGTCTGTGTAGCAGACTATGTGGAATTGTGGACATCCTATGCTAGCCTTGTCCGCTGGCCTACAAAACAATCAAGATACGATCTGGATTACCCGATGCGATTGGTGTAAGAAAGCATTGGTACATCCGGAATGACCAGCCGGTACCTGTAGGACAGTTGAAAACGTCCGAGCAGGCTTTTGAGGCTTTTGCACCCACACTCCTATCAGTTACCCCCACACAGTCTAAACGTCCGTCAAGGACAGGGTTCCAGTCCCTTACTAAAATTAAATTACGAGACGTTCCGAAGAAAATCGCAATGCGCTTGAAGTAATCCGGCTGTCCTGCCCCCGTCGAAGCAAAGGCAGCCACCAGTCTGAAAGTAACACCTTCACTGCCGTTTACATCAAGGACAGCCAACCTACCTTCCGGATCTAGGAAGAACACCTGTACATATAAATCCATGCCTTTCCGAAATAACGCCGTTCCACCGCCACTATTTTCCGGCCGACAGGGAGATAGAAATATTTCGTAGCCAGTGAACAAAGTAGTGAGGTCCCGCGACCTAGTGAGTTGGAAAACCTGGTTTCACAAATTGCTGCCACATCTACGTTATGAGAGACCTTAGATCATTTAAGAGAAAACCTTTTTTCCAACTTGATCCAAGGACTCTGACATTCATGCACCCTATACTGAGTATGTTCATAAACCTATTGTTAAGGAGAAGGTATACTTACCCTTGTCGACGTCTGGGAGGCTGGCTCCGTTCGTCTTCTTGGTGGGTGTTCCCAACATGTTTTTTTATACGTTTTTGTTGTATGTATTTTGGAAACACCCAACAGCGTCTGGAAATTTTAATTTTATGTCGTTGTGGCTTTCCTTTGTTATTTATATTAAATGTACGTGTGGTGGGGGTGTGTTGTGTGTTAGGAAGACAAACACTTCCATTGTGATTTTGTTTATGGTTGTTAGGTGTTCTGCGAATTGTTTGTCGTTTGCGTTGATGGCTGTCGGGTGGGTTGTGGGTGTGGCGTCCGTCTGTGGTGTCTTTTGTAGTGGTGTAGTTGGTGGTGTTGTTTTTGCATGCGTATGTTTGTCCGAGCCGTTGGGAGTTTTCTCATCCTGACCCCCTCCACATCTTTTCAACTGTCTGTCTAGTAATTTTCCGCTTCTTAGCCGATCGCACTGTTTGGTAATCTCCGTCCCGTCTTCACATCCAGATCATTCCGAGTTGATCGGGTCGAGAAGCGGGAAGTTTTCTGGTGATTGTGGTTTTCGTGATGGTAACTCGCTTGGTGTTGGTGGTTTTAATTGGGCTGGTGCTGCTGGTAGTGGCGCTGCTCTGGCTGCTGGTGGCGCCGGTCCGGCCGTTGTTGGCGAAGGTCCGTCTGGTGTCGGCGATGATCCGACTGGTAGTGGCGGTGTCCCCTTTGGTGGTGTGGGCAGCAGTCAGGGTTTTGGTTGTGTTGGTGTTGCTCCCTAAGTTATGGTTGGCTCTTTATCTAATGTTTGCAGTGACAGCAGTCAGACTGTTTGTGGTGTATCGGTGCTAGTAATGATTGTGATATTGCGACGACCACCGGCGGGTGCTCTCGTTCCAGGATCCATTTTTTATTTTTAGGGCAGTCGACCTTCAAGTGTGGTTCACTCGCGCAAATTAGCAACTGGGACGTCTGTCCTCGACAATCACGTGCAGCCTGGATCCATCCGGGAGCACTATGTTGTCAGGGATTTTGTTTATAGCTTCTTGTTCCATTTGGGCAAGAATCTCGAGTAGCTGACCTGACCAATTACGTTGGTGCAACGTATGCACCTCCAATATTTTTGCGGTCTCTTCTATATCATATCGGACCGCTGCCATTATCCATCATATATTTAATTCGGGAGGTACCTCTCCAATTTGTATCTTCGTTACACTCTGATCAAGATATGTTGGGAGGAGGTGGTACCGTTCGCTCTTTAAGGTCACCGTGGAATGTTTTCTTGCTATTTGCACTGTAGGAAAGTGAACATCCACGGTTTCATAATCTCTACCTCGCTGCACGTATGCCATGTCTTGCCATACATATGTTAAAATCTTTTCTATCTCTTCCTTCGCTAAAAGTTCCAACCTCCTCATTTTTATGTTTAGGCATCTGTATGTCACCGTTTATTCTTCTGTCTCTTTAATTAAATCCACGGTTTTTTTACAAATGGACGTCGTGTCCGCTTTTGGTCATGGTCTCCTTGCAATTTTTTATTCCTTGCAAGGAGATATTTAATTGCTCTCGAGTTTGGCTTGATGCTGAAGCGAAACTGCGTCCATTTGGTTTATTATGTTTAATTCTTTTTGCGGTTTCTTTTTCTTTTTTGTTCATGTCGCTGTCAATGGGAGAATTTATCTTATTTTAACCGGTGATTATGGTGTTGGTGGTGGCGTTGGTTGTATTGTTTTTTTAATACACCAAAATCGTAGGTTATTTCTAATGTGTCAAGATGCTTCTTCAGGTTCGGTAGCATTGAACCCAATGCTCCGATAACAACATTGACAAATTTTAGACTTGACTCTCGCAGCTGCCACACCTTGGCGATCTCAAGATAGCTGGGATTCCACCAGATGTAAAACAAACTCTGGTGGATTTTAGCGTGCATGGTATTGGAAGGGAGTAATTGCCTCCGGGGGGGAGAAAGGCACGCTACGTGGAAATTGTTCTAGTCCAAGTGTGGAGGTGCTACGACACATTAAACCAGATGCGATCCATATGATCCCAAACATCATTCACCTTCCAGGAGGGGAAGAGCTACACGTCAAGTTTGAGGGTAAAAGGCCAAGGTGCCACCTGTGTGGGGAGACAGGCCACGTGAGAGCGTTCTGTCCTCAACAAATAGTGGGAACCATGGAACTCCCTTATTGCCAACTCCAGGTCCCCCTAAGCCTCAACAACCAAACCAGCAACGAATAACAACAAAAGCAGTTGCAAACCCGACAATAATGGTATCATCAACAACTGGAGCAAAACCAGTAACTACCGAAAGATCACGATCACCAGCATCAACAACAACCACAGCAACTCCAGCAACATCAGCAACACCTGCAACGGCAGCATCACCAACACCAATAGCAGCACAAACAAGGGATAAAACAAACTAAAAATCACGGTACACAGGAACTCTCCCAACGAAGCTTTTCCACGCCGTGCCATTCCTGCTCTACTCAAAACCTAAAGACTTCCATTGACGCACACCCAGATTCCACAGACTCGTAATCATCTAAAACGCCCAACCAAAATGAGAGCGATGCCCAAAAGACGAAATATAAAAACAAAAAAGGCACAATAAAGCTTAATACCTCATATCAACACACTCACACACCAAAGAAACTTAGAAAACACACCCACAACATCCACAGACACACCTACAACATAACCAACCACTCCAAAACCGCATTTGTCACAAAATATACTGCCATCACAACCAGCTTCACTAACGTGGCCACAACCGCAACATTCCCCAAAAAGAAAGTACTCAACAACAACAACCAACCACACAAACACCAATCTTCATGATGTGAGAAAGGCAAAAAAAAATTGATGGTCCTCATAGCACGAAGGAGTGACGTCAAGACAGGTGGTTTGAGCTTCAGCACCATCACCTTTTATGCGACAGAAGAATTGCTGATGGTGCGAATGCATATAGAGTCATATAAAATCATTAGGGAAAGCTTCCCTCACGATGAGGGAACCCCTAATGTAAAAGCTATGAGTATGCTTTTAAGGGAGCTTCCAGAAGAACCCAAAGAAGGTACGGCCGTTGAACCACCTGACCTCCAGCAGCGCGCGGAGGATAACTAGTCGGTCTTTGTTTATTCTCCAAAATCTACCCTGTCATCATGGCATGTTTAACGGTAGGTTGTATAAATATGCGTGACCTGGGGACACCCTGGAAACAGACATGCGCTATCCCGAAAAGTTCTATCCACGACAACCACCACCTCCCGCGCTACATCGTAGAGAGAGTAGTGAAGGAACCTTGCATGCTTATGGCCCTGGTTAAATGAGATCAATCAAAAGCTTATGATAGGATAGACCGTCAATACTTGGAGGCTGACCTCTTGGCGGCGGGTTTCGGTCCCGTATTCAGAGACTGTATCGCTTCAATCTACAGCGGCATCTGTTCGGTGGTCAATGTAAATGGTCATCTATCGGAATCGTTTGGCATCACTCGTTTGGTTCGTCACTGATGTCCACTCTCGCCGCTTCTCTACGTTATGGCTCTTGAGCCATTACTAAGGAAGTTGTATAATTCGAGGGGCATCCCGCATGAACTAGGATGCGGAAGGTTTGTGTCGGCTTATGTGGACGACGGCACCCTAATAGTAATTGACACTTTGGAAATCGAGGTTGTCAGCACTGATTTAAGGGAGTACGAAGCGGTGACAAGAGGAAATAATAAACTGGACAAGTCGGTTGGATTGCAGCTCGGAACCTGGAGAGGCAGTTTCATGCCAACCGACAGCGTTTCAGGGCGCTGGACGGAAGGAACGGTTAAATTGCTCGGCGTCTGGTTGGATCCAGACCTCCAAGTGGACAAGAACCGGAGGAAGGTGAGGTGCAGGTTGGCTAGTCTCACTCGGAAATGGGCAGAGAACCAGCTGTCCCTGAATGGTTTGCGTTGAGGTGTCGAACACGTACATCGCCTACGTCATCTACTATTGCCTGACCGTCTTCCCTTGCCGTACTTCGTGGCTGAATATGTTGCAGCGCTTGCTCTTTCACTTTCTGTGTAAAGGACGTGTTCCGCTCGTCAGGAGGTCCATCTGCTGTCAACAGACTGGGCATGCTGTGGCTAATGATGCGCGAACATGCTCTAGGGATACGTCCAGTTCAGCGTTTCCTTATCGGGGAACAGGTGTGGACGACGTTCGTCAAACGGGATTTTCCGCAGCTCGTCTCATTATGCATGTCTCTATATGCATTCGCACCATCAACAATTCTTCTGTCGCATAAAACGTGATGGTGCTGAAGCTCAAACCACCTGTCTTGACGTCACTCCTTCGTGCTATGAGGGCAATCAATTGTTTTTTGGCCTTTCTCACAGCACGATGTTTGGTGTTTGTGTGGTTGGTTGTTGTTGCTGAGTACTTTGTTTTCGGGGAATGTTGCGGTTGTGGCCACGTTAGTGAAGCTGGTTGTGATGGCAGTGTATGTTGTGACAAATGCGGTTTTGGAGTGGTTGGTTATGGTGTAGGTGTGTCTGTGGATGTTCTGGATCAAGTGTAGACCGAGGAATAGCGCTCAAAACCCTCTGGTAGTCGGGCAATGCGGTCCCTAGAAATTTCACAGTGCAGTTCTATATGGCGTTAGTGGAGGGCAATAGCGACGATTTACTTGCAGAAAGTTTGCGCGTCTGGAGAGATCAATTAGCTGGTCTATTCCGGAGGACTTGCAGGCCGGGTATTATGGATAACTTCCAGAATCCTTAGCTTGGCAGTGCTTCCGGGAAGCGTTGCCGGTTCGAGACAAGCTCTAAATCCACAGATGTGCAATCAGATGAACATCTCTGAGATGTGCGCAGGGTGAAAAAACCCATGCTGTATGAACTTCTCCAGTGTCCGGGTATTGCTGACTTGTGGAGCTTGGTCGAACAGCCGTTGACACGTACAGGTTGGTTCCGGCTATCATCCCAGTCCATTGTGAAGATAGCCCCATCGCTTTCCCTTGGCCGGGAAGGAAAGGCAGTCGTTGGAAAGGTGGCTATAGTGAAAGAGGGTGTGTAGTGGACGAGATTGAAAGTACTGAAAACAGATATCTTCTTTTCGGCCGAGCCCTCATCGATGTTTTCAAGTTCCATTTGAAAAGGAAAGTGAAGGTGGAGCGGGAAGTACTACGCCCGAGTTATTTTGTTGAAAGGTCTGTGAATGTGGCGAGGATGGTCTCTGTGAATGGGCCTAACCTGGATTATCGCTTCTATACTCGAAGAGTTGAGAAGGAGAGAGGCACCCTCTGAGGAGCCCCTGGTGGTCGGGGTAACCAGGAAATACGGGGTTCCTCGGTCGTCCCGTAAAGAAACTCTCCTACTTTTGGGGAATGTTATTATTTAATTGCGTTGTTAAGTGTTATCTTTATTTTATCTTTACACGACATTGAATCACACCCCACTTGTCTTTTGTGTTGTATTTTCTTTAAATGTTTTGTTTTCGCCTGTGTGGCCTATATAGGAAATATTATTACTATTTTTATTATTATTATAATTATTATTATTATTATTATTATTATTATTTGTATTATTATTATTATTATTATTATTATTATTATTATTATTATTAGTAGTAGTAGTAGTAGTAGTAGTAGTAGTA
>JAOPUL010004099.1:17650785-17662267 GCA_027564515.1 Octopus rubescens
TTATGTAAATTTCAACAATATATATATATATATATATATATATAAGATAAAGAACATAGCACTACTAGGCACCGCACACATTCTACGTAAAGCACTTTCAATAGAATGAAAATACCAACACCAAATAAGCTACAGCACATAACTAAGGTACGCGGAGCTGCACTCGGTAGTGCAGTGAAAGCACTTAATAATAATAATAATAATAATAATAATAATAATACTAATAATAATAATAATAATTAATGATAATGATGTGACTGTAAAAGAAATGGAGAAACTCTCAAAATACAAAGATCTGTAAATAGAGAAAACCCGAATGTGGAGCCTAAAAACACAAAGATTCCCTATAATAATAGGTGTATGTTTTTTTTTTAACATACCTAATGTAGATATGATAAAAAAAAAACACACAGACAAATAGCTAACACTAACACCAGGACTTACGAATATGTATAACATACAGAAAATAACACTACAAGTCACTGCACACATCCAACGTAATGCACTATCAATACAGTGAAAATAATGCCAAGACAAACCACAGCACATATCCAAGGCGCACATGGCTTCTCTCGGTAGTGCAGTAAAAGCACGTGACAAAAATAAGACTACTGAACCATAAAAATATTGATAACAATTATTGGTTTGACACATGTTTAGTCTTCTCCCTGTTAGGATGTTTATGGGTAGTGGGTTACTACCTGTAACCTCAAGTATTCACAAGTTTTCAATAGTCTTTCAAGTGCTTAGAACCATCCTGATAATCTTTCCTGTCCCCAAGAGGCAAACTTTCTGTGGAAGTTCCATGGGACATTAAATTCCAACCTCCTTCAACCTTTTGTCTATATCTTTGCTTACAGTTCCCAATGCGCCTATTATTTTAGGCACAACATTTACACTATATATACTCCAAATTCCTGAAATATAAAATGTTAAGGCTGTGTATTTTTTGTTGACCCAATTATTTACGATACTAGAATCAAACGGGCAAGCTGGGACAATTAGCAGGCAACTTCGCTTTTCCTTGTCTATTAATGTTATGTCTGGTCTATTACGTTCTAGTTGTTTTTCCGTTTGAGTAGGAACGTGCAACAATATCTTGCATTTCTCTGACTCCAGCACTCTTTCGACCCGATGATCATACCATGTTTCCCCAGCTTCAAATCCCCATTTCTGGCAAAGCTTCCAGTGTAAAACCTTAATAACTTGGACATGCCTCCATTTCTTATACTCTTCCTGTGTCAACTTGGGACACTCTATAACAATATGTGCCATTGTCTCGTTCCGTCTTTCACAGACTACATTTCTCTGACACATTCTCCCTATATACATCTTTCCTCAAGTTGTTTGTTTTTATCGCTTGATCCTGGTTTGCTATAGTTAGGCTCTCTGTTTCTGTATTCATTTGCACATATTTAGCCAAGCCCAAGTTTTTATTCTGCATACTTCCTCATTGACTTTCCCAAATTGGCAAGTAAGGCATTTGCTTCAATCTCGTTAAGGTGCTCTTTGAACTTCATTGTTTAGTCATTTTCTCCTATTTAACACTTCATCACCTGCTCCTTATTAACTGTCTTTAGTAGTTTCTCTGTGATGTTCTCTAAATATTCGAGTATGCTTTATCTTTCTATCTGTATACTCCCATCAACATCAATTAAGCCTCTTCCATCCTGGTTACTCTTTAAGTACAGCCGGTTGGTATCAGCTTTTGAATGATGAGCTCCATACATTGTCAACAGCTTTCTTGGGTTTTTTTCTGTCAAGCTTCTGTATGTCGTTACTGGTCCAGCCTACAATTCCTACTTCATATCTGATTGCGGGTACTGCTCTTGTATTTATTGCTTCGATGACATTACTTGCATTCAGCTTTGATTGTAACAATTTTCTCAATCTCCTTGTATACTCCCTAATTGTAATTTGTTTCATATTTCCATGTTTTATTTCATCAGCTTCCAGTATCCGAAAGTACTTGTACCACTGTCCTTTCCCGACCGCTTTCATTATTTGATCATTTGGTATTTCAATTCCATGGCTTCCTTTAAATCTTCCTCTTTTCAGTTTCAAAATAGGCCACTCTTCGATTACCAACTCCATACCAACAACATCTGAGAAAATGCCCACATTATGTATAAGGCTTTCAAGCTGTTTCTCATTTTTCGCATTAAGTTTTATATCATTCATAAAGATGAGATGGTTTATTTGAACATAATATTTTTCCCAAATCGTAAGCTATTCTAATTTTTGCATCATCAATAGCAATGGAGATAGGTTATTTCCTTGAACTATTCCATGTCTGATATTCACTTTTCGAATTTTCAGTTTTTCACCAATTAATTCAGTATCCCAATATTTCATACTTTATTTACCATTTTCTCCATATTTTCTGCGACTGAAAACATATTCAATGGTTTACTTATTACGCTATGCAGTACCTTGTCATATACCTTTTTGTCATCTAACCATGCTACATTCAGTCTCGTTAGTCTCCGTTTCCAATTTCTAATTATCGTTTTATCAACAAATAATTGGTCTTTTGTGGTCCTACTTTGTTTCTTGAATTCTTTTACCTCTTCTGGGAGTAGATTGTTACTTTCCAGAACGTTTTATAGATTTTCCTCAAGAGACCGCAAGGAGCTTCCACGTAAGTGGTCACTAAATTACCTTTCGAGGGGTCTTTGAGGCATAACAACGTTTATTCACTTGTGATCCAAGTAGGAACGTGACCATGCTGTATTCTGTCGCCCAGTCTTATAGCAATCCCTTTATGTTACTGTATAACGTTCTTCATCCAATAGTATTATACTCCATCCGGGCCAGGTCCTTTCCAATTTGCTATTTTTTTAAACTTCAATCTCACTGTACATAGGGAAATGCTGACGTCTTTTTGTCTTGGCACCCTGGTCAGTTGTCTTTCCACCCGTGTTAGCAACTCTGCCCTTTCGTTATGTCTCACCGGCCTGTTCCACAGTCTCACCAAAGTATTTTAATTTCTTCCGCATCAGTAATCAGATCCTGATGCTGGAACACCACTATTTACTCAAACAGGCGCCTCCTATTTGATGGGAGCATTCTATTTTGTTCAACATCTTTGCATCTAGTATCATATCTTTTCAACTGGACTGTCACCCTTTGTGACAATCCTTCATATAATCTTTGCTTCTCCCTTTGTTCTAACCTGTACTGTCCATTCAATTCTCTGTTTACTAGCTCATTTTTTAGATCTATCAGTATCCTATTTAATTGCCCTAGTCCTCTCCGTCTCTTTTCCAGCTTCATACGTATTCTCTTCCTCCAGTTTAGTTCTTTCTTTTCCTTTCGTTTCATTTCTTCAGTTTACTAGGTCATCTTTACTATTTACTTACTCAGTACTCTCAGGAACATAGGGATTTCCTACTTTTTCATATACTTCATCTCTTAACCGTTCATTGCCACTTTATGATATCTCTGTTTCACTCTCTTCCTGCTCTCTTTTTATTCTTCTCTAAATTTATTCAGTCTGTAACTCAGTATTTCATACGAATTGCCTTTGCTTGATCTATCAATCTTTGGGCAGATGCTTCAAAAACTCATTTTTCATCCAATATTTTCTTCGAAGGCGGTGAGCTGGCAGAGCCGTTATCGCACCGGGAGAAGTGCTTAGCGGCAATTTTTCCGACTTTACTTTCTGAGTTCAAATGCCGCCGGGATCGACTTTGCCTTTCATCTTCCCGGGGTCGATAAAGTGAGTACCAGTTACGAACTGGAGTCGATAACTTCGACTACTCCCCTCCCCCAAAGTTCCAGGCCTTCGTGCCTAGTATAGAATGGAATATTTTCTGCCTTCGTTTCATGAATCCCCTTTTCTTTGGCTCGCTTCTCAGCCAGCATACAATTTGGTTTTCATTTACTTTCTCCCAACTTATTTTCGTTTTTCTTTTGCACTTTTGAATTCGATTCTGGCCCTGAACAATGGCTACGACCTGCAAGATCTTGATCAGGCACTCCTTGCCTGCCGTCACTACACTGTTCCCACCTCTGGCCCGTAACGCTGTCGTGATTATTATTTGATTTTGACATTTCTCATTTAGAGGGAGCATTTGTAGGGTTATGCAATCACCAGTATTTTTATCGTGTCACCATCATTTTTATTATTATTAATAGTACTATTATCATTATTATCATTGTTATTGTTGTTGGTTTGACACAGGTTCGGTCTTATTACTGGTAAGATTTTGTGGTTAGCGGGTTACTACCTGTAACCTTAGGTATCCACAAGCTTTCATTCGTATTTCAAATCCTTAGAACCCTCCTGATAATATTTCCTTCCCCAAGGGGCAAACGTTCTTTAGGAGTTCCACGGGACACTGTATTCCAATCTCCTTCAACCATTGGTCTATATCTTCGATTACAGTTCCCAATGCACCTATTATTATAAGCACAGCCTTTACCGTTTTCATACTTCAAATTCTCGAAATTTCACACTTTACGGCGCTGTATTTTTTTTTCACCCCATTTCTTTACGTTTCTAGGATCAAACGGGAATGCTGGGTCAATCTGTAGGTAGCTTCGCTTTTCTTTGTCTATCTGTAATATCTGGTCTATTACTTTCCAGTTTTTTGTCCACTAGGATAGGACATTCCCACAATATTTTGCATTCCTTGACTCCTGCACTCTTTTGTCCCGATGATTAAACCGTATGTCTCCAGGCTTCAAATCCCAATTTCTGGCAAAGTTTCCAGTGTAGAACTTCAACAACTTGTATTACTATTATCATTATCAGTAGTAGTAGTAGTAGTAGTAGTAGTAGTAGTAGTAGTAGTAGTAGTAGTAGTAGTAGTAGTAGTAAGTATTTAAAACATATTGAACGTTAAAAAGGAGTTCTCATCCGAAATTTGGAAGATGATGCAATCAGGAGAAACATCAGAGAGTGTGGACCTATAGATAATGGGGACGTCTTGACTGCTTGCGGAATGCATGATGAAAGAGAAGAGATGTTGCATAGTTATTATCTGAAAGTAATGGTTAATAACATAAGCAATAGTCAAGTCAAAGATGCTATAATTTACAAGGTAATGTAAAAGATTTGAATTTGAGCATTTTGGAAAATGGCATAGGATGACACAGCAGGAGCAACCTTCAGAACGACCATTTTCTGGGAAAAGTTGAGGAAAGCTCGGTATTTGTGATATATTATTTGAAAACAGATTAATGGAAATTCGTCATATATAAAATGGCTTCTGAAAGAGCAGGAAAAGGGACTAATAAGATTCAAAGTAATACGATTTACAAACCCGTAGAGTAAATCTTTTCATATCCCGAAGAATGTTTGAAAACCAAAATAATCGTTAAACTAAATAACACGAATTGAATAATTGAACAATTAACCACAGCATTAACAAACAGTTTAATAAATGAATGAAATGTTTCCTTTTAGGTAAGAGGTACAGCAATAGGTGCAGATTACTAGTACTGCTAATCAGAAGGGTATGTCTGATTTAAAATATCTCCAGGAAAAGATAGGACTATGGGGGGGGAGAATGTCATGAACGACAGTTCTCTCTAGCTCAGGAAATATACCCAGTAAAAGGAATGCGGAAAGACAGCTTAACTCTAATTGTTGTTTTCGAAATTGCATCAAGATTTCATATGCTCTAGGAAGTTTAGATAAAGGGAGCTCTGGACGATATATGACACGACCTTTTCGTCATTGACCGGTGATCTGGATATAGATGTGTGCACCTGGTAATCAAGGCCGATGGACATACGAGATGACTGGTGGAACTGGATATTGGTGCCGTAGCATATAGAGAAATACAACAAAAGCTCGCAGTCAATATATTTGAATGATTGTCGATCAGTGCATCACTGTTACATTTGTAGCCCATTGGGAAGAAATATTAGCATGGATAAGTACTTAATAAAATGTTATTGTATGCGAGTGTTAATGACCTTCAAAGTCTACAAAACTATTCTGGAGATGTGCCTTGTTGTAGAAGTAAAACTGATAGGAAATGAACTGGTGATACGGAACTGGAAATTCAGTTGCTACACGTGTGACACTAAATATTACTTGAGTACTTTTTCCTAGATTAATTAGAACAGGAGTCGAAGAATGAAAGCATGGCAATCAGAAAAAAGGGGCAACAGTATGAGCCAAATCGAAGAGACTAATGTTTATACAGAACTACTGATCACAGCTATACGGATATTATAAATTAGCACCCCAGCCTCTTTGCGGGTAGCCACCAGGTAGAAAGCCGAGATGCTCCCACCCAGTAGTACCACGCCAGGATCTTTTGACAGTGGGGAACGAAAGAGGACAGAGAAAAGTGTCAATCTTTTGCAGGATATAAAATTAAATTAAATACGACAAAAAAGGCAAAAGCAAACATATATCGCAGGAAGATCCACATACCGAGTGGATGATTGTTCGATCACCATGAATGACTTGTCGCAATTCAGACGATGGTGAGGACATTCTCTTTCAGTAAGAACGGAATTGACCAGAATTTACCTCATAGAGACTATTTTGGTAAACCATAGCCTCTCCTTTAAAAGGAAGCAACTGTGAGAAGACGGTTGAATGATATCTTCCTAAAACAAGACAAAGGAATGTTGCTGGTAGTTTTAGACGTACCGCGCTCACCAGAAATTGATGGCGGTCTGGTCAAGTGATTGTCTTTTCCTGTCTAGGAAGCGGCTTTTTACTTCTATGTGTTCCGTTTACCTTTTATCTTTAATTTCTATTGATATATTGACGCATGAAAAATCTTTATATATTTTATGTACAATTTTCAGTATGTTTATACACCGTGTATAATATGTCATCCCATTAGACAGCTAAACCTGTAGTGCTTCACACATCCTGTAATCCAATTGTAAGATGTTTTGTATAAAGGAATGAGTTCTTGCGACCAATAAACTGAAAATATTATTTCTACTGTTGAGTTGGCGGTGAGCTGGCTGAATCATTAGCACGCCTGACAAAATCATTAGTGGCTTTTCCGCCGACATTGTGTTCTGAGTTCAGATTCTCCGGATTTCAACTTTACCTTTCATCATTTCGTACCAGTCGAGTATTGAGGTTGATATATTCGGCTAGACCCCATCCCCCCTAAATGTCAGGCTTTGTGTCTATAGTAGAAATAACTACTACTACTACTACTACTACTACTACTACTACTACTACTACTACTACTACTACTACTACTACTACTAATACAGTTGCTGATGGTGATGCTGCCGCCGCTGCTCCTGTTTATCAAATCAAATTTAAATCAAATGTACTGGCAAGGAGCAGCCAAATATACTGGGGCTATGTAAAAAGTTAGTAGAAAGCCTGGGAAGGAGCAGAATGAACAAGGGGGGATAAACCAACAATGTCGTTCCAGCTCCTGTCCAACGCTGCCCTGAAGTGGTTGACGGTCGGCAAGTCGATGACTTGCTGTGGCAGTCTGTTCCACGGTCCTGCCAGTCGCATTGAGAACGCCGCCTTGCGTCTGTTAAGCCGAACCTTCGGAGGTAAAGCTTCTTCGAATAGCCTCGCAATCCACGCTCAGGAGCCGGTGTGAAAAACAGGTCCGAAGGCAGATTGTTGTTTAGTGTTTGCAAACTTAGCCAGACAAGGAGAATAATTAATGTAGTGTTCCAGAGAGAAAATATCCGGTAGATAAGAATGACTCGTTAACTGTTAGGAAAGCTGTAAACAGCAACGGAGAACAGCTGGTATCAGTGTTGCCCTGGCTACATAAAAGCATATTTTATGTAAAAAACAAAAAGGACGAGATAAGCGTTTTGGTTTTCTATTGATATGTTTCAGAAAAGAAAAAAAAGCAGAATGAATAGCGCCCTTCAAATAATATAAATGTGCTTTATATTTTAAATGTGTTCCGATTCTATTGATTCTAAATTTAAGGTTCCTAGACAAAGCATATATAGTCACACATACATCAGGAATACGCAGAAATGAATAGCAATGAAACACTGACACTTGTGTACTGAAATGATTCTCAGACTCGCTACATGAGTTAATATACACACGCATGTACATATATCCATGCATATACCCATTTTTTATAGAATAACAAATTCAGATATTCCCAAATCACTGGTGATGGCTTATATTTTCACAGACACTATTTGTTAAATAAACCCCAAAGAGGAATCAACATGCATACATAGAAACATCCATACATATATATATGCACAGGCATTCATAAATATGCAGACACATACACACAGACACATACACGCACACTATAATCAGCATAGACAGATGCACACACACGCGCGCTCGGGGCAGACGCAAGTATTTTAAGAAGAGAATGTTATCACATCAGATATAAAAGGAACTGCAACATCAGGGGTTATTCCTTGCTGAATTAAAACAACGCATGTACTAATATAACTGGAATATTTACTTTTAAATATAAGATTTAATTGAAATATTGAGTTATTTCGAAATGTTAGTTGCTACGGGATAGGATAATAGAGATCTCGATAACAGCTCCAGATTTGCAAGATATCTATTGGTGGCAGACATGTCAAACATTCAGTAACTTTTCAAGCTTACACTGATTTTTTTTTCTCTTTCTCCAGAACTTTACTATATAAGCTTTTTCTGCGTTTTCAGCTGCATACGTATTTTCGATTGAGTAACATGTTATGTTGCTCATAACGAGGCAAACATATTCAATGTGCTCGATGTTTGGGTATTAGGTTTGTCAAATAGTCACTCACCCATGTTCACGGAAATAAGTAATCCAATTCTTTTTCGATGTGCATCCAAGGTTAATATTAATAAAACATAAGGTGGTGTGCTGGCAGACTGGTTACCACGCTGAGAAGAAGATTTAGCGTCATTTCGTCCGTTTTTAGGTTCAGGTTTCAAATTTACCTTTACCTTTCATCCTTTCGGGTTCGATAAAATAAGTACCAGTTGAGCACTGGCGTCGATGTAATTGACTTACCCCTCCCCCAACATTACAGGCCTTGTGTTAGATTTTGAAACCAATATTAACCAAACATAAGGAGCTGTCAAAATCGTTAGCACGCCGGGCAGGTCGACTTTGCCTTTCGTCCTTTACTGGTGGATAAAATAAGTACCGTTTGTGTAGTGGGGTCAATCTAAACGACTAGTTTCCTCCGCCGAACTTTCTGGCTTTCTGCCAACAATTTGGAATCCATATTAATCAAATATATATCTTGCAAGTAGGTTGACTGATGAAGTTCCCTGATGTCATGACTAAATGAGTCTTGATTTTTAAATATAGGTTAACCTAGACATTATCTCAACATGTTTTGCGTGTAGCGAATGCTCATGCATTAAGTAGTTCTAGGTAACACTGAACGTGTATGAATATTTATATTTAACATTGGATGAGTTACACATTTGCTAAATCTCATTTTAAATCAATAGTGTAAGTAAGTGACAGAAGGAGCACATTTCTTCTCTAAATAAAACTCCTTTTAAATCTTTATCATTCTATATACATTCATTAACAACTTCTTTTCTATCTAAATTTTAATTTCTACTGAATCTACGTTTTTACATTTTCAGTGCAAACATTGTTCTGTTATAAAACCTGTTTGAATGAACCATTTACAAAGGTTTAATATTTTGTAGGAAGCCATATTAAGATGTTCTAAACATAGAAAAAAACTCACTACTTTCTATATTTCTGTGTGTACCTATTCATGATACTACACGATTTTTTTGATTATATCTATTTTGTGTGAAACCAAAGAATAGCTGCTTATTTTTCACCTGTTGGGAGATGGAATGTAAACTAGTATGACAAATGCCTCCTGCATTCGTTTCTGTAACAGAGTTAGTCTCTAAGTATAAGCAGGAATAACACTCGCTGATAGAATTAACTTAATTGCCTTTAAGTAGCTTCTTAAAGCGTAGTTGTCTTTCGAAAAAAAAAAAAAAACTAATCGGTTTAATGAAATTGCATTAATGAATCTTACCTGAAGATAAGCTATAAGAAAATCAATAATAATTCCTGTCCAACGAAGTTCTGCTACTTTTGGTATTATATTTCGTTTACTGCTGTGCTGTTGCGCGTGCAAAGTCAAATACATATACATACATAATAGGCAAACACGCAGAGATACATTCGGCTACGTTTAACGCATAGCTATATTTATCACTCCACACTGATTGAAAATATAATTTGGATGATCAAATAACACGAAGTTTCGTAGGCAACATATATGTAATGAAATGAAAATATTGTCTATTTGCTCCACCAGATTTATCTTTTCTCTGATTGCAACTGACGACAGAGTAATTTTACTGTTAATTATATTTTCCCATATGAAATATTGTTTTTCATTCCTATCTCGCTCTCTGAATATTCACTCTTCGCTTTGGTTTGTCTTTTTTGATTACGCACTGCATCATATCCACCTCCTACCATTTATAGACGCACTCACACACACACATACACACACATACACACACACACACACACAAACACGCACATGCACACTCAGAAACACTCACTCACACACACACACACACACACACGCACACACGCACACACACACACACACATGCACATGACGCAGCTACCATGCGAAGTGTTATCCTTTAATTTATTCTGAAAGAATCAATCTTAGACTGAACACGCTGTCATATAAGAGGAATGAAAAGCAAGTCTCAAATCAGAGTCATCAACCTCGTGTATGCTTTTTCAGAAGTTGTTGTTCTTAATACTCAAATAGGAAGCTCTCTAAACATGCGAATTTCCTGTAACCTGAGAATCCCGACTACACTCAGTCAACATAATCATTTCATAAATTGACGGAATGTGATTCGAAGGCTATCGGCAGCTATTTATACCATAGATTGCTACCACATTCCGTTCACATAACAGTTTATTAACATGGCAGAATATATATTAAAGGCAACCTGGATTTTATTTATATCAGGGCGAGCAACTAACTAAAGGCCAATCTCATTCCATATTTTACTTTTCAATACTTTCTAATAGATTCTGAGAATATAGGCCGTTCATTTTACAATTCCTACACTGATATAGAATAATGTAATGGAGACAAGCCAATCAGTTGGATTATACAATGCAGTCGATTTAATAAAATATGTAAATAATTTAACAATACTACTAATTCGGATCCAATAAAAGTTTCTTCCGAACTATTCCATGCGAAATTTTCTGGAATAGCCTACGAAAAATTGGCAAGAGTCGTAATGCTACTTTAGGCCGCAAGTAACATTGACACGTATTTAATAATAGGAAAAAAATCACTTTAGTTCATATACGGCGTCGATGACATTTAGCCAGGTGAAGAGGCCAACATATATCCTTCGTTACGTAAATTTATATGTACCTGATAAATGAACCAATATTGTAGGAAGCGTGGTTGTAGCTATAAATATATATTTATCTGATAATTACTTATATACAACACACACACACACACACACACACACACACACACACACACACACACACACACACACACACACACACAC
>JAOPUL010004099.1:17701311-17711906 GCA_027564515.1 Octopus rubescens
TTGCACGCATTGATCCTTCCAATGCAAGTTTTACGGATATACCCTATCACGCACTGATTGTTCAGCATAGACAAGCAACCATGCACACACACACACCCACACACACACACACACACACACACACACACATACATACACACATACACACACACACACACACAAACACACACACACTCATACACACACACATACACACACACACACACAAACACACACACACACGTACATATTTACATACATAGATACACACTACTTATATAGACATGCAGAGCTACGTAGACACATTTTGAAACAAAAAGGGCATCAAATATGAAGCTCATCCTTTCATGCCAGCAGAGCACTCACCTGAAAATAACCGTGCATACCAGGTTCAAAAACTAACACAAACGCAGATAGAGAAACAAATTGTATATATACATACTCCCACAAACCGTGTTCTTCTGAGCTCTACTTTTCTTTATTAGAATCTTCCTGTTCCACTATTTCTGCCACCACTTTGTAAGCGGTACTGTTATTATTCAACACCCAAACTTCATTAATTCTTCATTTGCCTTCTCTTTATCTTCTCCCTGAATGTGTTTTATATGAGGAGTTGAGGTTTCACAGATGAAAGAAAACTAAAGGTAAAACGAAAACATTCTTTAATTTACCACACTAGGCACTAACTATTTAGTTTCATTGTTGCAAATCTACATTATTTTCATGCGCATCCTGTACTGAGTATAAACTATCTCATGGAGCATATTGAATCAAGTAGCAGAATGGTTTAGGGGAATTAATATAAATAAGAACGTGCATGATGGAGAATCGAAATATTTATCTGAATTATCAAACATAATGTTACCCCACACCTGCATTAAGTTGAAAAAGAATAAACATACTAATATTATGTGATCAATATGAAGCGAGAGATGAATGTCTCTATTAATATTTATGCAAAACTTAATTAATATATGAAAGAAAGAAAAGAGCCTATGATTGATACAATGTGCGCATTTTCGAGCAATTGCACATCCTATAATGGAATGATAAAGGTTTGCAAATAGAGAAGAAGGTCCCTCAAAAGGTTTGATAATACATTTGAACACAGTACTTAGTGAACAATACTTAGAACAAGAAAAAAAAAACACACCTGATAATACATGAACGAACAGATATAAATTGCATTAATGATAAGGACAATTTTGACCTTTGATGGTTTTGATGATTAATTATTTTCAGTTTTGATTTATATATCTTAATATGTAAGACCAATTTAGGGCGGCAAGCTGGCAGAGTCGTTATCGCACCGGGAGAAATGTTTAGCGTCAATTTTTCCGACTTTACGTTCTGAGTTGAAATGCCGCCGGGGTCGACTTTGCCTCTCATCCTTCCGGGGTCGATAAATTGAGTACCTGTTACAGACTGGGGTCGATAACATCGACTATTCCCCTCCCACGAAAATTCCAGGCCTTCGTGCCCAGTATAGAATTGAATATTTAAGACCAATTTGTTAGTTACATTTATTAATTATTGTATGTTAACGGTGATGTCAAATGAGAGAAGCGTATTGAAACTAAAGAATTTCCAATATATCATATATAACAAATATGTGGATTTTATCATTCGTTCACACATGCTGGTTCGCACCTGTAATACCTATATACATATACATGCATATTTATAAACTATTTCCTATTTACCTCAGATACACATGTATGGTATTCATATAAATATCTTATTGATGTTATATGTTCATCACAAAATGCATATAGGTATTGGTGATATAATCACAAAGCAGATACGTTACAATTTTCCTCTCAGGCTGATAAGTCAGAGTGTATACCAATAGGGTTGTTTTTAATCTATGCTTTATGAATTAGGTAATCCACAAATCTACATCATCTTACAGAATTTTAACAGCAACACTAAATAATTACTAACTTTACAGTTTACACTCACTTCTACGTAATAATCTAAGTAGAGACCTCTTCTACAAAAATAGGTGAAGCAAACAAACGTAAACACGTAATGTTTAAATTAGAGCCAAAACAAACATTTAAAACATACAAAAGCAATCTAGCATTTCTCTTCTGGTTTCTGGAACACCAATTATTCAATTTCTGATTACCGAAAAAAAAAACTATTGATTCCGCAATATTATAGAGATCGCTGAAATAATGAGTAGTCGAACGAAAGTTAAGACAAATCTTCAAAGCTCAGCGCTGTTTCAGAAGGGAGGTCACATCGCTTAGTATAGTTCTTTGTAAACAGAAGGAACATGCCTTTTCATTAAACATGATAGAATAAAGCTGAACCATGATCACAATAAAATACATGAATTGCCAAACACATTTATCTCATTTATGCGGAAACCTCAGATATGACCATACTAAATCCTCTTTCACGCATTCACACTTCCATCACTCTAATTATTCTGATCATACAATAGCTATCCCACCTGTAAGTTATCTAATTGCATAATCTATTCTTACTGACCCCTTAGCACACCGCTTCATATCCCGTTCATTCCTCATATCAATTATTCCTCAAAGCCTATTGGCATACGTATTATCACAAATAGTTTGTCACTATATTATTTCTCCGACGTCCTATTGTAAATAAATCTAGGAAACATACACCACGCTCATCTATTAAGAATTGATGCACAGCAACAGCTATACGCACAGAACGCTTCTTTTTCCACTAATGCATACGAAGTTACAAAGTATAATTTCCTAGCCAATAAAAAGTATAATTCATTATAGAACATATTTATTTATATTTGAACAAGAATCTAATTTACATATGGCTTATTGTCCCTAATAATAAATAATTAGTACTTCTTATGTCTTAGTAATTTAGCAGTGAAACGATATTATGTCAAGGAATGTCATGCTATGTTACGTATGTTATGCCTAACTTAATTATGCATATCTTAAATATTCTCGAATGAGATATTTCAATGATAAATACAATATAATTTAGAAGCAAAATTGTATCTCTCTCCAAGGAATATCAATGTTGATTTGAGTTTAGAAATAATTTGTAAATTAAACATCTTGGGCTAATGATATACCACAATAAATTTCAATAAATAACCATAGCAAATTAAGACTTGTGGTTGTTTAACTCTAAACCATAAATATATAATTAACTTCTGTTAATGCAAATATATTATTCAGTAATTTTACATAAGATTTGTACGTTGTACATAAAAATGGACTTTGTAAAAGGTTTATCGGTGTACGTACATCCGCCACTTCATTGTGTGAAAGCTGTATAAGGTCACTGCTCTAAAGATTATTCACATCGCCTTTCGAAGTAAACAACGTGTTATAATTTTGATACTAAATTAACAATTTCCTCTTTTCGAACGCGAAAACTCTGAACTCATAATAACTGGTTATTGGGTACAGATATTAAATATCGGTTTCTATTCGTCATAAATGTTATTATTTTTAAATCTCGTTACTTGAAATAGAGCTTTCAAATAGTTTACAACGGCTATTTTATTTTTCGATTTACATTTTAGGTTATGACTAGAAAATTAATTATTCCAACTGCAATTTAATGGTATCAGTATTGCCTGAAATTATCACAAGTAAGAGTGATACAGGCTTCCACCCTGAGGGAGATTATAGACGTCTTGACTCTTCTACAACCCCTGATCGTTATCCACTGCCACATCTACAGGATTTACAGCTGCCTTTCATAGTTGCACGGTCTTCTCTAAAATTCACCTGGTAGGTGCATACCACCATATTCCCATGAACCCAGCAGACATTCTCAAAGCTGCTGTCACCGACAGTTTTTAAGTTTATCGAAACCTTTTGGGTTAAGAAACGCAGCAAGCTCATTTCAGAGGTCCATAGGCGAGGTGACATGCGGGTTGGATTCTGTGTTTGTCTACGTCGATGACCTCGTCATCGCTAGCACTACCTACCTTGAAGTCACACAAGCTTCACTTAACACATCTCTTTCACTCGCTCACTGCTTATGAGGTGACAATAAACCCTGCTAATTGTGTATTCGGTGTGGACTCTCTGGAATTCTTGGGACACGTCATCAATAGCAAAGGGATACGCCCAGTCGCGGAGAAGGAAATTGCTATCCAGGAACTGTACCCTCCAACCTCGCCTGGTCGACGGCGTCATTTGGGGGTGTTAATTAATTTTTACTGACGTTTATTCCCGAATTGTGCGGATAGGTTGTCGGTCCTCCGTTAAAGCGAATCTGAGATGTTCAGCAATGGAACTTTTGTATGGAGTACCGTTAACTTTGCCTGGCCTGATGTTGGCACTAAGGGATACATCTAACCCGGATTTTACGTTATATGTTGATCCTTTGCAGTCGTACTTTGCATGCTTACCGACCATGAACACTAGGTCACAGACACCATTGACGCAACTGTTGTGTGACAGAAGCAGGAACAGCGTGCCCATTTCTCTTAATACAACTCAAATGCAAACGTTCAACGCTGTTAAAACGAATTCAAATGATATGAAATCAAGTTTATTGGCAAAATATGCTTAAGAGATAAAAACAATGTTTTTGTTATGTTCAGTTATATACAGAGTCACCACAATTGTCCAGAGCCTCATTGAACAGGGATGTGGTGGGCATCCGAATAACATCTTGTGGGAGCCTGTTCAAGGGGGCTGCGATACGGACGGAGAATGCGGCCATCGGCCTGTTGAGTCGACAGTGTGAGCAATAGAGTTTTCGATCATGCCCACGAAGACCTCTATCTGGCGCAGGGACAAAAACAATTCCGCAAAAAGTAGATTTATATTCCCGTTGATGATGTTGAATCCAGGTGGAGATCTCGCATTCTCCATCTTTCGAGTGAAGGTAATAACAATCGTAGGAGACGTTCTTCATACGTAAACCGAGGCAAGCCCGCGGCCATTTGAGCGGCGTTGTGTGGAACCTATTCAAGGTGTTGAATGTCTTTCTGAAGATAGGTGCTTGAGGCCTGAGTGCTATGTTCAAGGATGGGTCGGACTACAGTGACGTATAGAGGTCGAAAGACCTCCATTGAGAGGTTCACAAAGGACCGACGGATATTGAAGTTATACCTTCATTATTCAGCGCCTTGATACAGTGCCTTGTTAGTGTGAAAGTGGTATCGATCATAATGCCAAGATTCTTTTCTTCAGTGACCATCTTAAGAGGTCGGTGCAGAAGACCAATAGTAACGGAAAAGTTTGGAGGTGGACCTATTGGCAAATGACTGCATTTTGAGGCATTCAAGGGCAGATCCCAATTCCAAGCCCTGTTCAGCGACGATTGGAGTATATCGTATTGACTCCTGGGCGATACAAGTTTGACGACGTCTGCAAATACGAGGACTCTTCCATTAAATAAATCTGGCAGATCGTTGATATACAATAGGAAAAGTATTGGTCCCAACATCGACCTCTGGGGAACGCCACTGCAGGAATTCGTCTCCGCGGAAACATCTCCATTTAACTGCACCCGGAAAGTTGGATTGCTCAGGAAGGTAGAAATATACGAAGACACCAATGGATGAAACTTGTATGTGTGAAGTTTACGCAAGAGAAGTCGGTGATTGACGGAGTCAAACACCCTTGGAAAATCCAAAAATACCACGACCACCGAGCCTGTTTCATCCCTGATCTCTGTAATCCACTCTTCCAGAAGAAGAATATTTGTGAGGCAGGATCACCGGGGTAGAAATCCATGCTGCGAGTCGGATATAGTATTTGAAGTAACGAGATAGGTCCATGAGATGTAACTTGGCGATAGTCTCCATGACTTTGCAGAGAATGTATGTGAGACTGAGCGGTCGATAATTAAGCGTGTCCTTTTTACTGCCCTTTTTGAAGATCTGACATACGTCGCTTTCTTCTAGTCCCCTGGTACAGTTTTTTGCTCAAGTGAGAGACTGAAGAGATATGTGCTAAGACACGTAGAACAGCTGGATGGAAACTATTCTGGGCCAACGCTTATGTCTCTATGAGGTTTTGAGAGGGTAATACATATTGCATGAGGTGAGATGGTGACTGGGAGCATCAGATCGATTCGCATGTCTGGTATCTTTGACTCACGCCCATCATTCGGTAGATATAAGAGAACATTTCTGTAAAGAGTGAACTTCGTGATGTGGGGTCTGTGACAATATTTCTTTCGACATCTCTCAGTGCAACCACACGATTATTCAGCCGTTTTTTTCATTGAACATGTGCATAACATATTTTTCGATTAAATTTTGACTGCGAAGCGAGATTGCGTTCAATGAAGCCACATGCCTTTCTGACCATACGTTCCGTCTTGTTTCTTTGACATCTGTAGATTTCGAAGGCCGCTGTTGTTCTACATCTCATATATTCGTACCAAGCGACATCTCTTAGACTCCATTCTCGCTTCACATTTTTGAATAACCAGGGCTTGTGTCACTGTTTTCGAGGGAGATATATCGGGACAGAGCTTTGGGTCATATCTATTATCTAATTCTTTATCGCCTGCCATCGCTCTTCCACCTTTGGTATTGCCATTACTTCATCCCACTCACAATCCTGCAAGTTTCCTTGCTCATTCACACTATAGCCAACTCCAAACTTCCTTTGACCATCGATACATCGAATCATGATGTAGGTGTAGTGTTACAACAATCGCTGATCCACCAAACTCAAAATTTGGCATTTTTTCGCGCAAGCTAAACCAAGAAGAACAACGATATAGCAGCTTCGGTAGAGAACTACTAGTTGTTTATCTGGCTGTGAACCACTTCTTGAAGGCCGAGATTTCATGATTTTAATGACCACAAGCCGTTCAATTTCGCTCTGAATACCAAGACGGACAAGTACTCACCGAGAGAAAGGAGTCACTTCGATTTAACATCACAGTTCACTAGTGATAATCGTCACATCTCTGGTTCAGAAAATGTTCCAACTGACGCCTTGTCACGCCTTCCTGTTTGCTCTTTGTCATATCGCTTGCCATAGATAAGGAACAGTCTTTCTTAGATTCCATGGACATCTCATCCCCGGAGTTCATACAACACTGGAAATTCGAATATCTACCGGTATCGACTACAGCTGGAAGCATGCTCTGTGGCACTTCAACTGGATCTCCACGACCATTTGTTCCTCATCCTCAACGACTTACGGTTTTCGATGCCTTATATTCGCTCTATCACCCTGGAGTGGCGGCCTCGGTAAAGCTGTTTTCGGCTAGATACTTTTGGCCGAATATGCGACGCAATATATCTCCAGCAATCGAAAATCCAGAAATACGTAAGTGCGACTCTGGGCAAATTTTCTACGTCAGATGTAAGGTGTTTCCATATACAAATCGACCTAGTTGGTATGTGGACAGTCAGTTGTGGGTATCCCTATTCACTGACGTGCTTTGTTCAGCTTTCTCGATGGCCAGGGCCCATCCCGTTAGTAGAAATTTCTGCCGAGATGGTATCTCACGGCCTCATATATTGCTGGATATCTTGTTTTGGTGTTCCCTTAATGATAACCACTGATCGAGGACGACAATTCTAGTCCCATCTTTTCCGTGATCTGTCTCGCCTCTTGGGAGTAGAATACTTGCACACGAGAAGTTACCACCCTGCTTCCAGTGAGATGGTGGAAAGCCTCAACCGACAGCTCAACGCAGCTATACGCGCGTTAAGAGACCCGCTGAGTATCTACCGATTATTTTGTTAGGCTGTCGGTCATCCGTTAAAGTGGATCTAGTTTATTCAGCAACCGAACTTCTGTATGGAGTACCGTAATCTTGGCTTTGCCAGATGTTGGAACCACCGGATTCATCTAACCCTGATTTTACGTTATATTTTGATCGTTTGCGGTCATACTTTGTATACATTCTAGGTCACAAACGATAAAATCTGCTGTCCCTAAGGACATTGCTTCATGGACCTACATCTTGCGGGTTGACTTCGTAAATGGTCCCCTCGCACCTCCATTCACAGGACCTTATCATGTCCTCAAACAAACAAAATGTTTACTATAGACATAAATGAAAAAAGAGAAACTGTGTCTGTTGACAGAGTAAAGTTGACACCCTCTTACCAGAGACCCACATCGCTCCTACATTCACTCCACCTCCACAATACCTCCTTCACCACACCAAACATCCTCGTTCTGCGCCTTACGTAACTATATGTCGCCAGACTGTGCATTGGCACCCAAAAACTCTCGAAAACTGTGGACATTAAAATAAACTGTTTACATTGAACACAACCTGTGTACATTTAAAACAAACTATTTACATATAACGCAAACCATCCAGTATTTTTGAAATTCTTGTATTCTTGCTGAACAAACGGTGTTGACCTTGCAGGTGCTATTTATACTTCTATGTTGCCTTGCAATTTTTTTTCAAGGGTTGCATGTTTCCACACACAGAATTTTTCCTGCCTCTTTTTATGTTTTACATGCTTTGGCCCGCAGGCCTTGTTCTTCATTCCATGTTGCATTCAGTACCGTCGTCGATATCCTACAGTCTGTTTTTGGTTCACCCTTATATGACTAGGATGTGGGTAATTTAGAATATGCCGACCAGTCGTCTCCCTTTGCATGTCAGCCGCACCATGTAGCCACAAGGAACGGAAGATGGTCTCCATTTATGTAGTGGGAGATGCGAATCTAGGAGGAAAATACACGGGTTGAAGATAGACAGGCGTGAATTAACAGTGGCACAATATCTCTTCACTGGCAATACCTCATTTTTCTCCCTCTCTCTCTCTCTCTCTCTCTCTCTCTTCCGATATAAGCGCAGTATCTCGTGTCGCATTCATGGAAGAGCTACATTCTCTGCGGACGTCGATGGCATTATGGCTTAATTGGTTTTTCTTACATCTTTTGAAGGTTCTACAATATTGTTTAATAGACCAAGATATGATTAACTTATTTCTTACAAGCAGCCTAACCAACTATTTTCAACCGATTCATTCAGTCATCGTCTTTCTTCGTTATGTTAAAATACATTAACATATAGTGTAAAGGTACAACACTTCATTACATGCAGTCCACTATATTAAGAGCAATCGTTTGAATTCACTAGATGATTGAGTTAATCTGTTAATAATTGCTCTTGTATCCAATTCGTCTAATAATTCCTTTTCAATGGATAGCAACATGTATGCTTCCAAGTTCTCGTCACACAGCAAACGACTTAACCTTGTCTTTATGATTATTAGCTTTGAAACGTCCCCTCACATTGGACCTGTGTAACTGATAGGGTGCAGATGACTTTATAAAGTTCATAAAGTTTATCATTGAAGTCTGTTGGATTCCAACATTTTTAGCATACACGATGGCAAAGTGCTGCACAGTTTACAGTTGTTGCAACTGGAAACTATTCTCGCCATTGTTAAGTAATAACTTTAATACATCAAAGTTTGGAGCAAAAGAAGACATTTCCAATCTCACTTGATCTTTGCTGATTTGTGGAATCAACTTAATAATACCTTCCAATGCTTCAACGTCAAGTCCCTTCTCTGCGATAGTTTTAAACTTAGCTGGGTCCAAGCAGGGTAAATCTTTATAGAACTGTTTGTTCTGTTAAAAATTCTGATTCTAGTGACTTGACAATGTGATCCATTATTAGGTTAAGCACATTTACATGAAAACCAACTCGGGAATCTGGGGAATTTACTTCAACATTAACATGGTCATCTGCCATTCTTTTTCTTCTTTTCCTGTCTCTTAACTGGCAACGCTGTTTCCAACGCATTAAGTTCCAATGTTTGATTTTCATCTATATTCATCTGTGAAATCTTGTCATTACATTTATTTACACATTCCAAAGCCTTTCTGTGAACGTTATCAGATGGTCATGTATGTTCCTTCAACCGTATGATAGCTGGACCTACTAAAACCCATT
This sequence comes from Octopus rubescens, assembly GCA_027564515.1. NCBI lineage: Eukaryota > Metazoa > Mollusca > Cephalopoda > Octopoda > Octopodidae > Octopus > Octopus rubescens. The sequence continues at coordinate 17,711,158 of JAOPUL010004099.1, forward strand.
GAGTAAACATATCTAAACCACCTGTCTGAAGATAACTTGATAACGGGGCTATAGTTTCAAAATATATAAAAGAAAATAAATGCTGTCAATATGGTTTCAAACTTTAGAAGACTGTGAAGTTAAATATTTGCTTCTTGTTTTGTTTTTGCATCAAACTTATATGAATCATGCATCATTGATAAGCATGCCAATAGATTTACAAAAGTACTGAAAGTGGCATCATCAAAACGTACAAAAATAGTTGTTGCAGTGTTGGATCTTCCTGATCATCTGGTCTCGCTAATTAGCTTCTATCATTTCATTGTTTCTTGTCCTAAATGTTTTCCAACAAATTCCATCCCTACACCCACTCTCTTATATGATGCAAAATTCTGGAGCAAATTCAAAAACGTAATTGCATGTACACAACATTTTGTTGTTTCAATTGTCACCAAATTCTAGACATGGGCAGAGCACCTTATACGAACATGTTGATCTGCCACAGCAGTAATTCTACTTTGCAAAACATTATGCAATCCATGGTAGCTTGCAGCGCCAGCTGTGCTATCAGATAAACAATGTTGTGGTCAATTCTAAGATGTTGTCACGTTACAGTCAATAGGTCAACACGTCTCTGTCCTTCACCATCATTACTAGACACAACACCGTTAAGCACATAACGAATAATGATGCTAAACTGATCGATGGATGAATTATCTTGTGCTGAATCAACCTGAATAGAATAGTATAATACTTGAGAAACTTCATGA
>JAOPUL010004099.1:18077515-18087947 GCA_027564515.1 Octopus rubescens
TTGAAGGCGGTGCCCCAGCATGGCCGCAGTCTGATGACTGAAACAAGTAAAAGATAAAAGATAAAAGATAATATATATATAAATATTGCTGATTAAATCATCAACTGGTATTGTTAAACATCAATTAGTATTTTAAAAATTAATAGAGCGCTTAGTCTTACCGGGTGCAATACAAATACTAAGAAGAAAGCTAAATTATCACGAATTATAATTGAAGGGCACTTGTAGAGTGACGGTATTGCTAGAAATAAGAGTCAAAATACTCTAACCTGGAGGAATGGTAACTCCATGAAACTTAAGTCTAATGCATGTCAGCTCAACCGGTGGAGATTATGTCCCTTGTCAATAAATAATAGAATGTATTTTTAACAGGTTAGAGTATTTTGACTCTTACAATTTGACAGATATTAAGCAATGCCTGCCGTGCCACCAAAAACACACAAGACATAAAAGCCGTATAATTTACCAAGAACATTACGCTCAAGTGTTTCCGAATAAAAGAATCCATGAATTAAGATGATTATTTCTTGCAAAACAGTACAGGAAATTGTTATTTGATAATAACCTAGAAGGTGCGAAAGTAATAAAAATGCAAGAGTTACGAAGGACAAAAACAAAACAAAGCAAATTCAAATACACCCAATGATCTATCTTACATTACAGCACACAACCCTGAAAATATAGAAACATACAATATTACCATAAAAAAAAAACATTCCGTTATTGACACCAAACACCAAAATGAAGAAATAAACACTTGAAATATATATTTTAAAAAACGAAAAGCAAAATATAACCAACATCCACAAAAACATCACCTGCGCCAAATACAACAATGCAACAACGGTAAAATAAACCGTTGTCGCTGTAACTGTGGTACCTGAATCAACTATTTGGAAAGAGTCATCATCACTCATGCCAATTCCCAGGTCGCACACTGATATCGGTTCTGGGATTTTAATCCCTGCTGGGCCAGTGTACCCAGTATGTTTTTCATTCAACTTTGGGTGCTGGTAGCTCATTAAACTCCATATTATTATCCTCAGCCCATTTGTAAATTGTATCCAACTCCTGCTGTAGGCATACAATATCACGGCAGTTTTGTATTTTCTGCGAGATCTTCATATCATCTGCATAGCTATCCAGGGTTGCTATCCGCGCAGCTGAGGGTATATCTGAGAGGGCCACTATGAAAAGCAGTGGTTCCAAGACTGCCCTGTGGAACACCACTCACAATTTGTGTTTTCTTTGAGGTGGCTCCATTAGCCACCACTCCAGTAGCCACCACTGACTTCTATCCTTCAGAAAGTCGTGTAGCCACTCTCCAAGTGATCACGCAATTTGTGGAATATCATACAATGATCAACTTTATAAAAAGCTTTTGCAAAGTCAAGGTATACTACGTCCACATTAGAGTTTTGGAGTAACCGCTTTAATACCCAATCGTAGTTCTGAAGGAGCTGCGTTTGGCAGCTCCTACCCGGACGAAAACCATGCTGGGTATCAGTCAGCAAGTCGTTTTCTTCAAGGAAAGTGGTTAGTCTCCCTCTGACTATTCGTTACATGACTTTGCTGATGTGTGAAATCAGAGAGATTAGCATCTGCTGTGCTTCCTCCTTTATGGATTGGGCTTATTAATCCCTCCTTCAGTTTGCTTGGCATCTTGCCATTCACAAGAAACCTCTGGAAAAGAATCTGCAGTGGTTTTTACCAAGGCATGTTTACACGATTTGAGGAGGATTGCTGGGAAACCGCCAGGACCAGCGGCTGCGTTTGCGCCCACCTTATCTATCGATGGTATTACGTCTTCTTCCCCAATGTTTATGTAATCTATTGTAATTGGCCCTTTGGTTTCAGGTGTGCCGGCAAAGAAGTCCACTGTTTCGTTCACCTGTCCGTGTACTAAAGGGGCAGTAAATACAATTTTGAACTGGTCGTTCAGTATTTCACTGACACTGGTTGGGTTGTCCGTGAGGGTACCGTGCTTTTGGATGAGAGGTTTTATTTTGCATTGTACTGAGGCTGTTTCTTTGGCATAGTTAAAGAAAGCTTTTGGATTTGACTTTATGTTTTTTATAACCCAGGCTTCTTTATCTGCTCTCTCTTTCACATAGGATTGTGGCAGGCTTTTTTTAGTCTCTATTAGTGTTGTTTTTAAGCGGGACCTTTCACTACTTTTGGGATGTTGGTTGAGGCGATTTGCAAACCTTCGTCCATCGGCTCATGAGTGTCTTTCTCTCCCTTGGAATCTTATTCCTTTTTGTGTTGGACTTGTGTTCTGGGACATGCTTGTAGAATATGGCTTGCATAACAGACATGAAACAGTTTAATTTCAAGCGGATGTCTGGTGAAGAGAGACATTTGGGCCAGTCCTGTCTGAGGATCTCTTTTCCGATTGATTTCCAGTCCGCCTTGTAAAAGTTCAGGCTGGAAAGATCTCGGGGGCTTCTTTTAGGCTGTATGTCTGTGGCAACTTTTGTACCATACATAGACAGCTCTATTATGTTGTGATCCGAAAACAATGTCGGCATCCCTTTCACATTATGAACGATGTCCATATTGGTTGTGAAGCAGATCCAATATGTTATTTGCCATTGTTGGTCGGAGCACGATTTGTTCCATGGACGTCCTCACGGATGTATACAGCACTCCACCATGGCTCTTTTCCCTTCTGTCTGTTCATAGTATGGTATAATTAGGTACGTGTACTTCTGCATCCTCTATATCAGGCTTAAGATCAATTTCCACGAGTGCTATGCATAGGGCTTGATTGTATGCAGTGAGGTCTCTCGGGAAAAAGATTTTGCTCCTGTTTGGAGAAGCAGGCCTCCAATATTTACTAAAAATATTGGCGTGACGCCTGTGCTGGCGTTCGGAGAGACCATCTCGTGTCTGTTGATTGAGGTGGTCATGTGTAATGGTGGGCAAGGTTTTGTGATTATGCTTGATGTAGCCAGATAAGCTGCTGCTCTATTTGTTGTGCCATGCACAAAAAAGACTCTTGCTCGGCTGAAGAGTATACCACATCTGCATACTTTTACTTTGGGGTCGATTGGTGCCTCTCTTCTGTACATTGAACTTGAAAATAGATGTAACCATGTTATTCTGTGGATCTGAACAGCTAGCCTTCTATACCTGCAGAGGTACTATGCAGTTTATAACATATACACTAGTGCAGACATGTAAAATAATTTATTAAACCCTAAAATAAACTATTTTTTCCATGCTCGTCAGCCGATGGATATCAGCTGGGGAAATAAATATATTCATCTCATACCTCCTCATTCTCTGTATAGCTTCTCTCTCTCTTTTTCTCTCTCTCTCTCTCTTTCTCTCTCTCTCTCTCTCTCTCTCTCTCTCTAATAAAGAAGGATATATTTTATAACACACTTCTAGATACACTGCTTGACACTATGCTAGGGCTGAGAATGATGTTGATTTCTTGCATAGGTATGCCATAAACTAATGCGAGGAGTAAATCCTTCAATGAATGGTTACTACTTCTTATGGATTTCAATGGAATAAAATGGAGACAATTGCAACTAGGTGTAAAGTTGAGACGACTTTCAGCAAATTATTCAAATTCTCTAAAATAATACGCTATTTTAGAAATAAATAAATGTTTTCATGTAACTGGTTGCAGTTTTTTCTGCTTGATATTAGACATCGTAATATGCCATCGTTGAATTCTACTTATAATTGTCTGTTTACATTTTTGTGGAAATTTCAATTTTTTCATGATTGATTCCTAAGGAAAGTCACGTTTCGTTCTTCTAAATATCCTTATACCTGCAGTGAATTCCATAAAAGAATTTGTGATTTTAACAGGGGATTATATATAAAAGTTAGTTTTTTCTTGTAATTGAATATGCATCGTTAGAAAGTTTTCACCCATGTTATCAAAACCATTCCCATTTTTTTGTCCTGTCTTTTAGAAATTTTTTCTCTACAATTAATTAGGAGTGAAGTATTTTTTTATCGATATATATTGTAAGAAGCTTAAAGTTGTTGAGTTTTTCGATGCTTCGTAGCTTAAAAGAAAATTGAAAATATAATGAAAATGCCTATAGGAATGCGATTGCAATAGACAAGTGAATGAATACAGTTAATATGAAAAAGAACATATGCACTTATGTGAAACTTAATACAATTATATCTTATTTTATATGCTTTACATGAATATATCTAATAGCACAGACGAAACAATTATAATGAAACAATCTCATAATTGAAAAGGAAAAGAGAAAAGGTACAACATAAAATAAAATAAAGAATGAGTTATCTTACGGCTGTCTCATATATCAGGTGTACAGAGCTGCAAATATTCGAATTTTGCAATCATGTTTCGTATACTTATGTATAATAATATCTTTGGTTAAACATGTTCAATTTCACACTTTCACCTGCCGCAGAATACACTGAATGTTTGAAGCGACTGTTGGGAAAAAAGGTGGTTGTGAAAGTATACGGATTCAATATATTTTGACTGATTCAGCGATACATCATTTAATCACAAGCTCAGAAAAGACCGGATCAATTATCAATATGGCCAAATTATCAAACGTTTATAAAGCCATAAATAATATTAAAATCTAAAGTCTAACGAGATCATAGGTGTGCTGCAAGTGAAGTAACATCTCTTTCCCAACTTTCCCAGCAATCAGCCAATCTGTTTTATACCATTGTGTTCTTGTTAATTTCTTGATGCTTACCAATTTTATCGTGTGGTCTCCCTTTTACTACGATGTTCTCGTAGTATGTAAAGCAGATAACAACAAACCCATTTATTTCTCTGAGGGTTAGACTATTGTCAACTCAGAGCTCATTTCATCACAGACTGGTGAAAACCTGCTACTGATGTCCATGTAATCCACTTCTACTTACAAAATGACCGAGCCGTCGACAACTACACTGACCTCCTAGCTGGACTTGTCCAGTAAGAGGGCATGAGAACACCTAGCAAAATTGGTAAAATAAACCTGGTCAAAGGCGGACTGAGCGCCAGGACCAATGACAGCTATAAGCTGACAGATATCACCAAGGTTACCAAGCCCCATGGAACACTTGAATAGTAGAATAAAAACTAATTTTAATTCTATAACAGACCAGTCAGGGACCGGAAAATATTGAAAGCCCGAGACCAACAGAGAAGGAAAATATTGTTAAAAACATTCCGGGTAAAATACTATAAAATGAAATAACTTGATGTTTTAGACCCTGTTCCACAAGGGTCGGTCTTGTGCTCTATCAGCGACAATTTAATGAAATAAACCCTTCTTGAACCATCGCTGTATCAATCTTACACTTACTTTTTGGTAAGTTATGAACGGCATTACTTCCCATTTCTTAGCTCAATACAACACAGATCTAGTTTTTCCTGATCTAAAAGAAATTTATATTACCACTTAGCAATTGTAAGTCTCATAAAGTGAGACCTTAGTTTACAACAGGTAAATACAATGGCTCATCTCCATTCCCACTTTTGACAGGCTGTCAGTGGTGGTTAAATCAAGTTGTGCTTCGGAAGTTATAAGGTAAGAGACAATACACAAGAAAAACGTGCATTTGGCTCTCTCATAAATGTTGTAAAGTGCTTTAGAGAAATTTAGCTACTTTTAATACTAAATTTACTCCATATATATGAACAGCATGCAAGTAAAACCACAATTGCTAAACCCTACCAACATCGAAAATTTCTCTTGACGATATTATATATAACACAATGGCAAACGTTGACCTTCATCTACAGAACAAGAAATACCTCAGTTTTCAATAGCTACTAGTGAGATCTACAATGAAGTATTGCACCCGACATAGGTATAATGTCATATACTGACAAATTTTAGTTGCCGACCCACGAGCCCCTCTTACACGGATCTGCTAATATAGTGACACCCCCACATCTTTACTCAATTCTCTCTCTTTCACGAATACACTCACGAGTTTATTTTCCCGAGAACAAACTAAGAGATACGCGAGGGGCTTGAATGAATATACATTAATTTTTCAGAATATTTATGCATGTAAAAGCAAATGGGTAATGACATACATATAGTAACAGAAGCAAGATTTTGTAAAAAGAAAACAATATATCCGTTGAGGAAGACATATACAGGTACACATACACACAGATGGCATGGCCATGGAAAGAATATACAAAGATATTATTGATATTTGTTTAAAAATAATAAATCTTTTGTAATCTATGGCTTTTATTTGTAATATTCTTCACTAAATCTCTGTCCATTCAGTATTGAGATGACATTTTCAGAAGTCTAAAACTCTATGAGGATTTCACATTCTTTTGTCAACTAACTACATTCTGTAACTGATTAACCAAATTTATTTTTTTCCTTCCAAGCCATAACTTTCATAGTTGAAGATAACTATATTATATTTAACATTTCTGTACTCATGTTTACTGAGCAGGAAATATTATATTCAATAGACATGAGTTCATCTCACTGTATATTATTAATCCTAACGATACACAAACACTTGTTCAGAATTGCAGAAAGAATATCTGCAACAATGACGGTTCTTCTACAACAAAGGATTAATAATTTGATGTATAGAATAAGATTATCTTCCGACGTCCAGTTACAAAACAATCATATTTCAAGAAGCTATAATCAATCAATAAATGCAGGTAACATCAAAATGTAACCAAACTGAACGGAATTCTTGGGTGCTTTGTTGTTCTTGATATGAAAACAACATCATATAAAAAAAATAATTTCTTCATTTCACCAAAATTGATTATCTTCCAAGCACTGTAAATATAATCTCCATGCTTATAATGCTTGTGTGTGAGTGGGGTGGGTTGTGTGTATACACACACACTGGTTATTAAATTATGATAAATATTTCTTTTGTGTGGAAATAGTTGATTTAAAGTGCTACTGATAGATAAATAACTGATATTTTTCCGCTTGACTTAGGAAAATCATAGTTTATAATTTCGTAAATATTAAATATTCATTCATTTCATATATACTTTCGACCAATTGGATTTCTATAAATGTTATATGTTACTACCTCATAACTTTCCTAGTTATTTCCGTGGTTAATTACTTTCTATATTATACCTAATCCTGTCATCTTCAGTTTCAAAAGCTTCAAATGCGCATTTTAAAATGTGAAGGTTGAGTTATGTATTCGAAATAAAATAAAAATATAACTTTTGAAATATTTCGAAAATATAGTTTTACGTTACATGGTAAGGGCAGATATTTTCATTAGGCACTAATGTATTCCACTTGAGTTATTTCAATAATGTTCCCTTTTTTTTTTGTTTATTTTTCATTTCCGTTTCAACATGATAAAATTCTAAGTACTAAAATGTTTAAAATGTTTCTAAATACATGTTAATAAATCTGAAATGTTTGCCCAAAGTAATTTATAAGTTTGCATTCGAGAAATATTACACAAGATGTTGCAAGAGAATATGTAATGTTGTCTATTTTTCTTCTCGTACTTTAAATAGCTGTTCAATTATGAAATAGAAATGATGAATGAAAATGTTAACTTTTAATTATATTAATATACTTTATAACAACAAGTTTGAATACAGTTCAGTTAGCTGAAAGCTATAGTTGAGTTAAGAAAAATTGACAAGGAGTCAGAGACGTGGAGACTTGTTTCTATAAACGTATCTCTATATCCGCCGTAGCATGTATATACTGGATTTTTCTGTTAACTTTCTTCTATTTTCTAATGAGCAAGATATAGTTTCACATTCTCAACATTCATAACACATCGGTCATGGGTCATCAGATTTAGAACGTGATTTAAATATTATAAATCGAGATTATAAGTTTTACAAAGAAGTAATAATAACATACTGAAAACTAGTGTAATCCAAGAGGAATTATAAAAAATTTACTACAAGTACGAAATAGAGCTGACTAAAAGCAAATAGATTGGGTATAAGGAACAAAATATTCAAAGATAAGACCAGTTTATGAATTATTGCTGGGTTTTTTTTTCATGAATCAGACATTCTCATATCAACACAAACTTATGGACAATCAAGAATTAAAGACAATAAGTAAGGTTTTTAAAAAATAATTATATTCTGTCGGACATTTGATCGGGTGAGCTGCCGCTTATGCCACAATTTTTCTGCAACGACATAATATATTTGTAGAATATTAATATAACCACTCCGTTCATAAATCAGCTCTGTTTATAGATCACAATTGTCTATAGATCAGTACTTCATGAAACATTGTAACAGCATTTTTCATAGGTTAATACTCAGCTCCGGAATGCTGTGTTATATTTGCTGACCTGGGGGAAGGAGTAGCGCCCCTGAGTTTCGCAGGTTCGCCTAGACTATTGAGACTGATACTATTAATGTTCTTTTTTTTAACCTTTGTAAGTCAACAACCGAAGGAAATACACAAGCAAAAGTGACTTCCAGTGGAACAAAGTTCTGGGGAGGAAGGCATGGGTATAGCGGTAAGTATGGAACCTGACAGGTTGGAAACAGCAATGGTAACAAGAGAAGGAGAGATGAGAGATTGTGGAATGCCTGAGTACAGTTCTCATAAGGTCAGCTAACTTCTCGGAGGTAGCTGATATAGTATCGGTAGACAAGACAGAGAGAGAAGACATCGTGCTTATGAGCCTGAGACTACAGTATGTCTATCATTGATTTTATGGCAATTGTTTCAGGTGGCCCTTGTTATGGGTGCAGTCAAATATGTATGTGCAGCAGCAACACCATCACACTTGTGAGAGAGATACTCCATTGTGAAGCCCACCTGACTTTGTCGAGTGTCAATAATTGTTGGGTACTAAAATATATATCTTGACCCTGAAAGGAAGCGGGGAGTTATTGTGGTGTGATCCTAGCTATCTTAAAGCCTATGCTTTCGCCAGGAGATGTCCTCAGTGATAGTGAGATCCAACATTTGGAGCGATTTTGAAGGTTCTAGATTACTACTGTTCATGATAAATTAGTGCGGGGTGCATTATGAATAGCGCTTCTATTTAGCATTTATCTTTTTTACGGAAAGAGACGTAGTTCATATTTTGGTTTCGTACATAGGTAATCTCTGTTCACAGATAAGTAATGTCACAGGTTAGCAATGTTTACAGGCCGGCTATTTTTCATGGTTCAACTCGTTTCATGGATTATAACTTTTTGTTCATCAGTATTAATGAGATCTACCACTTGGGTGTTAAATATGTTGAAATTGATACACCCCTTGGTTTAACTTATGAATCCTTATTCTTCTTATGATAGCTGAGCATCCTATGATGTCAGGAATCAGTGTTTCTATAACAATGCCATGCGTATTAACTACAAAAGACTTCATATATATGTGGCTATACTGTCTAATGTTTCATATAACTCTCTATGTATGCAATTTAATTCAGCCAGAAATTCTCGGTAAGAATAATGAGGAAAGTAGGATGTGAGCAGATAAAACAAGAAACCGAATTTGTGGCATTGACTTGACATTACTGAGATTCTTGGAAAATAATCACCGAGGTACTTGGAAAAGTTGGCAGAGTTAGCCCAACGCTGAACAGTAATGTACACACAGATAGATTGACAGACACTAACATAAGCTCTAGTATTTATGATATTACTATTTGATTAAGTTAGCATGTAAACTCCTATCGCTAACCATTTAAACAAATGATATCAGTAACTTCTTCATATCAACTGAAGTAAAATTTAGATCTTTTCCAAGCGAGAGATCTCAATACTGCAATAATAAATTTCAAAATAATGACCCTTTTTACTTCACTGAGATTCCACAGCAGTAATAGAATATAGTAAAAAGAATTTATTATCCAAATTAGTTAAGTAAACTGAAGTTGGCAGAAAATTTGATATAGCTCAATGGTGGCAACATGATGCGAACTACTTCTCCGTACAACAGAACGTCTAGATAAAGTGTAGCCTCTTGATTATTACAACCTCGTAAAGTGAAATTATAAACAATAAATAAATATATTATGCATTACTGAAAATGTCTGCTGAGAGTTGTGACAGTTTCTCGTAAATGATAAGTAATCATAATTAACTCATAATTTATGAAGAATTGAAACAAACTGAAATGACAATTGCAGACATCATTTTAAAAATAAAGGCAACTAAAAATTCAGAAAAATGTCAGATACATTTTTTTCATGTCGTTCGAGACAATTTCATTGGCATTTAGATAAGTTATAATCACTTGGTCAATATTTCACTTCTCCAACCAATTCACAGCTGTCTCTGATAATTCAAACTTCATATAGTTAGTTAAATCTGAAATTAAAATAAAGAAACAATATTAAAATACAATCAAGTATTTATCAACTACATAAACAGGTTATTAACATTTCTGTATCTTAAAAGGCGGCGAGCTGGCAGAGTCGTTATCGCACCGGGAGAAATGCTTAGCGGCAATTTTTCCGGCTTTACGTTCTG
>JAOPUL010004099.1:18350700-18361802 GCA_027564515.1 Octopus rubescens
GTATGTATGTATGTATGTATGTATGTATGTATGTATGTATGTATGTATGTATGTATGTATGTATGCATGTATGATTATGCATTCGTGTGGAATGTCTATGTACTTACGTGTGTACATGCAAGTGCTGAGACTGAACATTAAATAACAAACAATACGTATTTCTTATATTTATCGATTGGTTTCCAACAAGCATTAAATGGCAGTTAAAAGTTAAACAACCTCCAATAAATATATATATACCACATGAAGTAGCAATTAAAAATTATTTAATTAGGCAAGTTGATGTAAAAAAAATAATGGTAACTCACATGAAATCTATGGTGGTTTCATGCTGGTATGTCTTTTCGAAAATTCTTTTACTTTTTCGATTAAATCGTCTAAAGTTGTTACGTATGTTTTCCGAGTGTGACAGGACACGTGTTCAAATAGTCGTCGTTGCAACTCTTTCACAGAACGGGTTATATGCGCACTCCCAAATTTCTGTTTCCAAAATTCCGTTTCGAATTATTTTGGTTTAATTCTCTAGCATAGCTAGATTATTTTTAAACAGAAGTGTAGTAGATATAGAAGACGTATCTATATGCCCTCCCAATCTCTTTCAGCAAATCAGCTAGTAAGCGACTTGTCAGTTGCTGAATCCAGGCCTAAAAAGACACTTCACAGTGTCTCACCAAGTTCACCAATCATGACAAGGAAATCAACAAAACTAAGGTCACCATTCTCGACAAAAAGCAATGAGAAAATAACGAGAACAATAACAACGACATCAATAACAACAGAAACAACAACGGAAGTAGCAACAATAACAAGCAACTCATCCGTTACCGCAAAATCATGCCCATCTTTTGCTACTGTAATGCAAACCTGGACTGAATTATGAAAGACAACACAGGGTTTAACTTGAGTCAACAGCACTGCTTACTCAGGCCAGGCCTAAATGTGCTTGCCCAGGAATAGAATAAAATAAGGCAAATCACTTATAAATGTATCAACAGAAAAAGCAGAAGAGTAGAATGAGAGCCTGGCATGTAGAATGTCGTTAGATGCTCACCATCATCTACAAGCTAGGCAATGAAGTCGGCGGAAGTTCCACTTAAACAATATATAGAGCAGGAATAGGCAACCTTTTTCGAGAAGCAGACTGCATGAGATATGACTCATCATCAGGTGAGCCACACTACTAAACATTTTCAATGTATTTTTCATTAAATGTGCAATTCATAAAGTCTCGCACACCGCAATTTGTCTATGACTAATATAGAGAAATAGTGGTGGATAAAATCGAAGATAAATCGAGGGAACTCTAGATAACGTTCACGATAAAGAAATGGTTGGTCTCTTTCGGAAGACTTGTTAGGTAGGGCATAACTTCCAGAAATCTTTGGCCTGGCAGTGCTCCAGATGGGGAACTACCGGTTCGAGATAAACTCTACAGGTACGGAAGTACCATCGGATGGAACTATCCGAGATGTGAGCAGAGCGATGAAAACGTACTGCATGTACTTGTAGTGTTCGCGCATTACTGACAACTATTGTCCGAGCATTACTAACAACTATTGTCGTATGTAGGATGGATCCTGTTATCAGACGAATCAATCTTGAAGTTTGCCCCACCGCCTCCCTTTGACAAAGCTGAGCAGGCAATGCTCTTCTATCTGTTAGCTATGGCGGAAGAGTTTCTGTTTTGGTCGAGACTGAAAGGATTGAAGACGGACACTTTCCTCTTCGATCAAGACCTCTGCAACGTTTTCAAGCTCCACTTCAAAAGGAAAGTGAAGGTAGAGAGGGAAGTGCTCTCCTCCAGGTAATTTGTCAGGTGGGTGACTCTAGTGAAAATGGTTTGCATGAATTGACAAATTCTAAACACGCACTTGTATATTGAAGAACTACATTTGGGTGAAAGCTCATACCCTTGGTGGTCAGGATGATACGGAAATTGTGGCCCTAGTTGGAGGATCTTTTGTATTAGAAGGACTGCATCACCGATGTTTTCAAATATTTTGTTTACTGTGTATATTTTTTCATCTCATATAACCCTCACCCCCACCCCACCCTCTTTTTTTCTTCCCTTACTGTTTTAATGAAAACACCCACAGAAATTATAGCTTATCCTTGTAATGCCTCTTCGTCGGACGCCCCTTTGGCAAATAAAGAAATCAGTTATTATTGTTGTTGTTGCTGCTGTTGTTGTAAATTCCCGTAAGAAACGTGAGACTGATAATTTCAAATAAAACCTGCCAATAAGCAGCAATATTTGAAGTAATTGATCATTAGTTTTAGTTATTCTTTAACAATAACAGATACAAGTACAAATGAATATAATGAATACAGTTGATTCCTTGAAACCAATAGAACAGAAAAGAAAACAAGGAAAATAATGAAAGAAGAAGAAAAAAGAAATGTAGAGAAAGAAAAAATAACAGGGGGGCGGGGGCAGCGTAGGACAGGGGGGTCACATATCTCAGGACAAGAGGGGCACTTAGCCGCGCCCCGCGGTAATGACTGCGGTGGCGTTGCCACGGAAAATGGCCAGTGATACTCGCTGCAGTAGCCACTCCAACTCGCGGGGCTCATTTCTCCGGCGAGCCGCAGCTGTCCCTGTTTTGTGGAGGAAGTCAGTGGTACGAGGACCAAGAACACCAGACGTCTCGACGGCTACCGGCACGAACTGATAGCGGTCGGCCAAGCTCCTGTACTTGTTGGCCTTCCTCTTCTCCACATTGCGGGCTGCGACACCGGGATTTGCGGCAGAAGCCGCGAGGTTGGTGCCGGAGAACGTGTCGCTGCACGCCGCATCCCAGATCTTCATTCTGTCAATTCTGCTTATTGATAAATTACTGACGCCATTGTTGTAAATGTTCACATTGTTCTTATTGTTGTTTGCATTGTTAATATGATTGTATTTATTAGAGCTGCTAAAGTGGGTGTAGTTAATGATGGTGTCCTTTTATTCACTTGTTCAGTACATAGTTTTCTAATTTAAAAAATCGAAATTATAAACAATTATAATGAGAAGCTACATTTGTTGTAGCTGGAATAAAAAAAACAAATAAAAGTCAAAACAAATACAAAAACAGAAAACATCAATTTGTTAAAATAAATATTATCATTGTTATATTCTCAATCTCTCCTCTCATTTTATAGTGGACATACATGCAGCCTTATTAATCCTTACAGAGACTGCAAAACTGTGTTCATCTGTAAACAGAGCTTCAAGAACAAGCTCTACATCATGTCGAATACTATATAAAGAGTTGCTTAATATGAACAAAAATTAACCCAATCAAATAGGTTGATTCGTAACCAACACTCAGAGAAGTGTAACCGTCAATCGAGTGATATCTTTAGTCCAAAACCACAACTAAATTTGTTAGGGTCCCCATTGCTTCCAACTTAATTTATACTAAGACTGGGACACTGTAACACCTCGATAGAAGAATGTCACTCAGAAATGTCACTTTGAAATTTACCAGGTGACCATATTCTAGTGATATATCACCATGACTTAGGTGACGCAACGTCAAGTAAACACAATATATTGTAGTAGGAAACATCTACTCAAACTGCAGTGTTCAGGTAACTTTGTAAGTATACTAACAAAAAAGTAGGCATATCATATTATGGGTAATATCGTTCAATGATGAATGCAAACACTGGGAGGCATTCTGGAGTTTATACCAATTTTTAAAATCAGGATGGAAAAGCCTTCGGTAGAAAAATATTCCTAGTTATTTGTCTACTGGGATTGCATTCAAATACAATAGGGAGAGCCTATAACAAAACTATCTTCCTACTGCTTGTTGAAACTATAGGACAAAGACGGTTTTTAGCAAAACATATCGAAGTCCTTCAACTGGATCAAATAAAGAAAGTGTGAGACCTCAATCTAGATAAAGACAGTCATTTCTCTGCTGAATCAATTAAAAACACGGATAATTTACTTTACAAAAAGCATCAGTGGTATAAATCTTCAACGAGAATTCGAATCCAGTTTGAGTATCGGGTCTACTAAGAAATTAGCTTTTACAATTAAGTATCATGTATGTCACAGAAAAAATTGAAAATCAGGAAAGGTTTGTTCCTGTTGAGTACTTTTAATTGACTCTCTTACGTCATTTCTATGAACATCTCTGTTTCAATTTTAAGGGATTTAGTCTTGGAAGGAACTGCAAGGTTTATTACTGTTTCCAAGGTTTCTGTTACTGATCGACGGATGGCAAAATGTTACCTTCAGCCCGAACACCTTGATCTAATACTTGTAACAGAGTGGATTTTGCTAAGGACACTGAATTGCTGGGTGATGATGTTGAAACTGTTCACGAGCTGACTTAACCTCAAGAACGAAAATAATTCCGCCGACGAGCTTTCCCAAAGTTTCCTTTTACCAAATATCTTTCAAACTATTTTAGTTGATTCGAGACAACGGTAGAAGACTCTGGGGGCAATGTTCCGCACAGTGAGGTCTGATAATTGTATTTTCATTTGTCTTACTGTTAGGTCTTTTGTATGTCTAGAAAATACTTTTTACTTCAACAATGCTTATCGAGCCATGTTGATGGACTGCAGATGTTTGTTTCTTTTCATTGTACTCTTGCCAGTGCTCTGCAATCTTTTCATATAAACTGCGGGGTGTTTTATTCATGTAGGTTGTGGAGGTGTTCCTACATTACCTCTCTATGCATTTCATATGGAATACAATTTTTCTAGTTTTGCAGTTTATTTGGAGGTTAGTTGTGCATACTTTACAGTTGTTGTCAGAAAAAGGTGTTTTCTTAAACGTGTATGACTTAGTGAAGGCGCGTGGCAAAGTGATTAGGATATTCGACTCAAGATCGTAAGGTCGTGAGTTCGATACCTGGCGGCGCATTGAGTCCTTGAGCAAGACACTTATTTTACGTTGCTCCAATCAACTCGTTAATTTCACGAGCAGGTTGTTCCGTTGATCGGATCAACTGGAACTCTCGTTGTCGTAACCGATGGAGTACCAGTAAATAAATGACTTACATAGCAGTGAGTTTATGGATCTGTCTGGGTTTTTTCTATTACATTTTTCTATTACATTTTTTCTATTACAGCTGCGGCGTGTCATGTAATGCTTTTCTGATTTTGCAGACTAGTTCGCCTCTGAGTATAGCCTCGATGAACAGCACAGCTTGAAATAAGTCTTTGTACAGCCAGAAGTTTTTCTCTTCTTTTTCTTTCCACTTTGTTCAAGGATTTGCTCCGGTACGTGAGACACACTCCTTTAGCGTCATTGCTGATGACGATTTCAAACTTTAATCTGGTTTCTTAATATACGCTGATCTGATCTCATTGGTTGTATCCGGAGAATTGCATGCGATGGATGAAATATGTGCATGCCCTCTCTGTTCGCAGAATGGACACATATAAAATATGTTTCTCATGATCTTTACAAGGTCTACTATCAAAATGTTTGTTTTTGTATTTGTTGACATAGCAGAGCTCTAAAGGACCATGTGCTTATTGCCCATAAGTTTCATATAATGCGAATGTAGGATTTGTTTCTTGTCACTTATAATTTCTAGCCATAATTCAGTATCTAAAACTAGTAGTCTTTTGTTGAGGTGTTGAATGGACAATCTATAGTAACCTTTATGCTTTCATAGACGGTTCACATTATGTGCTGGATCTTTTACATAGTGTATTTTTCTTTTTCCTGGATGTCATTTTAAGGCATAATTTTAATTACAATTTTTATATAATCTACATAACGAGAATACATATCTAGAGGTATGGATTTCTCTATTACGTACCGTTTTAGTTGCTTATCCCACTATACCATGTAACGGTTGGCTACATCTTCAGCAATACCTGCATACCAATGCCTACATGCCTACACACCTCTCTTGATTATATAATTTATTATAAATTTAAATTGAAGTCCCTTTAGTGTTGTTTTTATGCTGGCACCAACAGCATGTATCATAATCTTTATTAATTGGTCGTGATCGCGTGGAGTTTGGATGTATTTAGCCCATCCCTTCCATCGTTCATGATACTCTGCTTTATTGCAAAAGTATTGGTGGATGGTCAACTTCGTTCTGGTTTGGTGAGGCAAAAGTTATGCACATCCTGTTTGTGTATGTAACCATTATCGTATGTAAGTTTTATGAGTAATCCTAGTTCATTGAATTGATATTACGAAATACTATATCATTCTCACAACTTATCGCCACACATTTTCCTACTGCAAAATCAATATCAATAATTGTATATAATGATATTACGCCCATGCTACCTTTAATGCAATTTTTAAGGTTATAGAATTGGTTGTAGTCACGGATTCTGCCAAAGAGGCCATCAGTACTGTCACAGATGTCTGGAGAGGTGTATGTTAGTGAATGTATGATCACCGAGGAAAAATATGATAGCTTGGAGTTTCTGGAGATGTCTTTGCAAACTAATCTTGTTGGAGATCCTGTGGGGGCAGATTTGTGATCTTTTCTAAGTCCATACAATGCAGGTATGCCATTATTTGTGGCTTAGAAGTTGATTGCTGTATGTGTTGCTTAGAGGATGCTATATCACATACGCATATGCATATTAAGGAGATTTTCTTTTCATAATTTTGTGTTCTTGCTTCTCTCATGATTCTGATGTGTGGTTTCATTGGTTGAATATACTTTGGCAAATTGTCTATAGGCGGAAATTTTATTAATCATAGTATCCTGTCCAATAATTTACAAAACAATTTGAAAAATGTTCAATATTGTTTCCTTTACAGAAAAAAAAACATATCTATATGTTTTAAAAGAGAAAATTAGTTGCGACCTTCATATCTTTTTCAGGAACATTAACGAGGGGTGTGAAGTGAAATGCCTTAAATGACAGTAGTAAGCGCCTCACTAACTGAGCTCACGGGAAGCTTACCTCTTCAGTACCATGTACCACTGGGTTATGACCAATGTTAGTTTCAGATTGATATGGTAGTGAAACATTAGGTAGATCTAGCTACAGCAATATCTCACACACATTTGTTATTACGTGAAAAGCTTTTAAAATAATATGTACAGAATATTTTTATACTTTAATCCAATTAATGAAATATAATAGTTTGAACTTCAATTAATTCTGATCTACATAAAGTTATATATCTAGAGAAAGTTTAGTGCACTGTTACTGAATTACCACTTTTAAAATTGTTTACAAGTATTTCCAGTGTTAGAGTTCTTTTGAGTATCAACACATTTACGAAAATTCATTGACTTCTAACTTCGGAACATTGCCAAACATTTCTATTTATGGTTGTATAGATTGAATCCACATCCATAACATTACTAGGATTTATTGATGTATGTGAGATTTTAACTCATATAAAATGTAAGTAAATTGCAAAGCAATGAGTCCAGCCATTCTGCTTATATAGTCGAATCTCTTTTAGATTTCGGGACAATTTTTACTGTTTTAGAGGCAGAAGGACAGAGTGTTGGACTTAGAGAATTTATATATAATTACCAGGGCTTGACTTTTGCGTCCATTCCTCTTAACTTTTAAAATATCTGATAAATTGAAATTTCAAAATTGTATTTGTCTAGCAAATTACTTGATCTGAAAACATATATTGAAACATTTAATGACACACAAAACTGTTAAATCTAAATTTATTTCATGAAGTATCAACACTTTTGACATACAACTGCGATTTGATCAGTGGCAACTTTACAAATGATCCTAGAAAGACAATATGTCACAGCTACATAACCAGAGAACAAATAGCAATAAAATGAATCACTTGGACAAAATATGAACGGAAATGACTGAAACTGAGTTAACTATTAAAATATAATCCCAAATGTTATGGTTCGATACTTGCAGCGGGTGTTTCTTTATATTCTGGGAATGATACTACTTCTACGTATCTCCTTCGTTAAGAAGAGGTAGTAAATGTGTGCAATCTTGAAGTTTTCTGTATGTAGATGCTCACGTTATCGTTTTCCCTGTGGTTATTTTCACCTAAGCTGACAGTTTTTAAACTATACTTTCAACATGATGGAACTTATTGTCTGGTTTTTTTTTATTATTGATCAAATAGTAAAGTAATTTGCTTAAACAGGATGCTTTGCTATGGTTCAACCTTAAGTTAGAGTTTTAATGATCAAAGGCATTCTATTCGTTATGATCAAAGGCATTCTATTCGTTTAATCACATTTTTACAACCATGATGTATCTGGGACTACCCTAACCAGTGTGTCTTTCCCTTTTAAAGAAATAAAGCATTTTTGGATGATATTTCTGGCTATCGTGTAACCGCTTATAATCGTCCACATTGGTTTGTGCTGCATTAATGCTATAGATCTTATTAATGCCATAGATCTTATGCCTGGATCAATCATTAAAAAAGTTTTACTAAAACTGAAATAGCTCAACATGCAAAAGAAGTAGAAGTCCGATATTCTGTTTCTTTAGTTTTGATTATTCTGTTGGCTTCTGTAATAATGTTGGCTTATAAGAAATTTACAAGCAACACTGGGTGTTAACGGGAATTGATATGGTGCTAAGAGCTATTCGGTGTCTGTCAGAGTTGGTAAAACACGAAAGCGATAAGCAAATTGCAAAACCTATACCATAACCATTTGTTTCTTTTGTCCTTCCTTGTTAATAAAATGAGAAATATCACTTAATAATTAGTTGCTTTATAAATTAATTTCCCATAAGGGGGCCATCATGTTGTTTGTGTGATTTGTAAGACTCTGTTATTAATGCTACTCCCTCGCTGTACCCACTCGCATACCACGCCTATGGTACACCCAGCTCATTCATGGCTGCCGACAACAGGGTCGCCTCTTCCACAGGTGTCCAGCAGGGCGAACCTCTTGGTCCGCTCCTTTCCGCGCTTGTGGTCGACGTCGCTCGATCGGTCCGCTCGCCCTTTAATGTCTGGTACATAGATGACGCGACCCTTGGTGGCCCGGTTAAGACCTTCGTGAGAGACCTCCTGCAGGTCTTTCCATCCTTAAAGCTTCTCGGGCTCAAGATCAACACGTCCAAGTCGGAGGTGATCAACGTGAGTAACGGCGAGGCCGAATTCCGAGGCGCCGTATTCAGCATCAAGTCCGTCCACATTATTGGCTCCCCAATCCTCCCGAAAGCCATACTAGAGAACCTGGAGGTTAAGCTTGAGGATTTGTCCAGGATGACGGAGAGACAGCGCCTCATTGACGCGCACTCGGCGCTCTTTCTCCTGAGAAATTGCTTTGCCCTGCCCAGGCTCATTTTTTCGCTGCGCAGTGCACCATGTCACCCGTACACAGACCACCTCGATGACTTTGACTTCAACATCCAGCGCTGTGCCGAACTGATCTGCAATGTCAGTTTTGGCAGCGCTGGCTGGCTGCAGGCCAAACTGCCTATCAGATTCGGCGGACTTGGTCTGCGATCTGCGGTGGACCTGGTTCTGCCGTCCTACCTCTCCTCGGTCTCCTCCAGCCAGAACTTACTTGGCGACATACTCCATGGGTTAGCCGAGATGGATGTTGACCAGTTACGCGGGCCAGCCCTTGCCGCTTTGACCGCTGATGGGCTAGCAGTCCTCCAGATTACGAACGTCCAACGCAACTGGGACGACATCCAATGTAAGTCTACCCTCAAGCAGCTAGAGGCATCACTCGACCAACACCGCCTCACCTGCCTCCGTTCCGCCTCGCAGCCCAATAGTGGCTCATGGCTTAATGTGATACCCTCCTCATCTACCGGTACCATTATAGATAATGAGTGCACCCGCATCATGGTGGCCCAACGTCTCGGTCTCCGCGTGTGTGAGCTGCACAAATGTCGCTGCGGAGCGGTAGTGGACGAATTCGGCAGGCATCCTTTGTCCTGCAGCCTTAGCGCGGGCCGATTCCCCCGACACGCTGCCCTAAATGACATTGTCAGAAGGGACCTTGACGCGATTGGCTTCCCGTCCCAACTTGAGCCTGCAGGTCTCAACCGCGGGGACGGTGAGCGCCCAGACGGGAAAACCCTCTTCCCATTCAAGGGTGGCAGGTCCCTAATCTGGGACGCGACGTGCGGCGACACGTTCTCCGGCATCAACCTCGCGGCTTCGAACACAAACCTGGGTGTCACAGCCAGTAACGCGGAGGAGCGGAAGGTCTACAAGTACAGGGACTTGGCCGGCGCTATCTGTTCGTGCCGGTAGCCGTCAAGGCGTCTGCTGTTCTTGGTCCTTGTACCACTAACTTCCTCTGCAAAATAGGGATTGCTGCGGCTCGCAGGAGAATTGAGACCTCCGGGAGTTGGAGTGGCTGCTGCAGTGAGTGTCGCTGGCCATTCTCCGTGGCAATGCCACCGTGGTCAATACCGCGGGGTGCGGCTGAATACCCACCCCCACCTGCCCTGAGACATGTGCTTCCCCCACCATAGTCCCCGGTCCTCCACTGCTTTGCCTCCCTTTTTTTCTCTACATTTCTTATTTCTTTTTCTTTCTTTCTTTTCTTGTTTTTTTTTTCTATTCGACTGATTCCAAGAAATCAACTGTATTCATTATATTAATTTGTATCTGTATCTGTTATTCACTGAACAAATAAAATAAACTTAATATACATTGCTAAACTGTGCAAGTTTTATCCTATTAAATATGAATCATATTGTGCAGCGCATCTTTGTTATTTAATAACTTTTTGCAGAAGATAAATAATGGCAAGACGTGTCTTTATAATCAAGAACTAACTTTGGACAAAAGGTAAACAGTAAGAATAACAGAAGTCGTTTCTGGTGCGCTCAAATGAAAAAGAATAGAACTGCTGCTTTCTGTATAGTATATTATTGGTAAATACTGAATATTCTCTGTTGGCAGTGTTTATTATTGTCCTTACTTTTAGTTTCCTATCTTTACCCCCAGGGATCTACAAGAAATGCACCAGATATCTGTAGTAGAAACTAAATGTAAATCGTTTTGGAGACGTTAGTCTCAATTTTGTCTATTTTATTTGTTATATATTTATTGGAAAACTATGCTTCGTATAGTTTAAACTCTGTTCATCATCAAATAAAATATATATGTTAATAAAATTATTCTATATTTTTGAGACGAGGAATTATGTACATTATTTACATTATATACATTGGACGGATATGTGTCC